>OLKM01000152.1:463688-493520 GCA_900291075.1 Melanogrammus aeglefinus
AGAGATCTCTGTTTAATTGGTGTAAATCGATTTTTTTAATCTGAGTTCACAAATGAGTGTTAAAAAAAGGTTAATTAACATGTTAATGAGGGTTTTCCAGTCGGATAGGTTAGTTGACGTAAATTAGAAGCAGGCGGCATTAGAGGGGGGCTTAACAGAGTCCACTGATTTGAAGGCTATCCTTTAGATCCGACTGTCAGAATCATTTTATGTCATTTTTATTTATTGTCTTTGTGTGGAGACGTGGGTTACAGTTAAGTCAACAGTAACGCGTGCAACACTCACGACATCACAGCACACACACACATGCACACACACACACACACACCACACACACACAACACACCACACACACCTTTATTCTCAATTCATTCACCACACACACACACACACACACACACACAGTCACACACGCTATTACAAATAAAAAATAAACACCATAATGTCAACAGTTTGTAACTATAGTTAAAAACATGAATTCATTCAAAGGAACTGCCACATTCCTCCGGTTTCTCTCTTTCACTGACTCTCAAGCATTAATTAAGGAGCTTAGAAGAAGAATGATTTATAACGTTTAATAATGCCCAAATTCACACTTCAGTAAAGCAATTTGAGATCTGTCTCTCTCTGAGAATTATGACGTGGCTCTACTTTGGCAAGTTACCTTCACAATACATCACAATGCTTTCATGGGAGGCACGGGATCTAGGCACCGCCAGTTAGCTGGCCCCACTTCAGGGGGTGTGTGTGTGTGTGTGTGTGTGTGTGTGTGTGTGTGTGTGTGTGTGTGTGTGTGTGTGTGTGTGTGTGTGTGTGTGTGTGTGTGTGTGTGTGTGTGTGCACGTGTCTTTGTGGTCAGCGGGAGCAAGTCTGTGTTATAGGTCAAATTTTTGGCTCCGGAAAAATATCTTTCTTCTGCCATCCAAATGTTGAACTCATGAATATTTAATTTTCACCCCTAATGATTTGTGTAAGGACAGAGAAAGGGAGAGAGTGATAGAAAGAACATTGAAATGGACGACAAGAAAACAAAATTCCATATCCAGAGAGAACCGCACACAGTTGAACGTGTTTAAACAGTTGGCAGCATGTTCTGGCAAAATATGAAAGTATGAAACATTCTGAGGCATCATCGCACTGCTGCCGATGTAAAAAGCTGTTGTGAGAGAGAGAGAGAGAGAGAGAGAGGGAGAGGGAGAGGGAGGGAGGGAGAGAGAGAGATGGTGCTACCTAACAGTTGGCTCTGTAGTAAATGTATTTAGCCACTTTAAGGCCCGGGGACTCTCTCAACAGCCAAACAGAAGCCAATGGCACTAATGGGACCTAATTTGCATACCTAATTGATACCCACAAACCTTCCTGTGAACATGCTATAGGCTCAAACGGTTCCTGGATTTTTTTTCCAGACCCTAAAAGAAAGTCATTTTCCACGCGTCTGTACACATTACACCCCAAAGCATAAAACAATCAGCAAGATATTGAATGTTTTCTTTTCATCCATATCATCTCTGGCAGTTTAGTCCATAAGTATAAACACACACACACACACACACACACACACACACACACACACACACACACACACACACACACACACACACACACACACACACACACACACACACACATGAGAGTTAAACATGGATCAATCCTTGAGGTTCAGCGATAGCTCAACATCGGTCAAGTGCCATGTATACATACAGTATATTCAACCCTTGACATGCTGATACCCACGGACTACTCTCTGTTTTGAATCCTGTACAGTACACTCAAACACATGTTATGTCATTCCTGACCTAAAATTAATATTCACAGAGAAACTTCAGCAACGCTAACAGCATCTGTTAGCATGACACGGCTGAGCGATGACGCAGTACTTTTTGAGTCCATGAAGCCTGCTAACGGTTGCTAATGCCAACTTTAACTGGGTTCTGGTTTGATATAATATTTTTTTTCTGCAATCCTAAATAATACATTTATCGTGCGGACACAGAGGGATGAGGGCATTGCGCTGACACTCTTTCTTGAAAAAAAGAAAGATTAAAACTGCTTCAAATTTCCCCCCTGAGCGAGACCAAGGTTGCTCTCGCTCCAGCTACCACAGAATAACTGTTCTCGAGGGAAGCGACAGTAACAATACATCTGCAGTTTCTTCGGGATATTTTTCCGTCTGCTAGGCTCATCTTTTGCGCTGCTCTGCCGAATGCCTCCGATGCGCTGACCCGTGGTGAACTGCCGTTGATGTTGTGTTGAGTTGTGGTCAGGGATAAAGTATGGCGAGACCGGTAATTATCGCAAAGGGTGACGCAAAATGGAGGGGTCTTGAATGACCATGAAGGACGTCCGATTTTGTCAGGTTCTCGCCGCTCAGAATTGAGTATTCCACAAAGCGGTGTAATAAAAGCCGCTGTCGCAATGACGGTTCTAAGGGCCTGTTGATCTGTGACTATGAGCGACCAGCCCGCACAGAATTACACCCTTGAACAACCCCCTGTTTTACCTTTTAGGACACGGCTACCTATGGTAACCTTTGCAGTTCCTCTGACTGCGCTTTCAAGGAGTCATTTTGCGCTTTGGCAATTATTTATAATGAGTCAGAAAAGAGGAAAAAATGTCTAACCTTACCAGCCCCACTTTCAGACAGCCAGACAAATTAGAAAGAATGTCTGCCAGTCAGGCAGTCAGTGATTCTGTCAGTTACCTACCGTCCTCTGACAATATGTAAACGATGCATTGGGTATCGGTAGTAAATGCTAGGTCCGTTAGCTTACAGTCTAACAGAGTTTTACTGTTGCGTCTCTCAAGTTAGCTTAGAATCTCCTTGAGTTATGTTGTAATATTCTAAATCACATTTCAGTATGCCATAATCCAGCTAACTGGGTATAATTTATGGGAAACCTAAGTCAGTTGCAATTTGTGTAGCCTCCATGCTTTGTGATGTCTTGCTAGTTAGAGAAGGTCAAGTATAGCTTCAGTCACCTAGCAAAGTTATGACAGGCCGTCTAGCCAGTTGAAACGTTGCCAGAAGCTCCATTTACTGCACAAATGGCAGTTTTGCGAACTAGTCAGTATTAATGTGTGAGAGTAGCCGCTTCAACGCACAACCCCTATTAGGGAGGAGTCCTTTTGCTTCTCACAGCGCACAACTTCTACTTCCCGAGTTGTGGTTGAGTAGTTGTCACTACTTTTTCTGAATGCTTCAGCCTACACGTACTTTGGGTCTCGAGTAACTAGATCCAGAAATCCAGAACAGAGAAGCTTTGTATTACATTCGCTTAATGTTTTGTTTCCGTGGGGATATATTTTCATTAACACCGTGTCCAGAGACAAGCTTTCGCACAGCTTCCAGTATTCCTGAGAAGTTGGCTCCCCACTTTGAAAACCAACCTTTATTAAGGGCAACTTTACCTCAGTGGAGAGAATTCATTAGATTTAAAAAAGTTGACAGCTGTATATGCTTATCTTTATTTAGTTATATTTGTGTATAAAGTACATCGTTGTCAAGTAGCCTAAAGTGAACGCGTAACAATCTATAATATAATACTTGTCCAAAGCTTCACATACAATGTAATAACAATATAATATATTTGTATTACAATAGTAATGTTCTATAAAATAATATGCCTGGAACACAGCACAGCGTGCTCATGACACATTCATTTGTAACCTTTCTTTAGCATTCAGTTTAACAGAACGTCATCACTCATGCCTAAATGGATAATGATGTTCACGGGAAATTCAGGAAAACATGGTGAATAAAACATAAATTCACGGTGTGTTCGTCAGACTCCTTTGACTGGATCCATACGGACCCTCCAGGGGACATCTGCGGTGATGTCATCCATCACAGCAGAACAGACACACAGGACAGGCTGCCAAACAGGCCTCCACTGCATGCGTTGGCGGGTTTTATTGAAATGTATGGGAAAGGATTTACCTAGGTTCCCTTTGCACAGGATAGAGCTTAAAATGGGGGAAAGTCTTTGGACAGTCTGGGCATATATCCAGTCGTGGAAAGGTGCGCATATAGTGACTCCTCGTCTATTTTAGACGATGTGGGACAGATGGGCTAATGTCAACACACACAAGAGGACAGACACAAAATACACTCTTAATGAATTAATCTCAAGACTATATATCTATTTTAGTGCATACAACTAAGATATCGCCTCCTTATCTCCAACTTGCCCTCCCTACCAAACATCACACTCTTTATAAAGCCACCTTGGTCCCATTGGATCAAAGCAGGCTACATCGATGTGACAACGTCACTATCATCTGCGGCGGTGTTAGAGCCGGCCTTCCCCTCAAGTGCCCTCGGAGAACAGAAAGAGCTTTTTGAAGTGTGCAGACCCACCCAGGTGGACCACCATCGGCCCTCACTCAGACTAATCCTCCCGGACTCGCGTCCAATCCGATGTCCGTCGGGTCCGGCAAACCCTGCTAACGCAACGGCTGGGAATATGCTTCGCGCGCTGTGTGTTTTGGAGAGTGTCACTGCACATTGTGTTGTGTGTGAGTGTTGGCGAGTTTCCCTGTGACTTTTGCGTTGAACTCTTTAGTATTTGTCATCTATGTTTAACTCTCAAGTGTGTGTGTGTGTGTGTGTGTGTGTGTGTGTGTGTGTGTGTGTGTGTGTGTGTGTGTGTGTGTGTGTGTGTGTGTGTGTGTGTGTGTGTGTGTGTGTGGTTGCTTGTCAATCTATATACCCATCAATATACATCCTATGTCACTGAACGTGATTGGATAGCATTCATGCGTGTTCATAATTATGTGTGAGTGTGTGTATGTGTGCGCGTGTGTGTGTGTGTGAGTACACGAGTGTGTATTCCTATCTATCTGAGTACATCGCGCCCGGGCCGGGTACAAACAATCCATTTCCTTCCCCTTGTGGCAGTCGCCCACCAATCACATCGCTCCATCATCTCTACTCATTACGTATTCATGAGTTTCTATGTCTGCGGGGGTTGTGATTGGCTCATAATGAACGACGGAGGGCATCATCAGTCAAGCCGAGCCACGCAGCCACCGAAATCAGTCAGTCAGCACAATAGTAGCGCCTGGCAACAGTCGGCACGGAAACATTTTTCACACTTTTATTCCCCCCCCACCCACCCACCCACCCACCCACCCCAAGTATTGAGACCTGCACTCGCTCAAGGCGGATTGAAACTCTCGGTAGTGGTTTACTGTACGGATCCGGCTCAATCTGGCTCCCCTGTAACCTCCCCCTGCCCCCCCCCTCCCTCCAAACCCAACCCCAGCCCGCTGCATCAGAGTGATGCATTCGTCGTGAGTTGGTATAGTCGCTAAGTATAGTGCTGGGTAATTACTACAGCCCGCGCCACGGCAGCACGGGTAAGATGGAGTGCCCGGTTTACCAACTGCAAAGAAAGAAAGAAAAAAAATCATAGATGGGGTATAAATAATTCTCGGGACGTAGTATATTTATTTTTTTATTATTTCACTTCTTTTGTTCTTTCTCTCGTCAGCTGCTGACGATACACCAGTTTTAGGAAAATGATGCAGAGTCATAAATCTTGTGTCATATACAGTATATATATATATATATATATATATGCCTTTACATACACTGTAGTGCTCTGTAATCGTTAGTCCTTTCGCATATGCTTTAATGCAAAGCGCCCTACAGTGAACAAAGAACTAGCATTGAGCAGGAATTCGAGGTCGGCATCTCGCTCACGCATCTCCACATGTAGACCGTGATCAGTGGGCTTCAAACCCAAAAACATTCAGCTCAGCCATGCATCAAGCGCCATAACGACCAGATTAGTCGCCCATTGTTTTGTGTTGTTTTAAGAGGGTGTATTTCTCCGACACTGGCTCCCAGCCCTGACGCGCTAGATTCTTTTTTTCCTCCCAACATTGTGGAGCTAATTACACTCGGCCCGTCGAGGGAATATGCGTGAATACTTCGTTTTCTTTTCTCGACGGGGCCTGCGACGAGGCAATACGGGGGGACACGTGATGCAGTAATTAGTTCCTTCTTAGAAGGATGAGATCGCCAGAGCTCTAAGCGTGTGTTAGCTTCGACGGCATATTGTGTGATGATGAAAATACAGGAAGAAATGAATGGAATCAGTTGCGGCCATGAGCAACGCCTACTCCTGGAACACTGGCTTTGCACGCCAGCACAAAAACAATGGGGTGCTACTATACCACTTTTAACTCACGATGACCACGTCTTTCTGTGATAAATATATACGCGAGTTCCAAAGATTATCATTCTTACTTTTCCTCTTTCGTTTATACTGTACTCAGCCTACACTGTTTTTCAGTTCGGACCTCTCACTCTAACCAACCGACACGTCGTCACGGCTGAACTACACCCACCCCTTCCTTATACACGTTGTCTGTAAATTAGGTGCGTGCAGCAACACAACAGACACAAAACCTGTCTGAATGATCTGTAGTTATTAAAGAGTTTTGTGATGGACTCCGTGCCGGCCACAGGTCACAGGTCCCAGGAAGGACTGAGGGGGTCTTTACGCGAAGACCCCCTCAGTCCTGCCTCTGAACTGTAAAGCTCCCTTCTCGCTCATCCTTTTGGGCCGCACTTCAAACATTGACTAAAGGGAAACATATTCCACTGTCACTGAGCCAAACCACTCCACTGAATTGAATCACTTGCCCCCCCTTAGTTGTACTTATTTCCTTGCCAAAAAAAAATGAACAGTCGAATTATAATGCTTACACTCCACTGAATTGAATCACTTGCCCCCCCTTAGTTGTACTTATTTCCTTGCCAAAAAAAATTGAACAGTCGAATTATAATGTTAGGTTTCGAGGAAGAGGAAATTCAACAAGAGGGTGTGTCTTCACCAAATGCAACGGTCGCTGTCTAAATCACTTGAATATAAATGATTTACGCGTACCACCTGCAGGGAGAAACATCTCTTTGAGGAAGGCTTGTCAGTTAATGGGAGCGGCTGACATAATTCAGCTTTTTGTCCCACTGAAGTCGTTGTGAAGGGAAACAACAATGAAGAGGCAATCTTTGGCCGCCGCTCACAACTAATGTGTGTTTTGCGAAGCGACAGATAGTAGATACGCACTCACCTTAGGTGCCATAAAATGCCACATTGTTGTCCATAAAACACATTCAAAACACGACGCTGAGCTATCAGGTTTCTTTAGTCTCAGGAATCTAACCTTTCGATGGCTTTCACTGTTATTTTCACACCAGACATCCGTGTTAAGGCACAAGGGAGGTGAAGAAAGTGCCTCAGGTGCGTGTGATGTCGCTTATGAACACACATCTGCCTCTCTTTCAACATCGTTTTGTATTGATTCACACCCAAAAACGGAGACATTAAGTTTCATCAACCGTTGGCACATTTGTACACTTGTAGGACGGGGAAATAAGATGTATTTCCGCTGTAGTTCTGTTCGTTAACCATGTAGATGTAGCGACATCTTTGTTATGTAGATGTTTAGATCTTCTTTTGTTACATCGATTGACCTTTAAAGTTTTCCATCTGCTTGCTGCAGCAGTGCCATTGTGACTTATGAACTGCACTTCCACAACAGGCACATTTAACTCTGAATGGCACACATTCACCAAGGACTGCGATTATATAGGATGCAAACAGTGCATCCTACTATAAGAAAGCAGTCTGATTCTCACCCCTGTTCGTCAGCCATGGCTGTACTTACTTATTCAGAACTCATTCATGTAATTTGTGACCCATGTAGTGCCCCCAACAGAAGGGAACTGGAAACACAGATGGTTCTGCAGGCACTTTGTTGGATGGATGGTTGAATGAATGGATGGATGGATAATTGTAATGCTGGATGATCCTAACATTCATCCATCCATTGGTTTGATGAGAAATTGCACGCACACACACACACACACACACACACACACACACACACACACACACACACACACACACACACACACACACACACACACACACACACACACACACACACACACACACACACACGTACACAAAAACAGAAAGCAATCCCCATTCATCTTCATCTTCACCAAAAAAAACAAATCCATCCCATGTACAAGTGTGCATGTTGGAAAAGTGTTACACGGCCCGATGTGCAGCGTTTAATGAATACTGACTTCATTAAGCCATCAGCGGCACGGTAATTACAATATGCTTGATATATTCTCATGTATGAGGCCGCTGTGAAACATTTGGGTAATTGGCAGGATTACCAACAGAATACATTACTATGGTGAATCATATATATTTCTCTCTCTCTCTCTCGCCCTCTCTCTGTATGTATGTATTTATGTATGTATGTATGTATGTATGTATGTATGTATGTATGTATGTATGTATGTATGTGGGGTGTAACGGTACACAAAAGTCACGGTTCGTTACGTACCTCGGTTTTGAAGTCACGGTACGGTTCATAGTTAAGGGAAATTTTAAAAACTAAAAAAAAGGGTTGGTCTGAAGTAGCCTAATTACCCGTAGGTGTGGTTTGGGCGTAACGTGCAATAAACCAATGAGAGTGCCAGCTCCCATCCCCTTTAAGAGCCATGAGCGCATTTGAATCTGACGAGTTGATATTTTGACAGCGCGTCTGCAGTCTCCGATGAGAGAGATGTAGATGAATTCCAAACTTTAAATGGCTCAGTTTATGGCCAAATAATATGGCCTAATTCAGATGGAATAAGGTTTTCTTCCACAACTTCAGAAATACTGAGTCCTTAAATAAATTTCGGCAAAGAAAAGGTATATGATATACTGTAACATATGATATGCGGGAACTGTGGTTCTATTTTAATGATATACGCAATACATTCTAAACATTGTTTCTTATTAGTTATCATCTTGTGTTCCTAATACGCATGTGTCCCCCCGTTAATATACATTGCCATGGCCTGTATTATGCGTTACGTGTTTAGTTTGCGTGTATTTAAACAGATGGACACACACACGTGCGCCCGCTCGCGTGTGTGTGTTACGCATACACACACGCTCGCCCGCATTCATTCATTCTTTTTAACACTCACTCGCGGTAAAACAATGTTTTCGCACGATCAAATACTCATCAATCCTAAAGGTTATGGGCATGTACACGATGTCTGTGTCAAGAAAATATGTGTTTGCTGCACGCTGTTTGCAGATGCATTGATTTAAAAGTACAACTTATTACCCTGTATCAGCTGTTCTTTCCCAAATCTTTACCAAGAATGTGTGGCTAGGTAGATGAGAGAAGCAAAGTGTATGCGCGAAGTGCACAAGCAGCATTACGCGTGGCCCTTAAAATAGCATCTGAACAACGCACCACTGACTTTAAACCAGGTATTTCCGGTTTCTGAAACTGCAAGATAGCACCAGGGAACGTTTGCGCCAGAACACGCCTCCTCCTTTTGCCGAGCCGCCCCTTGGAGCGCAAGATCATTCCCTAATTTACCAAAGCGTGGCGCAGGAGGGAAAAAAACACTCCAGTTGCTAACTACCAGCGCCAGTTGCTAACTACCAACGACACATGCGCCAGTGATTAAGTCAATTGCGGCAGATGCAAGATAGGGCCCCTAGTACGTATTTAAATACAGGAGAGAGGGAGAGAGAGGGAGAGAGAGAGAGAGAGAGAGAGAGAGAGAGAGAGAGAGAGAGAGAGAGAGAGAGAGAGAGAGAGAGAGAGAGAGAGAGAGAGAGAGAGAGGAGAGAGAGAGAGAGAGAGAGAGAGAGAGAGAGAGAGAGAGAGAGAGAGAGAGATAAAAGCACATGAATTTGTGTGTTATTTGTCACCGTTCAGTGCATTAGCCTGTCGGGTTGTTATGAAATGGGGGCCGTCAGCCTGCATATCACTCATTCATTAAAACTTATGCCCACACACAATCTGTCTTCCAGGGCCATGATATTTGCATCTTATTTCATGTTTATTTTGAAAAGGTTGTGCGTTGGTCAATTCTTATTGGCGCATGAGAGCCAAACTGTATATTTTTGCCACATTTTCCTTTTTCAAAGATGATTCATTATTATTATAAGGATTATATATGAATATTTACTTTCAGTTGAATTTGTATTTGTCAAGGGATACAACGAAATTAAATTCATCATCTCCTTAAACCCAACATGACTTTCTCTCTCCCCCCTCTCTCTCCCTCCTCTCTCCCTCTCTCTCTCTCCCCCCTCCCTCCCCCTTATGCTTCAAGCAAACCACCACCAAAGAACAATCCAAACAATAACAATAAACACTTGGGATGAAAACCCTTCCTCATCACTATCCACCACAGTCAGACATCACTTGACCAATCAGGCTGTCTGCTCTAATGGGAAATTCCTCTTTATTAATCAATAAACATACGGTTTCACTCTACCAACTTTAATGTCCCATTATGTGAATACTTTGATGACCGAGATGGATAATTGCAAAGATTAAAGCAGTTGCTTCACCGTGTGTGTGTGTGTGTGTGTGTGTGTGTGTGTGTGTGTGTGTGTGTGTGTGTGTGTGTGTGTGTGTGTGTGTGTGTGTGTGTGTGTGTGTGTGTGTGTGTGTGTGTGCGCATGTGCGTTTGTGTTTGAGTGTGAGTTGGAAGATTGTGTGATTCGCCTCCAAATCAAGGCCTGGATTTGGGCTATTGTTAAAAGGTTGTTTTTTTTCCAGAGACGCTCATACAGGCTTAAATCCCGTTTCCTCTCCCCATCCGCTCCCTGGCTTTTTTTTAGCATTACCACTTTACTTTCACATTCACTATTTCCTGCTTTGGTACTTTTCACTGCTCCTCTCTCTGCCAGCATTGTCAGAGAGAAGAATGGACTTTATTTGCCTCATTTCTCCTTTGCTTAATCCTATTTTTATTTTTTTATTGACAACTATTATCATATGATCCTCTGATTTGTTCTCCTCTCTGTCTCTACTCTGTTCTTTGCAGTGAAGCGATCAGTAGATTTTAAATCACGGGGCGTTAAATTATTCCCCGGCAAAGACTCCAGCAACAAGTTTTCAATCTGTGAGTTCACGTCTTGATGTTTCTTTGATTATGGCTAACGGACTAACATACTGTGATGGCTTGGTTCCCGCTTTAATTGGTTTCACGTTTCTCTGACTTAATTCAATTTGGTTTGACTTTGCATTGCTTGCGTTTGTCTTTTTCTAAGAGGCTGTGACATTTGTTTTATATTTGTGGACGCAAATATGTCCCTTCTTATATTTCAAACATTAAGCAACAAAGTAGAGGACCAAAGTCTTCCAATGTTTGGTTCATATTTGATGAGTTGGCAAAAAACAAAATGGTGGACATTGTCACAACCTCTTAGAAAAGCTTGCATTTTGCTTGCGTGATGGCGTGGTCATGTTTGGTTGCTTGGTGTTCGTTTTACTGTTCGTTTGTCTGTGTCTAAGTGTAGTTAGCTGTTTGTGCCTTGGGTTTGCATGTGGTTTTTATTCCGTCCATGTTTTGATCTGCGTTGAGCTTGTAATTGTGTTCTTTCCGACTCAATCCCGCGTACATCCAAACCTCTCTCACTCTCTTTCTCTCTTTCTCTTGTTTACTCATTTTCTTCCTCATCTTTTTATTTTTTTCTATTTCTTCTTCATCTTCAACTTGGTCTCTATCTTCATCTTCAACATATTTGTCTTTGTCGTCATCCTCTCCCTTGTCCTTATCTTCATCTTCTTTCTTTTCTTCTTTCTTTTCTTCTTTTTCATCTCTCTCTCTCTCTCTCTCTCTCTCTCTCTCTCTCTCTCTCTCTCTCTCTCTCTTCTCTCTCTCTCTCTCTCTCTCTCTCTCTCTCTCTCTCTCTCTCTCTCTCTCTCTCTCTCATTTGTGCCCTATCCTCTCTTTCTTTCTTTCTTTCTTTCTTCCTCTCTTTCTTTCTTTCTTTCATTCATTCATTCTTTCTTTCTTTCTTTCTTTCTTTCTTTTTTCCTCTCTTTCTGTTCTTTTGTCTGTCCTCTCTCCTGTCCATCCTCTTTCTCTCGTCTGGGTCCTGTGGTTGAAGAAGGGCACATACCTTAAAGTCACGTACCTCCATTCTGTCTTCTGTGTGATACCTCTCCTATCCTTTATCTTCATCTTCTTTCAGTTCTGATTTTCCTCTCTCTTAAGGTCACACACACACACACACACACACACACACACACACACACACACACACACACACACACACACACACACACACACACACACACACACACACACACACACACACACACACACACACACACACACACAAACACACACCTTGATGATCCCTCTGAATTATATCTGCATAAGAACACAGCTGGTCCACATTTCCCGGCTTCTGTTTGAATCACATTTGGTCTGTTGACATTCTTTCACACAAAACAGCTACCGCACGGAGATACTCCATTTAAAGTCCTCATTCCGTTTTCAAATACGATGATTATTTCATTCAAACATAACGTTAACACAGTTATCTGAAAAGCAATTTTCATTTTAATTAAAAAGTGAATGTGAAACCATGAAACAAGTGTTTCAAAGTAATACTTTTGGTCCACTCAATAAAGTGATTTAATGGGCAATCCATCTCCCTTTCTTTGACATCTTTAATTAGACGTTGACAGGTAACATAAAAGACATACCTGAGAATTAATTTTCCGTCATCTGTCACTTCATATTTAATAAGCCTACATGACTATGAATGTGCTCCGGTATATGTGGTAATATCACCTTCTTTGAGGCTCTCCGATGCAGATGAATAACCCCGCCTCAAACAAAGATGGCGGGCACAATCGCCGATGCCATCACTTTGTTTGCAGTCTATCTCCTCTTGTCTTTCTTCTTATGTCTCTCTCTCCCCCCCCCCCCCCCCCAGCCTCTACCTTATCTCGCTACGCGCACACACACACACACACACACACACACACACACACACACACACACACACACACACACACACACACACACACACACACACACACACACACACACACACACACACACACACACAGAAGCACTCAAACAGACAAGCGGTCTATGAGTCAATAACTTGTAGCCCGTATAGCCCCTGGATCATGGTGGAAAAATTGACTTGTTATGAAGTCTGGTCTTTTCTTCTTACCCCGCAGTCATTACAGTCCCATGGAGGGAGAGCCCGCTGTTGACTGCTGAAGTGCAGCTCGCTTTGTAAAAAATACATGAGTACACGCATCTAACACAGGCATGCAGACGTCTGCTAACACATGTATTTATTGTAAACACGCATGTGCACTGGGAGGAAAAAGCACATCCGATACATAAATCTACTTCACACACACACACACACACACACACAGCTGGAACATGCTGCTCATAAAAACGATTGGCCTCCTGTTGTGTCTCCCGCGATCGCCCTCTGTGCATGCCTGTATGTGATATGTGTGGATCGGTGTATGTTGTATGTTGGAATGCGCAAGTTGAAATGTGAACAAAAAGTCGATAACTTGGAAGTTGGAAGTTTGAAAATAAGTGCGGTGATCGAAGCAGCGTGTGTATGCTCTGCTCATCAGGCTGTGGGAATGGTGGATGTTCAATTGTATATATGTTAATTTGTGTGTAAATGTATTTAGGTCTGATTGGTTCAGATGTTAATTTGCTCTGCTCCGATTGGTTCAGCTCTTCAATGAAGCAGGAATTCAAGCAGTTGAAATAAAATATGCCTGTGTTGTGGTGTGTGTGTGTGTGTGTGTGTGTGTGTGTGTGTGTGTGTGTGTGTGTGTGTGTGTGTGTGTGTGTGTGTGTGTGTGTGTGTGTGTGTGTGTGTGTGTGTGTGTGTGTGTGCGCAAGTATGGATTCCTCAATAATATGAAAACTCAAAACAGATAAGCAGTGTGTGTGTGTTTGAGAGAAAATGTGTGTATTCCCCTGTTACTGTAACCATTCCCACTGTTGTCGCGTTAATAGTCCAGATGGTCAAATTAGTCGCTCCAACAAAGCAACAAACCATGTATTGAAACAAACACACACACACACACGCACGGTGGCTAACACCTGCTATGTTCCTCTGATAATATAGACTTCTTACAAGGATGGACATACTTACCCAAAGAAGCCATTTGTTCCAAAGCCATACAGTGATCCCACTTGATTAGGCTCAATATGCACTTGCATCCCTAATGCTTTCAACAATTTACCACTGTGTGTAGAGAGGCACAGATGTCTTCTGCCAGATATAAGTCTCTGAACAGGAGACTCTTTAAACAGTAATAGGTTTTATATTTGTGGAACCATAAGAGTTCTTTAGTGTTGATTATGTTGTAATCTGTAATACAAATTAATAAAGACAAAGAGGAAAAAAGTGTGTCCCTGTGTTCAACGAACAAACAATCAGCGCGCATTCACACACGCGTCACATTTCAGCCCCAATGTGTGTGTGTGTGTGTGTGTGTGTGTGTGTGTGTGTGTGTGTGTGTGTGTGTGTGTGTGTGTGTGTGTGTGTGTGTGTGTGTGTGTGTGTGTGTGTGTGTGTGTGTGTGTGTGTGTTGGTCTGAGTGTATGTATTTGTGTATGTGAAGACCTATGGGGAATCAAGTGTAGTTGAGGTTAGCCTTAGCGTCTTGGCTCCACCTAGCCTATCTTGGCCAGTGTGTGTGTGTGTGTGTGTGTGAACCTGTTCATCATGTGTCTCATCAGTGAATGAAGGCGGCGTGAAGCAGGCGTCTAACTCCTGCCCTGACATCGGAGAGCCCGAGAATGGCAAGCGCATTGGCGACGACTTCAGGTACAACTCATACTTCCAAAAAAAACACACACACAATCGTGTTTGTGTGTGTGCAGATTTTGTGCATTCATTTAAATGGTCATTCATGCTTTATTGTGTCTTTGCTTCTGCGTGTGTGTGTGCTTGTGCATTTGTTTGTGATCATGTGTGTTTGTGTTTATTCATATGTTTGTGTGTGTGGTTGTGTGCGCGTTTGTATATCTTTGTGTGTGCATGCGTATGTGCATATGCATGTTTGTACACAAATGCATACATTCATGTGTGTGTGTGTGTCTGTGTGTGCAGCATCGGCAGCGAGGTCCACTTCACCTGTGGCGAGGACTATGTCCTCCAGGGCAGCAAGACCATCAGCTGTCAGCGGGTGGCGGAGGTGTTCGCCGCCTGGAGCGACCACCGGCCCGTGTGCAAAGGTAAGACATGTTATTGATATGCACATCACCGACGCCCAACATTAACATGGTTTATGCACAGCACACGGGGCTGTTTATATGCCATGATGCACAACTCATGGTTTTCCCACAGCAAACTAATCGCTAAGTTATGACCGGCATTAAACCCGCAGTCACAAGGCGTTTTATCAGTGCTCGTCCACAGCAGTAATTCCCCATGCAAATCAATGACCTATCGTGGTATTAAGAGAAGAAATACAGCAATGGATAAAAAGGAAGATGTATGTACTCGCAAGGTCTTTAGAAACGTAGCATGTACAGAGGTCCCGTAAATAAACCTCATACTGTGAAGCGTGCGTATTTCCTTCGTCGAATGCCTGAAGGTGATGTTCATTTGAGAATACTTGCTATTACTTCTGCTTGGTTACGCTGCTGTTTAACATGTGGGTACTCTGAAACGTTGTGTTTTGGAGTTACATCCATTGGCAACAGGGTTCCTTCAATTGGGAGATTTTATCATACGTCGGTATCTGCGTAGGCATCCAGCGTCGGTGGTTCTCTCCTGGTGACTAAACTTAGTGGAAACACAAGGCTCCAGAGCGTGCACGTACATAGAACTATGAATAGGAAGTTAAAGTCAAGAAGGCCCACATGCACAAGCACTTCATCCACACACATACACACAGGCAGACAGACATTCAGATGCACGCAAATGTCTGGGCAAACTTTCACTCATGCAGACACATGCGCGAGCACACATGTACAGGCACGCACACACACACACACTAGCACGCGCAAACACACGCACACACACACACACAGACATACACACTAACACACAGACACACACACACACACATACACTCACAGAGAAAGCCAGGGCATCTGTCATGTTAAATGCTAAAGTCATTTGTCATGTGTCCCTTCACTAAGCTTTAGACTGTTGCTGCAGACACATTTTCTCATTCATTTCAGGGTGTGTGTGTGTGCCTCTGTGAGCCTGTGTGTGTGCGTGTGCATTGGTGCCTGTTTGTGTCTTTGTGTGTGCCTGTGTGGGTGTGTGTCCATGTGTGCGTGCTCATCCGCGTGAAAGAAAGAGTGAAATATACAAAGAAATAGATGCTTTTTTAAACCCAGCTAGTGTCCACTTCAGAGTTGAAACCACATAATATAGGAGGTAGAGAAGAGGGAGAAAACAGAGCAATATCAGGAAATGACCAGCTTCCTCTCTGGCTTATGTTTTTTGTTTCTTAATGACGATTGCTGGGCATACATCTGTTAAAATAGAAGCAAGCAAATATTAAAGGTTTCTAATTCAATGCATCACAATTTGCGTGTCATTCTTGCTCAATGTTTGACAGTCGTGTTCTTCAAAAAAACAACATACATACAGTATCTCTCCTTGATCTCATTAATAAACTTAATTAACAATGGTTAATTAATCCAGGCTAATTAATCCTACCGGCCTATGGCTACCTAGAACCCTTTTATGTGTTCAGAAGGATCCTAATCACGGAAAGGTAATATTAAATTAACAAAAGTTCAGACCATTGAGTGTGTAATGATGACAAACGATAAAATATCTCTTTAAGTCACAGATGAGAGACTCTGGACTACAATCTCTGTGATGGATGTGAATTCATATTGACGTGCTAGGTTAACGACAGCTTCACATTACTCCCGGCACCCCATTGAATGTGAACAATCAATTGAAGACTGGGTGACATTTACACAAAGTAAAATGTCTCAGCCGAAAGATATTACGGTTTGTTTCAAGGGTTTACAACAGAAAAGTCTGCCTTGGTTCAACGTTGAAGTACCGTTCCTTCCTCCTATTCTGACGAGGGCTTGACGTCCAAGGTCAGTCAGCATGTGACATCGCAGTGAGGCAGACGATCTGTTCTAAGATCATCCTCCCCGGAGTATTACATGCAATCACTCCCCATCCTTTATGGACTGTCATATACAATATGAAAGGTATTCGCAGCGGCTGCTATGTGCCTTCATGAGAGGGACATGAAGAGAGACACGGGGGTAGAAAGACAGAGGGAATATAGAATAGTACCACAGGTCAGACTAACACAGCGTTCACCCTGTACATGTCTGTCAACGTATCTCATTGACTTTGCATTGGGCGCTCTCGAAATGCATTGTGGGTCATCCATTCTGTTGGCTCCGTTCTGCTGAACAGTTGAGAAATGTTCAACTTTTCAGGCAGCGACGAATCTGTCGGCCAATCAGACTACTCCCCAAAACGTGGGACACGACCTCCGACAGACATGTACATTTGAACACAGTCTACAAACATGGTCAGGCCATATGGCCGACATGCGAAGCACACGATAGTTTGTGGTTTTCAGTTGGAAAGACGGTAGCGCCGGTTGTATCGCCCCAGAGCGGTTCGTGTGCTCGATGTAATGAGTAACTGGTTGATCCGAACGCACAACCTTTCATTCATTTCTCATTGTGCGATGGTAGAGGATTGGTATCCGTGTCTCTGCCTGACAGATGCCTTATCATATTCTCCATTTACAGAATCAAAAGCATTTGTCTGGTGGGGAAAGCTCGCACACAAGTGCTCCACACTTCACTCACAATTCATCCGTTGACGGTCAATTTAACCCAAAGCGTTCTAGAAATCGAAGGATGCATCAAAAGTTAAAATGCCAGCCCTCCCCCCATCCTCCACCAAAACTCCCACACGAAAGGAAAAACAGAATCAAGCCCACGGCACACTGAATACGGATTTTGGTTAATATTTGTAGCACGGCCCAAAAGAGAAACAGATTCATATCTTTTCAAAAGAAGAGCACAGTGAGCTTGAAGGCAGAGGGGCTGTATTTTCCCACTCCCTCCGTATAGGGCTCAAATAAATTCCAGGCACAAAATTCGTTCCCCCCCGACACGGCCGTCAATGTTTTTAACTTTTTTTTTAACTTAAGACCTCATTATAAACGTCTTAAAAATACATAATCTACTCCCCATTTTGAACTCTCCCTTCTCTGGTGTTCTGTCCAAAAGGGAGTGTGTTTCGCTCGAAAAAAAACTGAAATAGGTGGTTGATGCGTGTGACCTTTCCGCCCAGACTTTAGCTAGCGCCTAAAGAGGAAACAGCGGCGGGGCTAGCGCCCAGCCGGGGGTGAAGGGGGGGGGGGGGGGGGGGCAAACTGCCCACAGCGTCAACAGCCAATTGGCTCATTAGAAGAATCGCCACTACAGTTAAACCACCAGAGCGCCGGGCCAAAATGGAGCCTCCTGTAAGTATCAGAGCAAAATAAACCAACACATGACCTTTTTGGAAGTGGGGGAGCCGGAGGGAGGGGGAGAGAGAGAGACGGACCCAGGTGGTTGGAAAAGAGGAAGGCAACATGGACATGATGAGGTGATTTGCCCGAGTAAACTGAGTTGAATATGTTAAAGCAACACGATGATGGACAATGGAATAAGAGATGTGCTTTGTCCAATGACAACGTCCTGCTGTCTACCCATGCAACTGTGGAGGAGAGGGAGACAGAGAGAGAACCAAATGGCAGTGTGTGTGTGTGTGTGTGTGGTGTGTGTGTGTGTGTGTGTGTTGTGTGTTGTGTGGTGTGGTGCGTGTGTGTGCGTGTGTGTGTGTGCGGTGCGTGCGTGCGTGTGTGTGTGTGTGTGTGAGGCAGAGGGGAGAGGGATAGGGAGGGCGGGGGAGATAGGGGGGGAGAGAGTCCATGTGGCACCTTGATTAATGGACAGATGGCAAGGCCACTGAGCCAACTATCTCAATCTGATTGGCTATGTGTGTGTGTCCGTGTGTGTGTGTGCGGGTTTGCACCTGTTTTTTCTGTTTGTATGTGCATGGGAAAGTGCATTTGGGTGTGTCTGTGTGTGTTTCTGAACTTTGCATGAGTTCAGTGGATCTTCTTCGAATGAATTGACTCAAATGGAGTCACTGTGTCACGGTGATGCGTGCAATTTTAAACACACACACACACACACACACACACACACACACACACACACACACACACACACAACACACACACACACACACACACACACACTCACGGCGACTGACGACCTCACACAGGATACACAGTCCATAAAAGGAAACACACCGATATACATTAGACAACGCATCCAATGGCCAAACTGAAAAATAAAATCAGATGACGTACCAGGTTGTACTGTTATACAGGCGTATTATTTCATCACATTTATCACACTTACCACCAGGAGTGGACAAGCAATGTCAAACCACTGAAGTCATAGGTCCTCCACACTGCTATCTGTCAATCTGAGTGCCTGCGTCTACACATGTGTATTTATGTATGTGTGTGTGTGTGTGTGAGTGTTCGGCTGTGTGTGTGCACACCCATTTACACTTGCGGCGTCGGGTCCATGGCAGCAGGGTGTAGCTGCCTAATGATGTAATCTATCATCCTCTGTATCCATTGGTCAATCTATCTGTTTCTGTAGGTACCTTGTTAAAAGGCCATTTTTATTATTTCCTTCCCCTCTTCCCCTTCCCGACCTGAGAGGAGGATGCTGCGATCCCTTAATGAGCCCACTGGTACTGAGCCACTAAGAAGAACTTCATTACCATCAGCTGATGTTGTCGCGCGTTAAAGCCTGACCTAGCGTTGACGCTAACGCAGGGCGTAGCGGATGGCTCAGATTGTCGCCTTTGACACTCCCTGCTCCAAAGTTCAAACCATTTTGTTGACGCTGCCTCTTAATAGCCCATCCAATCAGATCACAGCTTTTTTCGACCTTCTAAAAGCGACGGAATCCAAGCTAATTCTTAATTTCTAAACATGAATGCATGTTTTGTGAGTGTCCTGGCTCTGCTCCGAACTCTCAGCCCAGCCTTCAGCATTTGGCTGGACCCTCGCTTCATATGCTGAGAGTTTTAACCCAACACCAGATTGCGTTCCGGCCTGCCAGGGCTGCTCCACTACTGCTGCTCTCCAACTATCAGTCCCACACCGTCCAACATACAGTATATATGCCAAAACAACACAAAAAGCTAAAGTCATGAAAACAGTCAGCTAGCTTAACCCACAGAGCTGGGGCGGGTGGTTGGAGGCCCACTTCAAAGACGGTGTCTGCTTCAAAGGTGGTGGATTTACTTAATGCTCTATTGTGTTCGAGAAAGGGTTCCCCGGCGTGATTTCAAACGTGCAGCCGAACAAGAACAGAACAACAAAACTATTCCCCTGGAAAAGTTCTCAAAGTTGAAGTCGGGGTTTCAAGGCTATTTTCATAAGCGCGTTGATAAAATGCCAACGAGCATCAGTCAGTATTAAGGCAATTAAATGCTTGAACTGTGTGTGTTTCATTTGCACAGGCGTTGTTTGTTTCAAACAAACAAGCGCATAAAAATACAAAGTATAAAAAAAGTTGACATTTAAAAACTTTTCAACCCGATCACTATCGACTAAGGAAAAAATATGTTCCCAAGAAATGTGTGACTTTTCGATTCTGACTCAGCGCTGGGCTGGTGGGCGGCGTATTATGGTGTGGGTTAACTCAAAGAGGAGATAATTGCTGTCTCATGCCGTGCTGCTGCTGCTACCACCGCCACTGCCGCTGTGCCCCCCTCCGCTCCCAATCAACCCCCCAGTCGAATGTTTAGAAAGTGGATTCAAAGTTGATTTATTTAGAGCCATACTTTTCTCTCTCTCTCTGAGGTTCATCCAACTTTCCCCTTCCACACTCCCCCGATGTGGGGATGTTATTACAGCGCAGACGGTTCAGTGTGGCTCTCCCCCTAGGTCGCACGCCGTACTGTTATTGTGCAGGAGCCTGTGTGGTAATTATTCAGATGTATTCAGTGCTGCAAGGAGAAAGAGGGGAGGAAAGGAGGGAGGGATAGTAAGGAGGGGGGGGGGGGAGGAAGGACACAAAGAAGGCGGGAAGGTAGGTAAGGAAGTGAAGAAGGAAGGAGGGAGGAATGGAAGGAAGGAAGTGAAGCCAGAAGAAGGGTGTGCTAAGAGAAGAAGAGAGTGATGCAGATACGAAGGATGGGTGGAAGGAAGCAGAAGAGGAAGGAAGGTGAGGAAGGGGCCGAAACGAATGCGCGTAGACAAACCCGATACAATCACTCCCCCTCCATAAAAGACCCGTTTAGACAGCGCATCGTTCCCCACCACCAAGGGTACGCTTTTCCCCGTTTACGAAACACGAGTTCACATGACGGCGTGTCGGAAGTTGATCCATGTTCGGCCATGACTCAGCGTTTTCCCCCAGCCTCGGGTTCTTGGCCGCTCGGTGCAAGGCCAGCACTTTTTCTCCGGCGGCGCAGGTAGCATCGCGGGGCAAACATCAGCGTGAGAGCCCCTCTCCCCTGATTGTCTGCAAAGTTACACAGGGTTTTATGGGCCTGTATTACCAAGGCAGTCATCCCTGCGTTTATGAGGTGCTTGACTTTAGGGGAACGCAAAGCCTGGACTGGAGAGCTGTCGTTCATAAACCATCCATCATTTAGTTATCATTTCAATCATGGAGCCACTCGCTGTGTGTGTGTGTGTGTGTGTGTGTGTGTGTGTGTGTGTGTGTGTGTGTGTGTGTGTGTGTGTGTGTGTGTGTGTGTGTGTGTGTGTGTGTGTGTGTGTGTGTGTGTGTGTGTGTGTGTGTGTGATTATCTGTGGGTGTGTTTGATTGTGTTTGTATTATTAGATTTGATGTCAGGGTGACCCACACACACACACTTCCACGCACGCAGGGATCAACGCACCAACAGATAACCACACACACACACACAGATCAACACACACGCATACACACATAAACACAGACACACTCACACACACACACACACACACACACACACACACACACACACACACACACACACACACACACACACACACACACACACACACACACACACACACACACAGATTTGGCTATGGCCTCGAGCATTCAAGCTCATTCTGTTCATAATTCCATCAATATCATTTTACAACGGGAGAGGCCCCATCAAAAAGCTTTAATTTGATCTAAAGAATTATAATAGCTTCAATGACACTTAAGCCATTCTGTCATTAAGCCCTTCCATACTGCTCGCCAGTATAACTAATAACCCTAATGATGATGGGGAGAGAGGGAAAGAGAGAGGAGAGAGACAGAGAGATAAAAAGTTTGATACTGAGCAAAAGAGAATGCGAGATAGAAATGTATTCATGTATAAAGAGAGGGAGCGACAGAAACAGATATTTAATAGTGAGAAAAAGATAGGCAATTAGATATCAAAATGTTTATATATATAGAGAGAGAAATAGTGAAAGAGAGAGATTATTATAAACATGATAAAGCATATCAGTCTAGCATAGATTATTAAGGAAATATACAACGTTTTCAGATGCAGCATCTCAGAAAGACTGCAGTTGTGGGTTTCCATGACTTCCAGTGGGCCTGAGGTCGTCCTGGCAACGCAGTCAGAGAGAGGTGACAACGAATCCACACGACCCCACCAGTGACGTCTGCCAATCATGCATCTTGAATCCCTAAATGCATTGCAAAATGGAAACGTGATATGGAAATTGAATTCCAGTCACTCTTAAACAGCATTTTCTTTGCGATTGGCTCTTCGTGTCAGTGTAGGCTGGACCGAGAAAGAATGTTGGCCAATGGTAACACGGCCCAGGGCCTGTTATGATTGGCCTGAAGTTTTGGTGGGCGTGACGACAGAGAGAGTCACAGAGAGTCACAGAGACAATGTGGGAGAGAGAGAGTGAGAGAGAGAGAGAGAGAGAGAGAGAGAGAGAGAGAGGAGACGGAGAGAGAGAGAAAGAGAAACGAGGAGGAGGGAGAGAGAGAGAAGAGGAGAGAGAGAGAGAGAGAGAGAGAGAGAGAGAGAGAGAGAGAGAGAGAGAGAGGGAGAGATGAAGAGATGAAGAGATGAAGAGAGAGAGAGAGAGAGAGAGAGAGAGAAAGAACACAGGATGGAGTGCCGAACGGAAGTGAAAATGAGAGGGAGAACGAGAGGGAGGGGGGGAAGAGAGATGTACTGATAAAAGGGTGATAGAGGGAGGGAGGGAGGGTGAGACAGTGCCAGAGAGGGTGAGTGATGAGAAAAGTTTAGTAAACACACAGACAAGGAAGACAAAGCACAAATGAAGAGAGAGAGTGAGAAAGGGATGGAGTCGGCGAGGAAGGGATGGAGAGTGAGAGCGATGGAGAGGGAGGGGTAGAAGAGAGGGAGGGATGAAGAAGGAGGGATGGATAGAGAGGGAGTGAGAGAGAGAAAGACTGAGAGGGAGGGAAAGATGGAGTGAAATTAGAGGTTTAGGGAGAGAGAGAGAGGGGGATAGAAGGTGGGAGGGATAGAGGGTGTCATAAATTATGAAATGTTAGACCCTCTGGTAATTCTAGCGATAACTCTCCCACTGCTCCATCGCTATAGCAACACTGTGCCCATTTCACTGTTGGCACAACGATGGGCTGGCCATCCATTTAGCCCGTGCTGATTGAGCTGTCAAAACACACTCACATCCCTACACACACACACACACACAAAATATACACATGACTGCACGCACACAAACACACACACACACACACACACACACACACACACATACACACGCACACACACACAGAAACAGACAGACAGAGACAGACAGACAGACAGACAGACAGACAGACAGAAAGACACACGAAATATACACATGACTGCACATACACATACACACACACATACACACAAAAAATATGCACATGACTGCACGCACACACACACACACAATATACACATGACTGCACATACACATACACACACACATACACACAAAAAATATGCACATGACTGCACGCACACACACACACACAATATACACATGACTGCACGCACACACACACATACACACACCTACACAGACACACACACACGCTTTTGCACACAAACACATATGCTGTACTGCTACTACTACTCCCATGGCTGCCACGACTACACAAAGACCAACACATCGCGAACACAGCCACAAAACACACAAGCATGTATGTTTTATCTAACATGTGGAGGGACACTGAGACACAAGGCCACAGGTACGCCCTTGAAGTCACGTTTACACAGACACACACATACACACACATGTGGATGCAAACACAGTCAGTGGCAATCTCTCAGCCCCACTCTGTGTCTCATACACAAACAAACAAACTTGTAAACACACACCACACACAACACACAACACCACACACACACACACACACACACACACACACACACACACACACACACCACACACACACACACACACACACACACACACAATCTATATACTATCTATTCAGTGAACTGAATACAGGAGGAGGTCAGGAGAAGATGCATGGAGAATAAAGAAGAAGCTCAATCCTTCCCACACACACACACACACACACACACACACACACACACACACACACACACACACACACACACACACACACACACACACACACACACACACACACACACACACAGTGAGATGCGTATGGGGAGACAAATTATTGAAGTTTGTCAAGGTGTGCACATGAAGATAGATGTGTCTGTAAATAAGAGGAGAGAACTTTGCGTTGTATAACATGTTGCCCATTTCGAAAGTGAGTGTTTTTGTATTTGGATGCTTTTTGTGTGTTTGTGTGTGTGTGTGTGTGCTTGTTTGTTTGAATACATGTACATATTTGTTAACATTTGCTTGCATGTGTGTGGAGGGTTGTGGAAGAGATTTGTGTGTACCCATGTGTCTGTGTGGGTGGGGTTTATTGTGTGAGTGCATGAACATGTGTGTGTGTGTGTGTGTGTGTGTGTGTGTGTGTGTGTGTGTGTGTGTGGTGTGTGTGTGTGTGTGTGTGTGTGTGTGTGTGTGTGTGTGTGTGTGTGTGTGCATGCCTGACTGCATAAGCCGTACTGCATATGTGCATGCATGCATCTATGTGTCAGGGTGGGATTATTTGAGTGTGTATCTGCATGACTGCGTGTGAGTGCGTGTGTGTGTGCGTGCGTGTGTGTGTGTCTCTGTGTGTGTGTGTGTGTGTGTGTGTGTATGTGTGTGTGCGTGTGTGTGCGTGTGTGTGTGTGTGTGTGTGTGTGTGTTTCTGTCCGCCGTGCATTTGTACGGTGAATTGAGCGTTTTGTTGTGTGCGCGTGTGTGTTAACAGTCACAGTGTGTCTGCAGCCCGCCACTGAACAAACTAATCAAAGAACAAACGCTCGCTTCAAACCAACCAGAAAATTACCTTCACAGTCTTAGCCGGGGCGACCCAAGGACAGACCCTCACGTCCCGGGCCGGGCGTGGCCCGCCTCCGGACCCCCTCAGCCGCGCGGGAACAACCGGCATCTGTCACCCCCCACTGCCAGATGGGAGCGATTGGGTTGAGCCACGCAAAATGTTTTCTGTAATCACGCAGAGTTTGTTCGTTTCGATGCGACATGTGTTGACAGCAATCGCTGGCAGATGAGCCGTGTGCGTAATGATGAATTAATACCCCCCCCCTCCCCCACGCACACACCCTCTTTTCCACAACTCCAGGACGTTAAGTTTCTTTAGCCTTCGTTTTTTCGAGTCATAATTTGGTCAAATTGTGATATCTAACCAAGTCTAGTCCCCTAAAGCTGCTGATTAACAGTGCCACATTTCTTATGTCCTAATCAGAATGCTTTTTACATTCCATAATCACACAATCATCTGCCCTAAGTCATCCATTTGACTTGACACTAAACACAAGATTAACCTTAAAATATGACTTGGGCAATTACGCTATGAGGCTAACAATTTATAATATCACTCAAGACGGACTCACGGCCGTGTTTGTCTCGCCGTTAAAGGCCCGGCCTTTATCGGTGAATGTGTAAGTCGTGCGCTGTGCTGGCGGTTGGTGACATCACAATATGATAAGCAGTGGCGGCGTATTGGAAATGTAACTACTTATTATCGAACCGCTGGCTCTTTCAGCCAACTTGCAGTTTTCCCCCAGAGTTTCCGCCATCCTTTCTTCGGGCAGTTAACTCAAAAAGAGGTTGGAAGAGCCAACGCGCCGCTGGGTTTCCTCCATCAGTCGATACCCGCTCACACAGCCTCCACGTCAACACTGAGGGGAGGGTGTCACGCTGATGATATCAATAACCGTCTGACCTTCCCTATTATATATTTACATTTAATAATTTATTTTGGACGCCTTTCAGATGTGTCAGTCGGAAAAAGGCAGGAATTGGGAGCGACAGATCACTGGATCTCTTTATGGACTGGTCGATTCTGCCTGCCCTTAAAAGTCACACACTGATAGAGAGCCGGATAGACAGCTTTGCGCAGTCAAGGCTCTCGCAATGCATGATGGGGGGAGGGGGGGGGTTGGAACCAAGGACACCGTGGATTCACTGGGGGATTGAACATATGTGTTTTATTTGGATCGATTCAATGTTGGGAATATGATGCCTACAACAAACACCTGGGTGGTGACAGAGGTCCACAGAAAGGGAGGAATTTCAACAGAATAAGCCAACTGAATATGCTGAGGTCACCGGAAAGAGTGAGGTTCACGGGCGGTCTTGATTGACTGGTTCAGAACCTCAGCTCTGAGGAAGCCAATCAGCTCTACTGCCTCATTAAGTGCCTTCATTGATCTGACGAATCAATAATCGTATTTGGTCATGACAGTGCTCGCAATACATGGTAGCTTGTATCGATACGCCTACCATGCTGAGTTATACAAGAAGAAAAGGGTGGAAAAACAAAAACGACTATTGTTTCAATACCATATATATATAATTGTATATTTTATCAAATGCTACCAATATAGAGCAGAAGAATCCCTCTATCTAAAAATATTTCCATAGCCTCCTTTTCCGCCCTGATATATATGCATTTTTAACTCAAATGGAGAGTATTTTTTCCAGCCAGCAGGTGAATATACTGATGCATATTACGCTCATGAGTTCATATGTTATTGTGCATGGTTTGGTAGTCTGAAAGTGTTTCAGAGAAACTTTCAGGAGGTAAATAAACACTGGTACACACCAGTACTCGTTTTGACCCTGACGTAAGGTAAGGTGACAGGCTGAGGTGATGTTTTCACTAGACAGACAATGGCTTATAGCAACAAACTTTATTCTTGGTTTTATGACTGCTCTAGGAGTATGCACTAGGTGGCTGCTGTACATGAGTACCATGGGGAGAGGTTCTTGGTCTGAAGCCAGCTGTGTCATAGAGCAAGATACCTAAAACCCTCCTGGTTTGATAATAGTTAATTACATGGGTAACAACATGGGTTTGCAACAAGGGTACATTTATTAACATTAGTTAATTCACTAATTACTGTTCATTAACAGTTAATTAATAGTTAGCTCATGATTTAGTCACCATTAACTTATTATTTTCCTCACGATGTTAACTAAGGTATATTTATTTATTAATTATTTAATAGGGTGATGGTATGCTCTATAATGCATATTACTAATTGAATAATGTTATTGAATGGTTAATTATTGTACTTTAATGAACTCATTACTAATAAAGCGTAAAGCGTTACCAATATATCTAAAATAAAATATAATAAATATTGCCAAACAATTTGTAAAATGACTACACTGGTTAACACTGAGCAAACGCTGTGGGACTCCATGAGTGTCAATTTAATACCAAAGTACTCTTTGAACAACCCCCATCTTTATTTTTTCAGAGTCGTGTGTTCTGTTCTCACACAGTGAACCATTTTCCACTCGACAATTCCACCATGTCACACCTCTGACCGCTACCTCGGCTCGTGTCTACCCGCTCACAACTTGAGCCGTCAAGTCTCTGAGAGAAACCATTTGATTGGGTGTCACAGAGAGACTTTCTCCCCCAGTTGGGTCGTAATACCTTCTGTTCCTCGATGTTCTAAACCAGTGGTTCTCAAAGTGTAGGTTGTGACCCATAAATGTCAGCCAGTCCCAGTGGGTCTAACAAAAAAATGTAAAAACCCAAATTCAAAGCCAGCAGTCCGGTTTAAACAGATCATCACTCCGTTTGAATACTGAACAGGGGGAACGCTGTATTGATGAACAATATGCACGGATACTTGCTCGTTTTTAATTTGTACTGCAGTACCGACAATGTAATGCTAATTCGACTCCCCCCAAAACACACAAATTGAACCTGCGCTCGACGTAGAGCAACAGGTGGCTCGGTGAACGGGCGCGATAAGGGCCCCGCGTTGTAAACAGCCTCTAGTGGAGGCTCGTCGCTGGATGACTTTCTATTCAGGAGGCTGCTGCTGTGTGTTCGGGGGGGGTTCACTCGTGTGCCTCCCCGTGGAAGGGGTCTCTTCAGCTGCTGGTACTCCTGCTAATGCTGATGATAGCGGTGCTTAGCGACAGCTGTGCTAACGCTCCCGCGGTGTGCTGTGGTGTTCACAGTGAAGACGTGCGGCAGCAGCCTGCACGGCCCGTCGGGGACCTTCACGTCGCCCAACTTCCCCATCCAGTACGAGAGCAACGCCCAGTGTGTGTGGATCATCACCGCCTCCAACCCCAACAAGGTACATGCACACACACGTACACACTTGTGCGTGCACACACACGCACGCACGCACAAATGCATATGTGTTGGCACATGCAGACACAGGTGTACACACACACAGACACACACGCACGCACCCACATGCGCATAAGCCCATGTGCACAAACAAACACAGATGCATTCATGTGTTTGTGCTAATACATAGGCACACATGTACGCAGACATGCACCTACATACACACAGAGAGTGCACACACAAAAAGACATATACCCATGCAAACATATGAAGACACCGCACACACATACATACACACACAGATATGCACGGATGCACACTCAATTGAAATTCATGGACAACTCCCTGAATCTGCTGAATTGATCCCATCTTGTTTTTCATATTTGTTACATTTGGTGCCTGCATTATTTTAAACCCTTTGACACTGCCCCATAGCGACCAAATCTCTCGGGTTTTATATTGTATTACATAACACATCAACAACAGTTTACTCACTTTTATATGCTTATCCGGGTTATACTTCTATATGGCCATATCGATTCACATTTAGAAGGGTGTTATCGCCTGTGATTGGTTAATCTAGTGAGGTGGCAGCCAGCGGTTGGCTGCATTAGCTGGAGAGCCACCCGGTGATGCCTGGGGAGGAAGCTGGATTTGTTATTCACTATACAAGACCCTACCTCATTCCACTCAGGGTCACTGTGGTGACTGCACTGTCGTCAATGGCAACGTCAGAGCCTTAGGAGTAACACACACAGGCTTCTCTCTCTCTCTCTCTCTCTCTCTCTCTTCTCTATCTCTCTCTCTCTCTCCTCTCCTTCGTCACTCTCTCTCGCATCTCTTCTCTCTCCTCTCTCTCCTCCTCTCTCTCTCTCCTCTCACTCTCTCTCTCTCTCTCTACTTACAGACAGCATACACTTTGTTCATCTCGTCTCCTCTCCCTGTCTCTGCGCACTGTCTCTCATTTTTCTCTCTACTACTTTATGTCTCTCTCTCGTTCTTCTCATCTGAATTAATACACTCTCACCTTTTCTAGCTGTCTCTCTCTCCCTTTCTCTCCCTGTCCCTGTTTTCGCATTATCGCTTTTATTGTATAGAGATATTTATTGTGTTTTTGCGTGTGTGTGTGTGTGTGTGTGTGTGTGTGTGTGTGTGTGTGTGTGTGTGTGTGTGTGTGTGTGTGTGTGTGTGTGTGTGTGTGTGTGTGTGTGTGTGTTTTATTGGCTGTTTCTTACCTAATGACCAGTGTTTAATATACACTGATGACATGCTATCACTCATAGTATGAGAGTGAGAACAGG
>OLKM01000153.1:0-67500 GCA_900291075.1 Melanogrammus aeglefinus
GATGTTAGCCCTCCCCCTTACCCCTTAAGCTACCTTTAAACTGGTATTGGGACATGGCTCCACGGCGCGTGAACGCGCAACAGTGAGGGCTAGGGCTGAGATTTTCCTTTGAGCAAAGAAATGGGATTCAGCCCTACTCTATAGCTACTTAGAATTAACAGACACCATAAGATTCATTTTAGGTTTACTTGTATTTCTTGGTTGGTACATTAATCAGTGAAACAAACTGTTGCCGATATTACTTCCTTAATATTCCTCACTGTTGAGTCAGAGCTAGGTAAAGCGCAATGCTACCATTGCGGCTTTGTAGGGTTGTTCATGGCATGGGTGTGTTTGTGTGTTGTGTGCTGTGTGTGTGTGTGTGTGTGTGTGTGCGCGTCCTTAATATATGAATACAAGAAAGTGTTATCAAACAACAAATATAGTCATTTTGTGTATAAAAATAATCTGCTCATTAGTTTTGTCTTTGTAACAAATGTATGTACAATATATAAATTTAAGTGCCTTACCATCTGATTTGCTAACATACTTTAAGTTGTGTCAAACAGACCTTGGTCACTTTCAAGGAAATCCAAATTTGGTCTAGGTATTGTTTCTGGAACTATGTTGAAACATTACAGCCGTCATCATTCAACAGTCATTTGTCTTCATCAAATCTTGTGCAATCCACTTCAACAGTCTTCTCAGTGTTGACCATATCATGATGGACTAAAGGGAAATCATAAAGGGAAATCATTAACTAGAGAGAATTTCCGGGAAGAAACCCTAATCCTAAATAATAATTTGAAATAGTAAACGCCATTACCTTAGTTAACAACACCAAGTCAAGTCAAGTCAACTCTATTTCTATAGCACATTTAAAAACAACTGAGTTGACCCAAAGTGCTTACAAACAAACATAAAACAATGATAATAGTACAACAATAATAATAATATAACATGTGGAAAAATAATTAATTAAAATAATAAACAAATTAGTCAAAAAAATAAAATAAAGAATAAAGAGTGTGTGGTTGTGGTGTTTACCATAAGTAAACATAACTACCATTGGTAAATTATTACATAACCATTCTGTTAAGAAATTGTTAGTTAATAATTTTACTGCATTAACTTATGTCAATGAATGTACCGTCATTGTACAATTTTACCATATTCATAAATATAAATAATAGAAGTCAGTTTCTCCATTTTGTATACCTTTCAGAACAGATTTGTGTACCAACTTGTAGCCACGGTCAGGGTTTGTGCTGATGTCGCTGTAGAAAGCGCACTGGAGCACCTTGGGATACTGGTCGTGGGGCAGGTTCTGAATCAGAGGTTTAGTTTTAACGGCCCCTGCCGCCAATGACTGTTGCATCATATACTTGCACCAGCCTTCCTGTATGAAGTGTGGCGTGATGAGCAGTGCTTGGCAGTGGCTGTTCTGAATGGCCTGGCTCAGCTCTGTAGCGATGGAAGCTCCTGGGATAGAATCTCTCAGCCACAAAAAACATCTAAAAGCAGTGGGGTGCCACCTCCAGGAAAGTGACGAGACCATTCCCCTCTTCGATGTCCGTTTCCGCCGAGCTGTGGCACACAACGACATCATACTTTCGACTCCACCGTGGCACTGAGCTCAGAGGGCCAACTGGCAGGTGTGCTTAGGAGGAGACTGTTGGGATGTTCAACGCTGATGAAGAGGATGGTGATGACGACAATGATGTTGATGAAACTAAGTTTGATGACAGTGATAACCTCTCAGAAGAAGCAGCTTCGTTAGTCACCATAGATGTATGATCATCCTGCGATGCCTCTGCGCTACAAAAATGCACTTGTCTTCGACTTGAGCCAGTGCATGAAACCTTTAAGAAGATAAACACACTTTTTAATTGTCTATTTACAATTTATGCAGGGTGAAATAAAAAAGTGTGGGTGGTAACTCAGTGTCTCTAGGGATTACTGTGGCGTAGGCCTAAGCCTAAACTATTTTAAAATGTAATCTTTAAAATGTAACAGGTACATTTGACAAGAAAGAAAGGACAAGATAATAACTGTTTCCATCAGCTTATACTTACCATCAATGGTGACATATCTGCCGGGTTTCTTATTTTCACAGCAATTATTTTTACTCATTTTTAACTACTTTCTTCCAGCCATTGTCAAAGTTGAGTACACGTATGGAGTGTGTGGACTGATCCAGTGCTTGAAATTAATCTATGATCAACCTTCCCGTCCGGTCGCTGTCTGAAGTCTCAGCACTAATATGTGCATGCAGGGGCGTAGCACCAAATTCTATGGGCCCTATACAAGAAGTCCTGAAGCCCCCCCTTTTTTTTAACTAGCAGGAAGCTAGAATGTTATCGTCATTTTGTTTTGTCAAGGCGTCTGGGGCCTATATGCCATCGGCTATATTTATCATGTAGCCTAATAACGGCTTAATATTAATTTAATATTAGCTTGCTTCAAATCAGTAGCCTGCTGTTGCAATATTAGCCTACCGTACACTTTATTTATCCTATACCTTAATAACCAAGGCCTCATCATTTTAAAGTGTAGCCTATGGTCTGCTCTTGCTTTTGGTTGTCTCTGTTCATTTAAGCAACTATAAAGGATGTAATTAAGAATGGGGTTTCATCTTGTATTCTGTCCTGACAAATGTGTCCTTGCAAGGCATAGACAGATAGCTAACTAGAAAGAATGTGGCTCCAGAAATGAAAGCTCCAGAAAGTTTCTTCGATGCAATGTTCTTCTACTCTTTACATTGTTGCTCTCATTCTTTTTTTGTAAAACTATAAAATAAACAGAAAGACATCAAATTACCATATGTGAAATTACTATCTCATCAACATGTGTTTTATATTCACAAGCAACATAATCATATCGGACGATAACCACGCGCTACATAGTTAGCGAGCAATTAGTTGAAATGTGTTCTTAATCAAACGTAACGTAGTGTTTACATCTAATAACTCAAAAAGAAATTGCCTACAAAACACTAACAGATTTATCTAATCCAAGGATTTGACCGTGAGAAACAGCTTCGCTGCACACATATCTCTGAACACGTTAGAACTAGATTCTCGCGAGCAAGGCAAAACAAACGTAGGGTGCGATACCAGGGTACACCAGTAGATGTCATTCTTGTACAAGTTTAAACAGCAAAGAGGAGCAAATAGATAAAGTCAGAACATCTTGTTTGTTTAAACGTTCACCGTTCCTAGACAATAGGTGAGTTAGAACCTGACTTCCTTCATTTTGTCTTCTCTCCCTGTCTTTCTTTACCTTTCTCTTCGGAGAGCCTGCCTTCAATTTATTTAACTGTGCATACCGGCGCCTCTCCATCCAATAAAAGTTCACCGTAGCGTAGGCAAGGTGCGATCAGAGGCCTGTTTCAGGTAGCTGGTTTTGAGGCAACCCCGAGTTTGTTCACTCTGAGTTAGTGGAAACTCTGGGTTTTCAGTTTCAGGTAGCAGGTTCAGCGTAACCGAGAGTTAGTTGCTGCGGCAACATACGCCGTGGGTCTAACCTGCTCGGGAGGTGGTTAGACCTACTCTGAGTTTGCGGTCTATAAGGCTGAAGGCAGCTCTCCGACAGAAGGAAGTGTTAGAAATGGCATGTTCTTTTCTACGAGAGCCCGTGGACGTAGAGGCTGCGATCCTCAGAAGGAATCTCCGTGAGGAACGATTATTAAGACCCCGGTTGGATATACTTTATTTTCCTGACAATTTTCTTCACGAGCACTATCGTTTTTCAGCGCGATCTATCATTTATTCAGACCACCTTCTCAGCCCCCATGTTAACTGTCAAACGCACCGGGGGCATGTTTTAAGTTCGCACTCGCTTTGCCCGTGGTTAGTTAAGCCTATATTTGAAGGACTTATAATCCATATTTGTTCAGATGATTAATATTTCACCTGTATCGTAGGAGAGTACGACGGTCATGTTTTAGGTGACAGAGGGTACCCCTGCCAGCCTTGCCTTCTGACCCCGTATGCCGATCCCGTGCCAGGACCACAGCAGCGCTACAACCTGGCGCATATGAGGACGCATCATTATTAAAGAAGAGTCTGACACGCTGAGTGCACGACACGCCCACTGTATGACACGCCCACTTTACGCCATGACGGAAGAGAGCGAAACGTCACTTCCTGGTCCTGAATCTGACGTGTCTTATAGTTTCGCATTGGCAGCTGGTCCTACTTGCTGGGGATTTATTTCTTATTTATTAGACTATATCTGGTAAGAATCCCATAACGCAAGACTGAGCCAGGTCACCTCTGAACTGCTTGAAACACCATGACTTTACACGTCAACGTGACATGTGTGTTATTGAGTATGTGTGTGTTCTCCTGATGCAGCTCGTGTAGCGACGTGGTGTCAAGATGCTGGATTTCTTCACCATCTTCAGCAAGGGGGGCATAGTGCTGTGGTGTTTCCAGGGCGCCGGGGTCACTGAGTCCTTCACCGGCCCGGTCAATGCGTTGATCCGCTCCGTCATCCTCCAGGTACTGCTACAGTATAGGGTCCGTACTGGTTGTTGTCGTGTAGCTGCTGTTAGTCGTAGTGCTAGCTTCAGCTAGCCCTAGCGCTAGCAAACGTTAGCACATTGCGTAACACTAGTGGAGTACCCACGGAGGTATTCAAAGTATTAGAAAATCTTGCATACAAACAAAATGTAATTTTAAAGTAGAATAAGTGTCTAGCAGAACGCAAATGGCAGAAAGGGAGTATGCTGTTCATAAGTATGTTTAAATTGGTGTGTATAATACCATTAAATTAGACATTGTTTACGTTAACTTATAATGAGCGCTTTAGATCTACATAGGGGTCAGTGGGGCTCATTACAGAAACTTCCTAACTGAAACCCTATTTTATCTTGATATAGGAAGGCATTTAGGGTGTTTTGATATTACAGAAGGTTTCCTAACTTAACTTAGGAAGAAATCCTATCTTATCTTAAGATAGGAATTTAGCCATTACAGAACTATCCTAAGTTAGGAGTTTCTTAAGTTAGGATCCCTAAGTTAGGTGGCCATACACCCTGTCCTAAATTCAAAATAATTGTCAATAACAGAAGAAAATGGTAGCAGCACTGCTAGTAGTTCTGTATGACAATGAAGACGAGGAACATCACAACAGAAATGTGATGGCTAAAAGGCTACCGAGACCGCATAATGATTTGTTACATTTCTATTTTAATCACATTTTATCGCCTGCAAAGTCATTTAATTTGGAATTTGGTGGAAGAATTACTTTACTACTTTATTTCATGTTCTCTGTACCAATACCCGCCATGACCGTAGTGCTACTAGCTTGCCTTTATTAACAAAGATCCTCAACAGTCTCTGTTAACGTTAAAAGTAACTCATTCTATCAATCTCATGCACACTCCGAGTGCAGAAACAGACATAACCTCACGATTGCCAATCGAAAAATCTGATTGAAAGAACAGTTAGGATCACCTAAGTTAAGATAAAATAGGAGGCCAAAAATAAGATAGGAAACGGCCAACAGGTGAGGGACTGCTTCTGTAATAGGAAATTAGGATTTTTCCTATCTTTGAGTCCCTAATTTAAATTAGGATGAGAAGTTAGGATTTTTTCTGTAATGAGGCCCCTGGTCCTCTAACATGGAACATGTTCTTCTAGTAGCCCAGGGGGGGACAAACCGTTTTGGCTTGAGACATCAAGGAAGGAGGGGGTTGTGTTATCCCCATGGCAATGACTCATCGCTAATTATTTTTTAAAGTGGTGGAGGCGTGTCATATTGAACCATGTTGTACATGAAGTGTGTTGCTATGAGTGTCGTTCAAGCATAACCCTCTCTTGGACGGAATATCAACATCAACCGCTGACCTGACGGAGCTCGGCACATCCACACACATCCACACAACCACGCATCATGGTGTTATACTATGCGTCCGAGAAGCTTAACCCCCTCTCTGATGCGGACATCAGAAACAGCCGGATCAGATGGAGCTTCACACTTCCACACACACCGGGGCATTATATTTAAGGGTCTTAGAAGCTTAACCCTCTCTTGAGCTCCCCATCAACATCAACCAGTGGAAAGACTGAGCTCTATACATCCTGGTGTTATATATGTGTCAAATAAGTCTTACCCTCTCTCAGACGCAACTCATGTTTCCAGTGAGGAAGTGCATGATCTGTCCTTTCACCACATTATCTCATGTATTTGGGGGAAGCAATTAAAATGGAGTTTTACTTCTTATCCCAAGTGTTGAAGTGAATAGTGTAGCAGAAGGCAGTTCGGAGATGAGGGGGATCATGTTAAGGGGACGTGCATTCTTTAATAATTCCATGATTTGGAAAAGTTATTTTTATTGATTTCCTGTTTAATTACTAAAAGTAGGCCCGCACTCTTTCGGGTAAAGTTAATATCCATAATGAAACTGACGCTATAAGTGCACACCCTCAAAAAAATATATGCATGTATGGCAGTGCAAGTACTCGTGCAATTTGTGAAAACGTCAAACTTTTGCTTCAACACATATGGATATTTATAAAATGGTTCCAGGTTGTCATTTATATGTAGGGTGTTGGGTGTTCAAAATGTGTTCTAAATGGTATTAAAGGTCCCATGGCATGCTACTTTACGGCTGCTTTAATAAAGTTGTTAGTGGGCCCCTAATACAGTACGTGGTAAATATTCTATAACACTCCGGGTGCTCGGCGGGAGTCCTGGAGCTCAATATCCAAATAATATAATATATACAGTAGATATATATAATATAATGTATATTATGACGGCCAAAAGCTGTGAGTGCCACCAGATATGATCTCAAACGACTGCTTCAGATTTTCAGACTGGTTCTCTGGTTCTTCCACTTTCACATCACACTGAAGTACAGACTGAGACGTGGAGGAGAAAGCTATAGTTGCCGTTTGCAGAATCCCGGTACTTCCACAACGAGACTCGTAGTAGGGGTTATCTTGGCGGCGGTGGCGCACCACCGCCGACATTGAGGGGAAAGGGATTGTTGCCCGGATTTTTCCCCCGCCAGAGCCCGCTGCCACGGGGCACCACTGCCACAGGGCGCCAGCGCCAGAGTTTTCATCTAGAGTTTAGTTATTTTGTGACTATCACTGGTGTCATCTCCATGAGGGAAGAGCTCTATTATAGTGGTTTATTTGTTCTTGCATCCTTCTGCACTGTGGCTCTCATTTGTGCTAAAAAAAAACATTTATTGGATTATTTGTATCAACACTAAACGTCAAACGTTCCCTGATTCTTTTTATGTTTTATTTTTATTTTTTTTAGGAACGCAGTGGTAACAATTCCTACACTCACGAAGCCTTGAGTCTCAAGTACAAGCTCGATAATGAGTTTGAGTTGGTTTTTGTGGTAAGTATGCCAAGCATAAAGTCAATATTAACCTCCCAGAGTAATTATAGCATTTTACATTGCAGTTTGTGCATTGTCCGTTTTCCCTAGGTGGGTTTTCAAAAGATCCTCACACTGACGTACGTGGACAAGTTGATTACTGATGTCCAACTTCAGTTCAGGGATCGCTATAAGAATGAGCTGGACAAAAATGTGTCACTGAAACTTCTCAACAGCCATTTTGATTTTGAAAACGACTTCACAATGCTGCTTAGGTAAAGTAGCATACGACTCAATCAGAAATCAACTTCTGTAGGTGTTGTTAATACAAAATCTTGATGCTTAATATACAGATTAGAAGTTCGTAATGATGCTGGCAAAATATTGCATTTGTATGTGCAATGTTGGGTAGGTTCACTGCCCTTACCAACATGTTGAACATGTACATGTACACAAGTAGATTTTAAATGTCCTAGTGCACTCTCCAGCTGGCCACGGAACTGTATATCTTGAGTGTGTTTCTAATGTAAAATGATGATGATTTTTAAATCAGAGAGGCAGAGGATAGCAGCAAAGCTAAGGGTCCTGTCTCCATGCGGACCTTCACCGAGTCGCAGAAGTCCCAGAAAACTGTGAAGTCAATGATCGAGACAAAGGGTGGGGACAAGGTCAAGGAGCAGGGCGGCAAGAAGAATAAAAATGCTAAAAAGGAGGGTAAGTGCTGCAGGGAATGCTAGTGATTTTTATGTATGTATCAGTAGTAATGTATACTACCATACATCTTTTATATTAAATGTTGTTTTTTGACCAGGATAAGTGGCTACTTTCTGACTTTACATGTCCTCCCATGCCCTTTGAAAGACATCTGAGATGCAACGTGTCGTGTTGGCGTTGCTGTAATGTTTTCTCCCTTTGCTTCTCCTCCCAGCTCCTGTAGCCGAGCCTGAGAAAGTGGAACCAGGCAAGAACGCTTCTGTCAGCCAGAAGCCAATGGAGAACGGCAACCAGGGCCTGACCCCAGAGGAGGTCATCCAGAAGAAGCGGGAAGAGTTCTTCCGCAAGCACCGGGGTGGAAATGTGGAGAAACCCAGGTTAGGGACAGCCAAAATGTTGGTTTGTGTAGGGGTTTAGCGAGGCAGACTTTTGATTTGGGGAGATCCAAGAAACTAGGCAGTTCTGCAAATGATCTGGACGGGATTTCTTGCTGGGATATTTAACACAATTAGCAATATTTATGAACCGTCATGAAGATCAGAAAAGGCTAGATCAACTGGCTGGTTTGCAATATGTTTGAAATATTACATTGAAAGGAAGAATTTGCTGAAATGACCATGAACTGTTAAACTATATATCCGCCTCAAGATGGTTTAGAATGAGATTTGGTCCATGCCCTTAAAAAGAATGAGTATTATTATATATATTTTTTGTTTTCTATTTATATGACTGATTGCACATTGGCCAACCGGTTGTATTCTCTCTTTTAACCGGCCATTCTACTTCCTTTAGTGCCACTACTAAATCCCCCAAGCCTCAGAAGCCCAAGCAGAGACGTGTGTGGGACATGGGTGGCAGCAGTCCAACTGCGCTGGACTACAGCGATCCAAACAGCCCGGACGTCCCCATCGAACCAGCAAGAGATGTATGTGTAAACACCATCATTGTTTTACTTCAGTCCTTTAGGGGGCTTTGATGACCAACTGATTTTGTTTCTCCTGTTTTGTATTGTATCAGAGTAGATGGGCAGGGTCAGTTGCCAATGATGTCCCCTGCGTTTCAGGAATTGCAGCTGAACTCCATGAAGGGAGACCTGCTGTCTGTAGATTATGAGTCCAGCGAGGAGGAGGAGGAGGAGGAAGAGGAAGTTGTGGAGGAGGAACCTGAGAGGATCAAGGTCGCCGACACTAAGAAAGTGTAAGATCACCCTGCCTTTTTCAACTTGCTCCTTTTCGAATATTTTCTCTGAAGGGTTTTGGGGTGTTATGGTCTTGGGACATTATAGCAGTTCTAAAACAGGCTGCCTGCTTCATCGCGTTGTTGGTACTCAACCGGTGGACTCTCAACTCTCCACAGCCCTAAGAAGGGTGTAGGTTTTGGGGGCATGTTTGGGATGCTCAAGGGCCTGGTGGGCGCCAAAAGCCTGAGTAGGGAGGACATGGAGCCAGTGCTGGACAAGATGAGGGATCACCTCATCGGTAAGAAATCCCTTCAAACCTTACAGTATATTCAGTTCAATGTTGACCTGTTGACCCATGGGAGTATCGGTTTGATGCACTTCTCTCTCTGTCGTCGCACAGCTAAGAATGTAGCAGCTGAGATATCCATCCAGCTCTGTGACTCTGTGGCCAAAAAGCTAGAGGGCAAAGTCATGGGCACCTTCACCAGTAAGTGGGCGTGACATTTATTTTTAAAATAATTGTAGGGCATAGTGGTAGATGTACTTTAATTGTTGTAATTATACAATTCTAAATATATATGCTATACGGTGGCCTAACAAGGCTAGTCTTCTTTGGAAAGGATGGTCTATGGTCAGATGTTTCACTCGTACCCGAGAGGTTCTGAGTCAAGCCCCCCCACAAGCCCCCCACAGAAACCTGATGTGTAGTGGTTGGATGCCCCTAACCCCTACCTGCTCATGAAGGACAGACTGCATCTGTTAAATGACTACACCTCTGTCTCTCCAGCTGTGGCCTCGACGGTTAAACAGGCCCTACAGGAATCGCTGGTGCAGATCCTGCAGCCAAAGAGAAGGGTGGACATCCTCCGAGACGTCCTGGAGGCCCGTAGCCAACGCCGGCCTTTCATCGTCACCTTCTGTGGTGTCAACGGGGTCGGAAAGTCTACCAACCTGGCCAAGGTGTGTATGAGCTGGGCTCAGTCAATGCGTCAATGATTTCAATGTTATTTACTCACTCACTCACTCACTCACTCACTCACTCACTCACTCACTTCTATCAGTTCTCTGCAAAGTTGGTGAACCGGTGACTTCAGGAAGGGAAGTTGAATGCAGAGTCATACATGTAGATAATTCATTTTGAAGTAAGAAGTAATGAAACATGCAAATTGAGTTTTATTTCGGTTCAGGTGAAAAACATAAATGTAATGGCAAACAATGGGCGGATGAATACAAGCATAAAGAGAACTTCAATAGAGGTCCATTGATGGAACTGTACTGGCCTGTTTTTATCGGCGGTGCCAGTAGGGACGCGTCATTCATTTAAAACGCAGCATGATGAAAAATGTACGACTCCCACCATTCCGGATATATGCGTTAAACCAATCACAATCAGGATTTTTGTCATAATCATCACGCAAACACTGTCTTCCAAGATGAAATCAATAAACCTTAACCAAGCGCATCCCGTCTCACCGTGTCCCCCCCCCCCCTCAAGATCTCTTTCTGGCTCATCGAGAACGGCTTCACCGTGCTGATCGCCGCCTGCGACACCTTCCGCGCCGGAGCGGTGGAGCAGCTGAGGACGCACCAGCGGCGCCTCAACTCCCTGCACCCGCCAGAGCAGCACGGCGGGCGGCCCGTGGTGCAGCTCTACGAGAAGGGCTACGGGAAGGATGCCGCCGGCATCGCCATGGAGGCCATCGCCTACGGTAAGACAACAACCACTCGCTCTTGGGTTTTGGCCTCGGAAACCCTTTACTCAGGGTTAGGGTTGGATAGGAAAGAGTGCGCTGTTATGGTAGACCATACCCAATCTACACATGGAACAGAATATCAGCTCTGCTTCGTGCCGAAGACTATCACCAAATAGCGTGCGAGAGTCATTACGGAAATGACGATTTTTTTTTTAAAAAAAACTTGTATCGTCATCAATAATCCACTGTGGACTTGAGATGCATGACCTCTCCATGCCGGCTGTGCCCCTCCACAGCCCGGAACCAGGCCTTCGACGTGGTGCTGGTGGACACAGCGGGGCGCATGCAGGACAATGCCCCCCTGATGACGGCTCTGGCCAAGCTGATTGCTGTCAACATGCCTGACCTGGTTCTGTTTGTGGGGGAGGCGCTGGTGGGAAACGAGGCTGTGGACCAGCTGGTAAGGACAGAGTAACATCTGCTGGCTGAAGAGGCCAGTAAGATCTAAATGTAAAAGGGGCTGTATTATGAGGGCACGTTTTGTGAGTGCTGAGCGAGGTTTTGAAGCTTAAACAGTGCTCAGATGAAATGTGGACACTTGTTGGGAATTAATCCCCCTTAAATTATTGTCTTAATATGGCATGCATTCATTTTCTTTCCAAATGACTGATCATTTGCCCAAAATAAAAGGAGGGATGACATGTACAGCAGAAATGGATACAGTAATGTATGCAGAAGAACAGATACTGAACATTGCCTCATTAGATAAACTAATGAAGATGCTAGGGAGGGTGACCTTTTGTCTGTTAACATGTTAAGGACCTATTAAAGGCAACATTTGATATGAATAAAATATACACTTAAAGATTGTTCAGTATTGATTGACATTGGTAATATTGTAGTCATAGTTTTCCTCTTCACACTTAACACGTGTGTATTGCATATTCTGTATATTGATGGCAATCAACATGTACACATGCATATTACACTTTTTTATTTTTGTAATCCTTCAAAGGAATTTCAGCTTTGACAAAAAAAAGGATTTCCTTGTTCAATAACAGCACTTCAGCATACCATGGTCTGACTGACGTTTTGCTCGTGCGTCCAGGTGAAGTTCAACCAGGCCCTGGCGGACCACTCCATGTCCGACAAGCCTCGCCTCATCGACGGGATCGTTCTCACCAAGTTTGATACCATCGACGACAAGGTTAACAAAGTTGTCAATAGCGTACTGGCATTTCACTCTGCCGTTGTTTGGTTGAGCTTCCTGCCAGTTCGGAGCACCCCCAGGTTTATTTTATGCTGTGCCTTCGTGACATTTGTGACTGATATGCCTCCCATCTTCTTCCTCTCCAGGTCGGCGCTGCCATTTCCATGACCTACATCACGGGCCAGCCCATCGTGTTTGTGGGTACAGGGCAGACCTACAACGACCTGCGCAGCCTCAACGCCCGCGCTGTGGTCAGCGCCCTGATGAAGGCTTAGAAGGGTGCATGATTGGTCGGATTCCCTTTTTTTCTTTTTCTTTTTTTCTATTGACAAATACACCCCAACTACCTACGCTTGGACTGCGAGACGTCTTCTTCTTCTTCCCTGACCCAGCTAACAGTTCTGATTAATTCACAAGACACAACTCCAGTCATGAACTCCATAGTCATGAGGAGTTTCTTCTCCAACAGCCTGGATAAAAGAGCCTAAAGGATCGTGTGGAGTTTTGGAAAATCAAACAACGAAAAAGTGTGCTACATTAACAAGCAGCCTCGTTTGGCATAAATCAAAAATGTTTTGGCGAAATCGGAAGGTACCCAATCTGTGTCTGAGCTTTGCGCACCAATCGACAGATATCAAGTCCCATACAACATGGCAATTGATTCAAATGACATTTGAACTGCCACTGATCCCATGGACCTTGGACTTGCATGTTATTCGTTTTCTCTACTGGTTTATCCAGTAATCTTTAAATTATTTACGCAGTGTCTTTTTACAAATTACGTCACAAATGCTTGTTGGATGTGACATTTCAGCAGCTGCCTGTCCCAGAAGAAAGTCTAGAGACCGTAGTGCCTGTCACATGTCTAGTCAAACCACAGTCCGAGCCCATCCAGTTTTAGCAGAGCAGTCTGAACAAGTGATCTAAATGCAATTTTACTAGTTTAAGCGGTTTATTAGAGTCAAACAGGTGGCGCAGGGAACCGTGGCCACCTATGTCAATATTGAATCTATATTCTCCCATTATAGTTGTACTGGGAAACGACCGTTCATACACTCAGCCTCCGTGCTTTGGTTGGAGCAAATACAGCCATTCATGTTGGAAGTAGTAAAATTAGGTTGCAGTTCCTCTTTGACATGGCTTAAGAGTTCCTAAATGCGTCCGAGCTGAATCAAACACAGATAACGCTAACCTAAGCTAGGGGAAGGACTGAGGATTTCAAAGCTAACTGCCATTTCACAAAGATATAATTACAACTTTTTTTTCTCTTAATTTCCCGATTGAGGTTTCAGTGTTTTGATTGTCATTTCTAGGTTTCAGTTCTGTTCAAAAGACTACAGTTGCGTAAGACGTCAAATAAAGCTCCCCTCACCTCTCCAATTCACACTACCTTCAAGTTTGGATCAAGGGGCTGTCTTAGGTGTTCACCATCTACACCTCTAACTTGTGGTAGTGCAATACAAACCTATAAATATACAGAAGATTTGCCGTAATTTATGAGAATGTAAACATTTCTAAATAAAGTTGCTTCATGCCATCAATGCTTACACAGTAGGTTTGTTCTGTTGTGGAATATGGATCATATAATATATCAAATAATATAAAGACACTGGGGAAATGAAGAATTTATTCTGAAAAGTGCTTATAAATATCAAACAATTGTCACAAACGCATGCAAGTATTAAATACAAAAAAGCTTACACGGAAAAGTATATAACTAATTTTTGTGTTAATGGAAGAAGCAAAGTTCCTCTTGCGTAGGGCATTCTGGGTCACCTTTTGAGAACATTCTCATATGCACTTAATGAATAAAAAATAAATTAACCCCAACCTCATTCCCCTTACACAGCAAGACCCAAAGGTTCAAGTTCAACAGAGGAATATAATACATTCAAAAATATAATGCATTATCTTTACAATCAACTACCTGGGGTTCACATAGTTGACCTGAGGTGCAATCACTGCAAGCCAGGGGTGTTGTAGGCCAGTGAGGGGAGTTCATTCAGAGATGTATTCATATTTGCACGTTCCAAAAGGTCTTTCGTCTTACGAACCAGGTGATGCATCAAATTGAGTTTCAATATCATACTAAATATCACTTGCCCCCCCGCAATATTCATATTACTAAAATATATAGTTTGGGGTTGGATATAGGCTATTAGCAGACTTGATGCTGGGATTATTTTTTTTGTCCATTTCTGTTTACACCCTGCTTCCCTTTATAAAAATAAGCGAATAAAAAGGAAACCAAACAGGGCTTTTATTAAATCGTAGTAACAACAATAAGGTCTCTTGTGGCACGTGTTACTGGTAGCCCTCAATAAGTCCAACGAGTGAAATCTGACCTGAGCTTGATTGGGAGTAGTAGACAGATCTGTACTGGAGTCTGGGGGAAACTGACAGAGTGAGCTCCCGACCGTTTGCCTGTCAAGAACGATTGTCTGGGGCAAAACAGAAGAGGGAGGGAATGAATTGACATGAAGGGTGCAACAAGGAGCAACATCTGCCGTCACTGAATGCCACACATGCAAGTCGGTTAAAACCAAAAAGGAATCCTGGAAGAGCCTGAATCTACATAGTCTACAAGTAGGGAGGGAAGAGGAATTGACTGATATTCTTCAAATGCTCCTGGCAAACAGGCACTGACACCAAAGAGAAACATTCAGTCCTAACCTTGGAGAAGGCTTTTCTGTGTGTTAAAGCCATTCTGTTGTTCGTCCCCGTTTTGTGAAGGAGACCCTGTAAGCAGAAAAATACAATTAAAACCTCATTTAAACCTAATTTAACAACAACCTTAAATAAACTAATGATTTAAAGTGCTCAAGATGTAGGATGCATGTGGAAAAACTTCATACTAGTTCTCTTCGGATTCGGATAAATCAGGTGGCCCTCAGTTATATCAATATCATAGCATACATATTATATGAAATATTAAAATAATAAACATCAAGCCTGAACCATATTGGGAGTGAAGCTTTGGGTTAACAGTGCAGTTTTGCGTGTCCGAATGGCAAAAAAAAATTCTAAAATTGTACACGAAAGGGAAAATAATTACAAAATATACAAAGACCAGCGAAAAGTAGGGTAGCGTTTCTGACCCTCAGATCGCGCGACACAGTTACAGAACTGACCATAGGGCGCGGGGGTGGCGGATGCATCACGGCTGCAGATCTCGTTGGCCAGCCGCTCAAAGTACTCGGGCAGGTCGGAGTACTCGTCGCCGTAGGAGATGACCTTGATGCCCTTGTCCAGCATGTTGTCGCGGAGCTTCTTGAACTCGCCCACGTCCTCGCGCCGCACCAGCATGAAGTGCTCCAGGTCCGACTTGTGCTTCACCGCCTCCAGGAACAGAGCCTGGAAGGTGGTGTCATCCACCGTGCGCCCACAGCCCAGGAACACAAACGACTTGGTCTCGTACAGCTTCTGGATCTCCCGCTGTGGGGAGGGAGAGATGGGGGGGAAGAATGAGAGGAAAGGGGGGAGTTGGGGGGGTTACTGCTGCGTTCTCAGCTGTGCTAACATCAGGACATGACCAACAAGGGACAAGCAGAATCCACAAAGAAAATACAATTTAGGCATAAAGACATAAGCGAGTAGGACAATGTGAAAATGTATGATATTTGCCCCGTTTACATGAGAGGTTTAATTCCGAATTAAAATAATTTAATTCCGAATTAAAGTTAATTCCGAATTAAAAATATCATGTAAACACTTAATTCCGAGTGAAAATATAATTCGGAATTAAACTTAATTCCGAATTAAGTGGGTGGTTTATTCCTAATTTAAAGCGGAATTAATTAATTCCTCGATCATGTAAACGTTTATTCTTTTTAAAATTAATTCCGGTCGTTCTGCGCATGCTCCTTGCGGTGCCCTTCTGTCGCGATGACGCACATATTCCACGCACAGCAAGATGGCGGCCCGGTGCAGACGTTGGTCCCGAGCGGAAGTTATTTATTTAATTAGTACGCTGGAAGAATTGCAAATAATGAAAAGGGTGGACGGAAGAAAACACAAAAACACAGCCGTTGGTAATGGCGGCCGAAGCGTCGCGTAGCGTAGCTTTTTGGACGCGTAGCGTAGCGTCGCGTCGACTATGTAAGGGCCCTTAACGTTAACCATGTCTCCTCTACCTCCCTTCTCCGGTACTCCAACTCCCTTCTCCTCCTCAACTGACGAAAACTAAGCAGTAACATATAAATATCGAGTTGCTGCTTCAACAGCATGAACAGAGCAAACATAAAAACTTGTACGATGTGTGTGGTCCATAAATGTAAACAGAACGAAAAAAAGCCGGTTGAAAAAAAAAAGCCGGTAAGCCAGCTGGAGTTTGTTTTCTTCCGGTGACGTAAATACGTCGACGTGCCCCCCTGTCCAATCAGAAACCTTCCCGACCTCCGGACGTTAAGCGGAATTAAATAAAAGGCGATTTAACGTGTTTTCCATGTAAACCCCAATTCGGAATTATTATGTCCATGTAAACTCGAGGGAAAATATTTTAATTCCGAACTATTTAATTCCGAATGAATTAATTCCGCTTTAAAAACATCATGTAAACGTGGTAACTTATAATTGGTGCCTTTATGTAGGATTTGCCCTTTAAGCCTCATATGTGGCAAACAGCGGTTCCCATGTCATCCCTCCATCAGATTTATTGTCTGCCTGGTCAGGGTTGGAATGATGACGAAGCCTGTCCCAAATTAATCTATGTTTCCCTAATAATGACCTAGCAGCCGGCACCATATAGGCTCGAGGATAAGCGCTGCCTATCGAAGGTCGTGCTTACCATAACCTCTGTGTTCCTCAGTACATTCTGGTAGCCAGCAGGGTGTAGTACGATTCCACTTGGGTTAGTGTAAACACCATGGATGTGCAGAACGCTCAAGTTGCGCTTCTCCTGGGCCCACTCTAATACCTGGTAACACACACACGCACACAGACACACCCACGAGGACACAGACATACACACACAGTTTGTTAACAGTCCAACGCACCTAATCCTGTTCCTGCTGGACAGAAACAGGTTTGCAACACATTAGCTCGGATGGGAGATGGGACATAAATACCAGGATTGAGAGGCTGCAGTTCAGTTGACCTTTTGGCTATCACAGAGGAAGCTTGTGAGAACTTTTACAAACCCAGCTGTTTGCTCTTGATTAGAGAAATACTCCCCTCCTCCAACCGTGTCTTTCACCAAATGCAAATATTGTTCCAACTTGTAAAGTTCTCCCACAGACGATTAACGGGGCAAACTTTGACCTCTGTGGCCACGCGACGCAAGGGGCGCTGGAAAGATTCTTTCAGGCGGAAGACAGGCTGGGCTAGTGAACCATGCACTCCCAAGTCCATTTGCGCCTTTGGACTTTTACATAGACAGATAATGTTCAAGAAAACTGTAAAAAAGAAAACACACAAAAAACAACAACACACTAAACAAGAGGCTTTAAGGATAATTCTCTAAACACCCCGGTGGAGCATCGTCCCACCTTCTTCTCGTCCGTGAGGTCCAGCGACTCCAGCTTGGTGCCCTGGTGGGCGGCGTAGATCTCCAGCAGGTTGTCGAAGTTGGTGGTGAGGACGAGGGCACCGCTCTCCATCAGCTGCAGCACGGAGCGCAGCAGGTGCTTGCCCGCATGCTCCATCTTGCACTCCAGGTTGTCGAACACCTCGTACAGGCAGTCCTTGAAGAAGGTGGAACGCACGTTGCCCGTTCTCTGTGGAGAGGCAAACACGATGAAAAGGGAACACACAGTGGGGGACACACAAACAATATGGCCGGCATGACGTTGAAGCCGCCCGCCACAATCAAGGACAGAAGACGTGATTGATGTTGAATGTTAAAGGCGTGGGGTTACTGTTATAGGCCGCTTAACCTGAAAGTTTAAATTACTACCGGGTATTACAAGGAAAACCAAAAAAGGGAATAATGGGATGAAACACAATGTAGATGACATCATCTGAAAACATGAACATCATCCATGACCTATCTCACACTTTGAGATAGATAGGTCTTGATAAAAAATTGATAAAAATAAACGAGAGATCAAAAGGAAGGAAGGGAGGAAGGAAGAGACGATGGAACAGTGTCATTCTAACTATAACACGTATTCAACCCAGCAGCTGTAACCGAGAAATTAGCAAATAAGTTGATCTGAGAATGAAGTGACTGTTGGTAAAGTCAACATACCAATGACTCGGTCTCTGTGTATGATAAAACACACACACACACACACACACACACACACACACACACACACACACACACACACACACACACACACACACACACACACACACACACACACACACACACACACACACACACACACACACACACACACACACACACACACACACACACACACAGTTTGAAACTCCGGTTTTACTACCAATAGAAACCATGCAGAGCAATTTTTATGTATACACACACTTTGTAATCTATTAGGAATCTAGCTGCAATGTATAGGCCCAGTTCCACAGGGTGTTTAAGCAGACCACGACTTGTTAAGCAAAGGTTTACCGAGGGTATGCTTGGGTGAACACAGGGAGAACATGACAACTCCGGAACCAGCACTCAATACTAAGGACAGACAGGGTCAGCAGGGATTCTCAAAGTAGTACACATTTTCCTGGCCCCAACATAACAAGTAAAGTAGCTGCAAGTGCATTTGTCAGTGAGTCGCTTGTGGTGTTGTCTGGGGTGGCAGGACAAGATGAGTTACTGCACACAGATTAGTGACTGCATCGTTGAGGGATTATTCTAATGACGTCATTCTACACTAAGCCAGGCTAGAGCAAACACATATCTGGCGGAGGAGAAGATGTTGGACTGAGGAAGGGAGGGATCTCTATTAATACCAGAGGAGTGCCGCCCAGGGCGTTGGTGATTCAGATTAAAGAAGCTAAATTAGCTAAACACTCAAAAACCTTTCACCGGAAGGAAGACATTAACCACACGACACAACATCATTATGGGAGTCTTTGGGATACAGACAACCAATGGGGATTCTTGCAATAAAAATCACCACGACATGACACTGACTCTAAAGTCAGGTTTAGATTTATATAAGAAAGGGAGCCATGTCATTTTAGTTGTACAGCAATTGATCACCATTTACACCTTTATATGGAGAAATGGTGTGCTAATCAAGACGCATGTATGGCTATTGTAATAAGACCGACAGAAGACCTGAGGTAAAGCACTCTTTAAAAGTGACACAGAATTTAAGCGGTTTTTATTTTTTCAGGTTGAACTGAATCAAAAATGGCTCGTTTGATGACCCTAAAATTCAACAAAACTAATCTAGGCCTAATCACCAAGCTTCTAGGAGCCGCATGTTTTCATTCTGACTATTCTAATTAACTACTCAGCAAAGTTCTAATTAGCCCACTTTCTGTCCGGGGTCAAAGATGTGAGAGGATTAGTTACAACGACTTTGTTTTACCATTATGACATTGAAGGGCTTCAGTAGATTAAGCATTTTTCTCAGCAGTTTTGTGATAACGGAAAAAAGGTAAGTAACGGGCAGGGATGGAAACCTACTTGTCATTTGAACAATAAGATCATACATATTCTTCAACGTATCGTTTGATACGTGAGTAGAGCAACACAAAAGCTACTTTGTTGGGCTGTTGAATAGAAAAAGCATAACAAGGACTAGTGTGTATATGGATTGGTAGGGGCCTGTTTGTCCATGTTGGCTATTCTGTGCCTAGGGTGGGAACTACTGTTTCAGAAGGTTTTGCACACACACACACACACACACACACACACACACACACACACACACACACACACACACACACACACACACACACACACACACACACACACACACACACACACACACACACACACACACACACACACACACGGCTGATGCCTCTGCAGCCCACAGCAGTGTGGTGGCGGTTTATCCACACTACTGGATTAAGCCATAAAAACTCCATTTGTTCCCTTTGTGACAAAGGGCTGGAGGCTGAAACAATACGTGTTTTCCAACCTCGTTGACCACGGGTTGGAACATCACCATGGCCTCACAGCAAATGAATGCACTGATATCGAATTTATGGCAGAAAAAGATGTATCTATATTTTTTGATAATGTATTTTCTCACTTCACTCTATTTCAGATGATCAATACAGTCGTTACCATTTGGTAATCTTAACTAATTAAATCATTCTTAACGATCAGACAACAACACTTGAAAAGGATCAAAACAAACAAGCAACTGCTCAATAGTAATTACAACTAACTCCCAACCATGTACCTCTGCAGCTGGGAAGTGTTGTGTCTGTGGAAAACTATTGTCCAAGTTGGCTGGCATTACAACATGTTAACAAATAATATCATATCATTCTTATCATAAAATATGCTTCCTCTAATGAAACTGAACTTCTTCCAAATCACATAAAATACCGAGTCATTCATTAACATTACTTCTATGTCAAGCCCTATGGAAAGCTTTAAACTGTTATTTAGAAATGAGTCATAAAATGAAGTTAGGATGGGAATAAAGATAAAGTGCTTCTTGATTGTAAACTATCAAACAAAGGATATGCTTGATTTTCATAAATCCAACAAAGATTTGAAATACAAGAATAGCTTGATGCAGAACATGGCCTTACCCAATCCATGTTGAGAAATGGGTCTTTGATTGTTTATAAAAGGACTGATATTGAAGAACAACATATTAGCCATCTTCTGACAAATCACATTGTGGTCTACAGAATAAGTTAAAAACAAATTAAAGGCCCCATAACAAAAGTTACCATGACCCCAATTCTAAACCAGATAAGAGCAATATTTTTTTTCTAATCCCACAAAGGCCTAAGGGCAATGTCCCCATCAAGGAGGAGAACAGTGTGCTGTTAGATTTTGAGCCCACGTGTTACACGCAGATTGGATCTAGACCGGAAGGAGAAAGCAGGAAGGAAGTCCTTACCGGAGACAGTTTCTGGATGAGGTCATGGGCCACGTGCACCAAGTTCTTATCCTCCTGCAAGTGTTTCTGGAAGCGACGGCTCTCCTCCTCCTCCAGCAGGTCAAAGTCATTGGCTGCGTCAAGCAAGGCCTGGATCAGACCCTTCCATGAACGGAGGGCAGGGACCTGGGGGGCCACTGCGGAGCTCACCCCTGTGCCAATTACAAGGACCAGCTCAGGGGCCCGCTTTGTCTTCAGGCTAGGCAGCAGTTTCCTTTGGGGCAGGAAGATATTCAGTGACGATGGTTCCAGTGATGGGGCTTTCCACATCCTTCCGAAAGCATGTAGGTTAAACAGAGCATTTTAAAGCACTAGTCACACTAGTGGTCACACGTGGTATGAAATGTGACCCCGATTAACTGCTGAAAGGATTGGAAATACTTTCACATAGCTGATTTCAAACAGTATATCCATTCCATGAACATATTGTATACATTTTGACATGGCATATCACTGTTTAGGAACAAGACATGAACTTACCTGGGCTTCTTTGCATTAGAATCTACATCCTGAGAATCATGTGCTGGTCGCTTCTCGGATTTTACTGCTAGAGCAGTGGCCATTCAGCTCCTATAAAGACAAAATGTGCATCCATATTTAGAAAAAAACATACATACATACATAATTCCCATAATGAATGCCACGTCTACACTGGCCCGTTGCATAGGTTACCAATTGACAACAATACAAGGCAATAAGGTAACATATGTGGCTGCAATTTTTAATAATCTGTAGGCCTACAGTTTATATGCTATTAAAGATTATAAATACTGCGGCTGTTCGTCATAAAAAGTAAGCAAAGCAAAGAAAACATGAAGCAATTGCTCATTGCCAATGAATCGAAAAAGCAACCCTCAAGAAAGGTGACGACCTATCACTTGTTGCTGCGTTCACGTAATCCAAGCCGGTACTATTTAAGTGATTTTAAATTACAATCTTTAATTTGTCACCACGCGTACAACAACTTCAAAGTAAAACGAATCCACTGTGTGTAACCATAGCTTCGTAACTCACCCGAGTGGGGTTCCTATGTATTTTTCTACTCAACAGAAGTATCTGCCACTTCCTCCAATGACCAGACAACCAGAGAAACCCGCCGCTGATGTTACCGGCTAGTGGGAGTTAGCTCTGCCGTTAGCGTCACCGTTGAGCCGGGGAGGAGACAAGTGTTCGACGCGCCCGAGCCCGCCACGCTAGACAGCAGTTATCTCCCAGACCGCACCGCGCAGCACAGGGCTCACATGCAGCTCCTCGCATTGGACACAGACCGAAGAAGTCAGGGTACCCAAAGGGGCTGTCCTCTACATAGTGACATCCAAGCCAAGGGACACAGGAGTTTTAGTAGGCCTACAAACCGAATGATTCAGGAAACGGTACGATTTTAGTTTAAAAACCAATATTTGTTGTAGATATAATGTGAGGATGCGCGGATACTTGTTGTCTCCCACCAGTCTTCTTCTCAACGCATCACGGGGAGGAGTGTCTCCTGCTTCCTATGGGATTATGAGGGCTGACACACACACACACACACACACACACACACACACACACACACACACACACACACACACACACACACACACACACACACACACACACACACACGCACACACACACGCACACGCACACACGCACACACGCACATCCGATTTCTGCGACTCATGCAGAATGACACAGCGATGTCGTGTCTTATTGTTTCACAGTTCATAGATGCGGAGTGCTTTTCAATTATATATTTTTTTAATGTTACCAAACCCATACATTCATACTTTATCCTTATTCGAGTCGTATAGCTGCTCCTGGAAGTTTTAAAAAATAGGAAAGCTCCCCCATAGAATTACTTTGTCTGCCATCTAGTGGTAAAATTAGAATTCGTCCTGAATCGTTATCCCCCTTCCCCCCTATACCACGACACACGCATCGTTAAATTAAATTACTGAATGATTAAAAAAAACAATTATTTATTCATAATAATTAAAAAGATGGACAAGCCCTTTTAGCTATTTTGACACCTCAAAGAAGGTATTTGAATCAACGTTGTATTTACATGACAGGATTAAGTAATGACAAGCAGAATTTGTGCTTAAAATAGAAAAGAATTATTCACATAAATGCTTATATTTATTAAAATGTATTTCTGATTTAACAAACACAGAACATATACCCTTTTTGCCCTTGAAATGTGTACTGAAGCAGAATTTGAAAATAATGCATTGTGTATGCAAATGCATGATAGATTGGATCAGAAATTATCTGATTTAAACCACATCATGTGCTTTTTTTTCTGAATATGATTAAAAGGAAAACTTGCGGCCTAGAGGTTTATCTTTTTCATCTTTAAATCAAACCCACTGACCGGAATAAATATAGATGCCTAGAAGTAAATTGTTAGACTGAATACACAATGCATACACTCTATAGGCTGAAAGGGCATCCTGGTCATACAACTAATGCCAATGTAGTGTCAACTGAAGCAGTTTCATCTATTCTTAATAACATAAGTGAGAAAGATGCAGTCAAGAGAAAGATGCAACTTCAATTAGGCAGCATTGAAAAAGTAGAGGTTGAAATAGTTCCTGAATAGTTGTAGTCCATTAACTTCTCATTCATGGTTTTAAGTTACACAATTTTTCCACATAAGATATTTCTATCACACATACCATATAGATTTATGTAAAAGTCAGTCGCAATAACTCATTATTGCCTGTTCGCATTCGGACATATAACTGTGAAGTTTGATACTTTGTAACCATAACAATAGAAATAACCAAATAAAGTGAGTGATGAATCCTACGTGGAGTGGCTGACTGTTCAAAGAACTCTTAAATTGACGTAAACATGTAAAATGACAAAAATGTAATTCAAATAATAACAATCATCATAACTATAATAACCTTGAAGTTACTCTTAAGGGCACATAGGGTTAGCCAGGGTTTGGTCAGGGCCGGGCTGGTCCTCAATCAGTCTTGAACTCATTCATTTCATAGCATTACATTCTATTTTCCCTCTTTGCCTGACCCAGGACAAATCCCTCAGGCAAGCCGGGCAAAACCGTGGGGTCTGAGCGGGGCACCAAGTGACGGCCCGCTCTACACAGAGATGGAGCCCTCTCTGAAGTCTGTCTTGCCGATCAGAACGTTGAGCAGCATGGCCTTGCCTTCCCGGCACTCCCTTTGAGCGGACTTGATGATTTCACTGAGCCTGTCCTCGTCCTCACGTCCTATGAGGCAGCCCTTACCTCCGTAGCCATCAGCCACAATATGGTAATCTGAAAAAGAAAACGTGCGAAAAAAGGTTGTCTTCTGTCTGGAAAGGACAAGAAGTCTATTGATTGACAATGAATGTGTGCAAAACAATTAAATTGAATCCAATTAAAAAATATATATATTTGTCCCCTAGTGGTGTGATGGAATAATCCATATATTGTTCCCTTTTAGTCATTTAAAGCTTTGTTTCCGATTCCTTGTATTTTCTGCCTTTCCTAAGTGTCATCTTAATGTTATCCTTTGTGCTTGGGGTAAACCGGTCACAAGGGAGAAGGCCTCCCCTTATGCATTCTACTGCTTGATTACCTGATTTGATTTTTTACAACTTGTGGGGAGGATGTGAAACTTTGGAACTTCCTGTGTGTGAGGAACTGAGCTTAATGTATGCACCCACTCTAAAATAGGTGAATTGTCTACAACTATTGTGGGTTTTTTAGTGCTGAGAAGTCTCATCTGTCCTAGGCACAATATCTCTTAAGCAAATTGCCACGACGCCAGCAATTTCTGGCCGCAGGAAAAGTAAAAGGACACACATCACATACAGCACATACAAGACCATACATGATAGACAGTGGCCAACGAGCAAGCAAACAGGAACAAGCAAAAAATGCTGTTCTGTTAACAATGCACCTGGCATGGGTGGTTGTTCCAGATCAGTGCTGCGGTACAACAATATTTACCCGAGAAAGCGAGGCCACAGGCAACGTTGCTGCCAAGTATGGGCACCTGTTCCCTGGAAATCTGACTCCAGCACGCATCGTTCCCCACCACAGCTATGACCGGGGTCTAGACGGACACACAGATAGACAGACACTCAGAAATACAGAGAAAGCACTGCCTAAGTGTTTAATTGTTAGTACAGTTTAAAGTTTAATTTCAAATGAGAAATACCCAAATTAGTAAACCATCTGGTGGAGCAACATCAAAAGTAAAATGATAATGAAGTAAATGAGGATACTAAATCGACCTGGTTATAAACCAGGAGCTCTAAAATGGAGTCGTCACCTTATGCCTCGTGAAGGTGTCAAACTCTGCAACGCTGTACCCTAAGGAGCCGTCACCGTAGACGATCCATACCTCAGAGAAAAAGGGCACGTTTAGATCAAGTGAACGATCCTTTAAATAATGCACCGAATCCATAGTCAATGAAAGCTACCTCTGATTCTGGTCGACACAGCTTTGCTCCTAGGGCAAACCCACCTCCTACTCCAAGCGTCCCAAAGGCACCTAAGAGGATTTGGGATGAATATAATTTATAACAAGAAACATTGTGGCCAATAAAGACCCCCCCTGACACAGTGTGCTCAAAGTATTTTTCCTGTATTCAACTAATATTGTTGTAATGTTGAAGTAACTTTAAGTAATCTGCACACTTAATGTGGCCTTTTTTTAAGAGCTGACGACAATGCCAAAATTGTCTTCAGTGCGCCAGGGAATTGCTTTTCTCGGTTCCAGTTTGCATTAATCAGGGCAGTTGTCCCTGAGCCGAGTCCTGTGGGACTCTTACCTGGATCCAGCCAGCGTAGGGGTCCTCTTGGCCTCATGATGTAGGCCGCGCTGCCCACAAAATCCCCACCATCAGCGACGATGATGCTGTCTTCTGCCATGAGCTCGTCCACACAGTGGAGCACTTTCAAAGGATTCAAGTGACGGTCCGTCTTCTCCACCGCTTTAGCCCTGGTTACAAATACAGGGGGGAGGGGGGAGAGAGAGAATGATAGAGGCATCGAATGGACAGTGCATGTTGACCTCTGCAGGGGGCGTAATTAAAGAAAATAACAGCAAGATCATTTTTATAGATTTAACAAACCTACAATACAATTTGTATTAAAAGTAATACCAACAATTTTGTATATAGTGTACGAGCCCCCATTGGACACAATTGACAATGTAAGGCGTCATGCCCCATTAACTATTCAGTAGAATAAAGGAGGGTACAGCTGACATGCAATAAGGGATTGGCCCATTGCTTGTTTTTGGAGTTGATTTGATTGACTGCAAATGCTCATATCTGGCTACTTAAATAGGCATTCGGTGAGTTCTGGTGGACTTGTGGTTCCTGCCCCTGAGCTTTTACAATGATGTTGTCAAGACCTCAGATGTTGTCAAGACCTTTTTTTTTTTCTGGTTTCTGCCATGCAAATTGAGCCAGTTCCAGTCAACCCGTTTCAGTTCCAGGTGGGTCAAACCATACAGGAGCTTACACTGGGCTCATACCTAATGTATCCAAATCCATTACTAAGGGTTTACCTGTTTGCATTTTCTTTGGTCTCATCTCCTGCTTTGAGGCTCTGAGGCCATTCCTCCGGACATTTATGGCCCTTCAGGCCTTTGGAGAGCTGCAACAGGAATGAGCCAGCATCCCCTAAAAACATTTTATTATCAGACGATATATTTGCGTTGTTGACTGCAATCAGCCAAATAAGATGAACATTGACATGATATAGATTACTAATATACAAGTCAGCTTAATTTAGACATGACACCAAAACGGAATATTCACTGTGACACTAACTTATTGATTAATTTATAAAAAATCGAATATAACTAGTATGAGTGTTGAAACTGACCCTGGATCGCAACAGTTGGTTTCCAGAACATGTCAGAGTTCTTCAGCAGCTGAGTTTTATCTCTGTTGACGGCGATGACTTTGCTGCGTCTGTTCAGAACCCTGCCATAGCTCAGACGGAAGTCACACACAGTGCCTGTCAACACAACAAATCACAAATCATTTCTTGTTTATAAACCCCACTGAATATAACGGAAAGCAAACAACGCATGACAGAACATTTTGTCAGGACTTTTTATATCAGAGAAAAAGATGAGAAACTTAGTTCAGCCACCATATAACTGTTTTTTAAAATGTGCTGATCAGGGACTTTTTGACTGTGGTCCACAAATTGGGGCTGAAAGGAGTAAGAAAAACACGCTGAGCCAGTTCCTAGCCTGTCTTTTCTCTTTCGCTTTCTATGGCACACACATTTCTACACTCAACGGAACAACCGTGGAAAGATTGGTCCAACAGCAGCTTGGACCAAGGACCGAAACTAAGGCCAGAAGAACTGACCTGCCAGCAGCACCACGTCAGCCTCCTTAAGGGCATCTCGTCTGTTCTGTCTGATATGGATGGGGCTGTCTTTACCCAGCATGCCACGAGACATGCCTCCCAGAAAGCAAGGGATTCCCAGCAACTCTAAAGCTTTCCTGGAAGACAGGGATACATGCAATACCAGATAAATGATCATTTCTTATGAGATAAAAATTGCCACACGAATGAAACGGTACTTAATAATTATTAAGCTTAGTTACTAATTTAAAATGTTAACGGCAGAAGTTAATTGAGTAATTAGTGCAAGCAGCTAAAGAGTTTGGAAGTGCTTAACTATATATATTTTTTCCAATGCAACACAAGGCACAAGATTAGGTGCCAGCAGAGTAGCAGACAGCACACCTGATATCTTCCACAGGAGTTGGCGGCAGTGTGGCTTGGCTTCCCAAGAGAATGACCGGCTTCTTGGCCCGGCTTACCAGCTCGATGCACTTTTGGACCTATGTTAATGATCCAACAAAACATACAAGTTATAAATAGCTAAGTTAGACCCAGTGTGAAAGAATGCATTGGTCCTAGGTGGGAAAAAGCAAACAACAGATTGCTTATTGGAGTGAAGAGAATGAGTCTTACCTGATCCTCTGTGGCGTGCGGGATGTCAACAGGTAACGGAGACACATCTCTCGTCTCCCATGCTCCAGCAAACAGGTTTGTGAGGTGGTTTTCAAGATACCTTAAAAAAAAACATCACATGTCGTAGTGTTTGATTGCAAAACTTAATTGGTAAAAATATAAATAATTACTACCACTCAATAATACTATTAAAAGTCCCTAGTGACCTACCAAGTGACTACCTTCCCCATTAGGCCCTTGGGCGGGTTTTTGACCCCAAACTCCTTGGACACCATGTGGAATGGGTACAGCGTGTCGATGGGGAACTCTATGAAGACTGGCCCGGGGGTGCCGGACTGGGCGATGGCTAGAGCCTTCCTGACCGTGGGAACGATCTCACGGATCGTCCTGATGGAGGCACAGAACTTGCACAGTGGCTTGAAAAGGGACATCTGGTCGATGTCTTGTAGTGCTCCCCTGCCCTGTTTCAGAAGAGCACCGTGCGCACACACGCGCACACACACACACACACACACACACACACACACACACACACACACACACACACACACACACACACACACACACACACACACACACACACACACACACACACACACACACACAAAATGGGAAAGGATTCTCAGACTTAATTTGGCTTGAACACAAAACGTGACACCCAGAAGTTTTACTATGCATGGGTTAAAATTATGTGTTACAAGGAAAGCTAAGGCTGTAGTAGAAACAGGTCAACATGTGTTTTTCACACATGTTGACACTGCATTCGCAGTGAAGTAATATTTGCACCGTACAGCTCAATAAATGATCTGTAGTTCTGAGCTTTGAGGACGGACACAAAGGTCCGTCCACTGTAGTGGAACCGTGCCCTACCTGAAGAAGAGTTCCAGCGGCTCCACCCATGAGCAGCAATGGCGACTCGGCCATCTGGGCGTTCTTCACCGCCGTCACAGTGTTGGTGAGGCCTGGGCCAGCAGTCACTGCTGCTACACCCACAGTGCCTGGAGGGAGGGACAACTTATGATGACAATCAACAATAACATACAGCTCAAACACACCCGGTCTTGTTTAACTACTCCAAGGCATCATATATAAACTAACTAGTCATGTACTATATGCAACGCACATATGCATATGGTATATACAAGCTACTTAATCTCACAGACACAACTTTGTATTCATTCATATGGTAGGGCAGTAGCATGAAAGCAACCCATACTGGTTGAATGAAGGAATAAAAGAATGATAGAATGGAGAAAACGGGCCTGAAACACCACATTTCCAGATGGAGCTCATTAATGGGGGTTGCGTTGACGTAGGTAACGCTGTCTTTACCCGACAGCCTCGCCACAGCATCGGCGGCGAAGACGGCCGTTGCCTCGTGCCTGGTGTCCACGATGCGGATGCCGAGCTTCTCACACGCCACCAGTATGGGGGAGATGTGGCCACCGACGAGTGTGAAGACATACTTGACGTTGTGCGCACGCAGCACCTCTGCGACGCTCTCCCCGCCGTGGCGCGGGCTCTTGGTTTCGGCCTGGCGAGGAAGAAGCGTGTAGGGTGATGATGGATGTTATTCAGACCACTGAAGATCATTTCAGAGACACCCAAACGACTGTGCTGGCTACACTGCCGTTACAACCAGATCCCCGCAGAATGCAGACTCTGTTCACACACAAAAATAAGCCATATCAAATGTCATTAAGCCATAAGCCATATCCATCCTCATTTCCACTGCTCAACTTTTCATAGGTATATTGGTCGTTAATACTGCCTTTAACCAGTTGTTGTTTTTCAGTGGACCATTGTACTACATTTTTGACTGCTTATTACATGCACTTGTATTTTGCCTTGATCCTTGAACCATGCTTACTAAAGTCTCTACAGAAAACGAATGTTCTTTTAATTCAATATAATTGAGAGACTACTGAAACCAACAGTAGAGTCGGTGACACATTAAAATGAATAGGTAAAACGGTGTCATTTGTCCAGCTACGCATATCTCCAGGACCGTCCATCTGATCTACTTCCTGCTTTACGTATTTATTCCTGGGCACCCGAGGAAGTCCATTGTCGATTGGAAAGTGGTTTGGTTGAGCGGTTATTGAGAAAGACGCAACAATCGCCACCCTGCACCGGCGGTTGTGTTTAGTTGAGGACACGAGTACGTGTGTGACACACTTCGGCCTCTGTCAAAGTGCGTTTCACCTTTAAGCTTTTCCTTTTTGTGTGGAGAGGTCAATTGAGGTGAAATGGTAATTTGATAACCTCGACTCTTTTACATATAGCCTAAATTACACCTTGCAAAATATAGTCTACGATTCCGAATATTTCATCACACGTGAAGAAGGTTATCTGTCCCACTGTTAGCCATTTCACAATCTACTTGTTACCTTTGGATGCGCCCCATCCTAAAGAGCGCCTCTTCAGGAGGACCTTCAGAAAGCCTTTGTGTTGTAAAACAACAGCCTGTCCAAAGTTGACAGCTCTCTCGCCACTGGTGTCAAGTGTCAACAGTTCACCTTTCACCTATTTTTCTTATGACTCTTTCAAATAGTTTATCAACTGTTCCAACACGTTTCACAAATGCCGGTGTTGTGCCAATGTAGGTATCCCCGACAGAAATTGTTTCCCCTGGCGCGGGAGCGCGCATTCAGAGCAACAGCGTTATTTACGCTTGATTTCGCCCAAGTAAATCAAAACTAACAGCAATTGCTTTGTTTAATTCAATGTTCTGATGTTGTAAATTACTATACGAGGTTTTTTTAACATGCCGCACCCATCAAAATAAAACGATTTTATTGATTCTAGAACGTCGTAACGACCTACTGTAGTAGCTACTGCCTACTAACGGCAAAATACGAAGGTAACATATCCTAAGTGATGTGACAATATAAACCACCGCTGTATGTCAAGTCCTGGTATGAATTCACACGAACTACACTAAATACGGCAATATCCAAATACAAGACCATCTGTGATTTGTTTTCTGTCTTCAATTACGTCTATTAACAAGCTACTTCACTCGAAAGTACTACTAGCACAACATGAAGGTCTGACCATCAAATGATATAAGTTGTGGGTCATTAGATAATCTCGTATAACCTGTCTATGTGATATAGAGCAAGGTTCTTCTCTTATACACAAAAGTATGGGGAGGAAAAACAATAAGCAATTATGTTTATTTAATGTTAAAAGCAACACGACTAGTGAAAAAGTAAAGAAAGAGAAAGATTTTCAAGTGAACAAACTGAAATTGCTAGTGCTATTAATATTTGTTTTATTTTAATGCATTTTTCTCTTTATTAGATAGTATTGCATTATATTATCTTAATGTTGTAGTAAGATTCAATTATGTCAGACCGTACCTGTCTGACAAATGTGTGCCTCTCCTCAAAATAACAGATGAAGTCTGACCATCGAATGATTTGTGTTGTGGGTTCTTATGATAGCTCTATACCCTCTGTGATATGAGCAAGTTTCTTCTCTTAACACAAAGTTATTGGGGGGAAAACAGATTATTTCAGACCGTTTACCGTCTGACAGAATTTGTATCCCCCCTCACACAAAATAGACGGATGAAGTCTGACCAGAAAGATTTTGTATTTTGTGTGTTCTTAGATAAGCTCTATAAACCTCTGTATTATAGAGCAAGTTTCCTCTCTTATACACAAAGTTATGGGGGGGAAACAGATTATATTCAGACCGCTTTACCTGTCTGACAGAATTTGTATTCCCCCCTCAAAATAGAGTGATAGATTGTGATAGATTTCAACTTTATATTATAATAATACGTAATTTGTAATTTAATGTAATTTAATTAATTTCTTTATATCTTTAATAAATATAAGTACAATAACCCTCTGTGTCATGCATCATCCATCATTCTGGCAGACAGGAAACGGTCGAATAATCTGTTCCCCCCCCATAACTGTGTATAAGAAAGAAACTGCTCATAAATCACAGAGGTTATAGAGCTATCTAAAGAACCCACAAAATAAATCATTTGATGGTCAGACTCCATCTGCTATAGTACATGTTCGAGTGAAGTAGCCTTAAATAGACGTAATTGAAGACAGAAAACCAATCACAGTGGTCTTGATTTGATATTGACGTTATTTAGTTCGACTACAATCCATACCAGACTTGAATTACAGCGTATTATATATGAATCAATGAGAAATGGTTACCTTCGTTTGCGTTCAGTAGGCTACTATCTAGTACACGTTACACACGTACAAAATAATAAAATCGTTATTTTGAATGGGTGGCCATGTTAAAAAACTCGTAGATAATTACACATAGACATTGAATTAACAAAGCAATTGCTGTTAGTTTGATTACTTGGCGAGAAATCAGCGTAAATAACGCTGTGCTCTGAAAGCCGCTCCCGCGCAGGAAACAATTCTGTCGGGGATACCTACATTGGCACAACACCGGTAACCGTCATATATTACTCACAAGAAGAAGGGTACGAGCAAGTCAGTGTTTATGAAGCACAACTCACCTTGTGGAACAACTGGTAGAGCAACCCAAGTTTGTAGGCTGCAAACAAAAGTGCACAGAGCGGAATGAACAAGGCGTACCCGATGACTCCCAGATAATCCATCCCGAGACAACCTCAATACGATATAAAGTCTCTCGACGTGACCTATAATTAAATGTCTAGTAGCGACCTGAGGCCTAGACGACTACTTGCTTTAATCGCTACTCCTGCCTACGCTTGAGCAAAAATTACTATACAGCAATATGGATATAAACTAGCCCCTTTGCAGGTTGATTAAGTTCAACTATACTACATTCATACGGCTTTGGTCAACACATTGACACTTCCTTGACTTGAAACGACAGGCCAATGCACGCCTAGTGCTAACAATTCTGCACCGTTACAGTACCTTAGCACAACATACACGTCACTTCTTTGTGAATCACAAGGGAACGCCCCCATACACTGATACATCCAATAGAAGCATGTCTAGGCGTGTCTTAAGGTTAAGGCTATAATCGTTATATCAACAGGACACGTGGATAAAAACAATCCAAGCACAATTATGTTTATTTATTGTTAAAAGCAACACGACTAGTGAAAAAGTAAAGAAAGAGAAAGATTTTAATGTAACAAACTGAAATTGCTAGTGCTATTCATATTGGTTTTATTTAATGCATTTTTTCTTCTTATAGAAGTATTGCATATATTATTAATGTTTAGTAAGAGATTTCTAATCGGTGTGTGTGTGTGTGTGGTGTGTGTGTGTGTGGTGTGTGTGGTGTGTGTGTGTGTGTGTGTGTGTGTGTGTGTGTGTGAAGGTGGTGTGGTGTGTGTGTGCGTGTGCGCGTCGTGCGTTGTGTGTGTTTGGGGGGGGGGGGGGCCGGGGGGGGGGGGGGGGCGGGGGGGGGGGGCGGGAGTTTACAGCAATGTACAAAAGGGGAGTTTGTACACATCAATTGTCTTTCCATGATCAGGATTTTCAGCGAAGACAAGTTTCTCTTCTGATTTGTGTTCCTCAAAAACAATAATCTAGAAGGACATAAAACATTTAACAATAAGCTTGCATCAAGTAACAGGCAATGCATATCTTCATTCTCATAAACATATTTTGCTTCTCATCTCCAAATGATAAGAATGTATGAAAATATCACAAATGGTTATATTTGGTATAACATTTAGGCTTAGTATCGAGAAGTATCACAACTATTCTGGGACTGAACAACACTGGTTCCTCCTCCCTGAGCCATTCCAGGGATCATACAGGTAGTGCGGGGACGAAGGAACCCAGTGGCAGGCCAAAAGTCTGGCCATATAATTAAAGGCGCACCTACTCCTTACCCCAAATCCTTGAACACATAGACAAATTATCCATGATTAATTTAATCAATTTGTTTTGTGTAAGGTAGAACCCATTCATTATGAAGAGGGATCGCAAATAATGAAGTTGACATATTCCATATTCCATATATTCACATTTTAAACGATGCCCCTGACTTTCAACCACTAATAATAATAAATATTTTTTAATGATTTTATTTAAATGATTCAATTAACAAATGCTGAGATGAAATAATGAATTAAATACTAAATTATAAATCATTGAATTAATTAAAAGGCTTCAAAAAGAAATAAAGGTTTATGACAATTTGTCCTACTCACAGACATAGTGAGAAATGTGTCTCTGGGAGACTCCTCCACATGCAGTGTAGCCTGAAAGAACCCTGGGAAGGAGGGCTTATGTGGGACAGGCTTCCAGGGAGCTGAACTCAACCTGAACAGTATACAGTGACATTATTTTATAAAAGGAAATAAATCAAAAGGAAACAGTTGTGTTCATATATATGGTGAAATGGCTGGGACCGACCTCTTCATAAAGCTTGGCCTCATATCCAAACAGTAGATAGTGAAGTCCCTCAGAGGGACATTATTCAACGTGATATCTCCAACGAGACCTTGAAAAGCAATGATTAAAGATGTGACTAGAAAAATACAACACACGGTTCGAAACAGAGATGAGCTACATTCACATTGTAGAAGCTGATACAAGGTATTAATTGCACCTAGCAGTGTGATACAAATACATAATACAATGAAACAACTCAAAACAATGAAGTTTGAAGAATACCTTTGCGTTGGTTGTCCAGTGCTTTCCCATAATTCACTCTTCCACAGTTCTCCACAAGCAAAGTCAACGTTCTCTCTCTCTTTAAAAATCAAATGCATTAAACATGGTTCGTAGTCATGGTATAAAGGTAATAAAGGCATTTAGAGCAATTTCAAAAAGATGTTGGGATGAAGCATCACAATGTGTGGAGAGTGTGAATTAGGGCTTATCATCTTATGGTTTATGGCTTATCTTATCATAAAAATATTAAGATAAGATAGTGTGATGCTAAGAAACACATTTTAACAGAAATGTCTGTTGGATTAAAAAGCACAAAACAATACCTTTCCATCAGGAATTGTTAGCTCTTGAGTCTTGTAGTTCAGACTGCCAACAGGCTGTCTGTCAACAAACACCTAGAGAACATAATACGTAACCCATGAGACCAACAAATGTTATGTAGCTGCCCCAGGGGACCAAAGATATCTGATGATTTTCATGTGATTGTTGTGTGTGTGTGTGTGTGTGTGTGTGTGTGTGTGTGTGTGTGTGTGTGTGTGTGTGTGTGTGTGTGTGTGTGTGTGTGTGTGTGTGTGTGTGTGTGTGTGTGTGTGTGTGTGTGTGTGTGTGTGTGTGTGTGTGTGTGTGTGTGTGTGTGTGTGTGTGTGTGTGTGTTGGTCATGCTGGGTTTACTTTGAATGATAAAGTATGTTCTCACCAGCGCTCTGTCTCTGATGTTATTCATTGAGTGGAGGTTTCCCCCACTGGTGATGGTGGTCTCGTACAGACTGTAGCCGTACGACTGGCCATTGTTGTTGTTCACCGGAAGATTCTCCATGTTCACTGGCTTCTCTGACTTTAATTGCTAGATAGGCGCATGTGTAAGAGCATATTTTTCAGTTCAATTCAGGCATCAATATACCATTTAAAAATTAAAACAAATGAGATGGGAAAATTCTTCATTTCAAAGAAACAACCATTGTGAGCACTGAATACTTTGCCATGATATGAAACATACCATCTTTCTCATAACTGCTTAGCAAATAATGTAGTGAGATCTTATTTGAAAGCTGAAAAACAGTTTCTTAACCATGATCTTTATTTTTTTAGAGATATTTCGATTTTGATTATTATGTCATTATTGTCTAAACCAGCACCCAACATGAGGTTGATCTTTGTGTTTGTAGCACACCTTGTCTGCGAAGTGGAGGGTGTCCCACAGGCACAAGTATTGCTGTACGTCAACAGGGTGATAGGCTGACCTCCTCTGAAGAGACGGCACATCAGGGAGAGGCTCAGCTGAAAGGCAAAGAGAAATGTGTCTTCCAGGCACGCTTAACTTTGAAAACGCTTACCTCTGTTTTTATAGTATTCTAAAACCAGCATTACATCTACAATACACTGAATGTCACAACTAAAATCTGTTTATTGATACTATTGATACTACTTACAGTGGTATTGGCTGAACAAGGTTCGCAGGACATGATATTTCGGAGTGTAGTCCCCAGCCTCTGATAAAGGTGCATCATAATCTAGAGTGAATGATATTATCGTTTGATTGATTAATATATAATATATTAATATATAATAGTTAGCAACATGCATAACTATGGGAGCACTCATATTTCAAACAGATGATTTTCTGACATCTTTCTTTGACATTAAGCCTTGAGCCTTGCATAACCATATGTCGACCTACCATAACTGTTGACCTGAGATTTGTAGGTTCCAAAGTCCATGGCTCCATTCATGAAGCCAAAAGAGGACCCGCCGTGAAACATGTAGAGATTGATGCTCACGCCTCTCTCCAGAATCTCTGACACCACTGCCAGCATGTCTGCCAATGGAGTGACGGTAAGTGGGATAGGTGTAACATAAAAAACAGTGAATATTTCTGCCACTTATATAATGAGGTTATGAGCGTAACATCTTATTTTCAGTTATTTTCTTCTTGTCTGCCTTAACAACTGCTGTCAAAAATGACCGTGTGTGTGTGTGTGTGTGTGTGTGTGTGTGTGTGTGTGTGTGTGTGTGTGTGTGTGTGTGTGTGTGTGTGTGTGTGTGTGTGTGTGTGTGTGTGTGTGTGTGTGTGTGTGTGTGTGTGTGTGTGTGTGTGTGTGTGTGTGGTGTGTGAACATGTGCATATGTGCACACAGTTCATTGGTAACTTTAATGAACTGTGTGCAACTGAGCGTGTTTCTGCATATGCTTTAAAAAGCTCCTAATCTGTCTTTTTGTTGTGTATAATAAATGTGTCTTGCCATCGGCCTGAAAGATGTGGTGATTCTCTCCCCAGACGTCAAACCACCCAGACCAGTATTCCATCACCATGAGAGGTCTTTGGGGCTAACAAGTCAAATACACAAACACTGATGTTATGGTTATTTGCTTGAATACTAGTTATACAATTCAATGTTTCTATTTCTATTTTGGCGCTCTAACAGACTATGTCTATTCCTGCATTCACTGTTGGTCCACATACCTGCATGTCAGATAAATACTGTATGGCTCCAAAGGAAAGTCTCTGCAGGTTCACAGTTTTTAGAGCTGGAACGAAGGCAGGCGAGAATAACATGGAGAACCAATGGAGAATCATGGTACAACAAATACACTGTATAAATAATAATAGTATAACAACTAGTATATAATGTTTTGCCAATGAAAATCATGCTAGTGTATCCAGGACTCCAGGTATACCTTCCTCTACACCCCCACACTTCAAACCCTCCCAGTTGTCTGAAGTCAATAGGAGCTCAGTGATGCCCCTGGACAGGAGACACTGCAGAGAACAGAAGAGAAAATACATTAGAGAGAGAGAGAGAGAGAGAGAGAGAGAGAGAGAGAGAGAGAGAGAGAGAGAGAGAGAGAGAGAGAGAGAGAGAGAGAGAGAGAGAGAGAGAGAGAGAGAGAGAGAGAGAGAGAGAGAGAGAGAGAGAGAGAGAGAGAGAGAGAGGTGGGCAGAGATACATTACAAGACTGTACAGCTAGATCATCCGAGTATGATTACATAATCATCCAATTATCCAATCATAAACCTATAATGCATTTATACAATTTCATAAAGCTCCCATACCAAACTCATTTTCATTGATTTAGTTAAGTTAATAATTAAGCTTGTAACAGAATGTATTGTAAATAGAAGATTACGTTTTTGATGAATGGCATGTATTTGTCATCCTTGGCATATGATCCGTATTCATTCTCAACTTGTACAGCAATTATCGGGCCACCTCCTTGAAACTTAAAGACCACAACAATGTAGAAGTACACACACAATACAACAGATGTGGTAAGTAACAGTATTATAAATATTGTCAAATGATTCACAAGTTTAAAATACACTGAAGATTATTCTACAAAACACTTTAAAGAGACTTTACCATCAAATGCTTGATTAGCGGGATGAGCTTGTCAAAGTAGGCATTAACTGCACTGACAAATCCTGGATAGGTTGTCCTCAACTGCATGTGTTTGTCTTGTAACAGCCAGCTGAAATATAGATTGGCGATAGGGGCTAGGGATCGTTACAGCTCGTGAAAGATATACTAATTATTAATCATACTAGTTAGTTGGACTTACCTCGGCAAACCTCCCAAATCCCATTCAGCACAGATATAAGGTCCAGGCCGCAGAATCACCCAGAGTCCTAGCTTTGCAGCTAAGCTGATATAAGCCCTAGAAGAGATTGATAAAGCGGGTATTTTATTGCAAACACATTTATTAGGACTGAATGATTTTAATATGAAAGATGATTGGGTAATTTTAAAATGAAATTGTTACTTTAAATCCAGCTGATCCTGGAAATTGAACATTCCCCTTTCAGGTTCATGCAGGTTCCATGGCACATATCTGAAAGAAGAAGGAGAAGAAGCAACACTCATTCTTGCACAAATATAACTGATCTGCCATTCAAGGTCATGCTTAGGTTTTTTCCTATTTAAAGGGGTAGTTCGGAATTTTGGAACCAAGTGAAGCATGCAAACAAGACTCGATGCGACGTGTCATGGTGCGTGTACATGTGAGTAAAAGTTTTCTAATGGCACTGGCTGCATTGAGATCATTTGTTTTCTTGAACTTGAGTGGGCTGTCTCTAGTTTGGATTAATTGGATAAAAATATGATAACAATGAATGAATTAAAATGTGGTTCTCTCACTGAATCAATGCTGAAGGGTATGTCTTACGTTGTGAGAGTGTTGAGACCACAGGCCTTCATCTTCAACAGCCGGTCTTCCCAGTGGGCTTTGGGGACACGGAAGTAATGGATGGAGCCTCCCAGGATGCGAAAGGGCTTTCCCTCCAGAGTGAACTGAGAGGAGTTGGCCATCAGTCCCCTTCCACTGCTCATTCTCCTCACTTCAGTCAGTGAAGTTACAAAATAAATCCCTATAGCCAACCTATAAAAAAACACAAACTACGATAATAAACTAAGACATTTGTAATGACATACACTATACGTTATATTGTCCAACTGTATTACTTTTTTTATTAGTGTTAATTATGGCTTTTTTATGTTATCATGCCTACCATAAACTGGTTAAGAAACTAGCAATTCACTGCAGCAATAGAAATATTAGCATGGCTGTTTCACACTATTTGTCCTTGTTAGGTACAAGTAGGTCTACATGTTGGTTTCAAAGCTCTATTATAAATAACAGCAGTGGATATAAGCAGATAATTTAATGTTTTGAAGAGGAAAAGGCATTACTGTACCTCAAGGCTGAGCTTCCTGCGGTGCATTTGAATGGGTAACGATGGTGAGAGGCCTAGAATACTGTGGACATTAGGATCTATTGTTGCTTGAGAACAAAAGCCTAATTGTGTTCAACGTGACATGCCCATGCTCTCTAAATCAAAGTAAAGAGAAAAATAAGGGAAGCAAGAGATAGCCTAACTACATTTTATGCAGTTTCCAGTTAGCTTCTGTGTATAGGTGTGTATTAAACATAAACACAACACTTTCCATATTTGATATTGTTTAAATTATTTTGTTTTTATATTTTGTCACACGATTCTTGAAAACGATCAAATACAATTGCATCAACAACCTCAATGAAACAAAAAGCACGTGCCTGCAATTATAGGACCACATTTCTGTAACGCTCATCTCCCAACATTATGGTGTGCGTGCATTTCCTACGCAAGCCCCGTCTTTGTTATAGTAATGTTTTTGGTTTTATCAATAGCTGTTATTGAAAGAACGCGTATAGGTGATGATGACGTATGTCATATGTGTAGTTACGTCATCAAATCAACTTCAACTCAGAACTCATAACTTAATTTCGGTATGCCAAATTAATATCGACATTTAAAAAGCCAGTTTGCACTGATATCCATTGAAGGGGAACGGCCTTGTCGAATGTGCATTGAACGAAATTAAAATAGCCTTTTACGTAAAAACAAAACTTGTCCCCATCTCGCGGAAACAGTCAGCCTTGCGAGGCGTCTTCTTCAACACAACGCAGCACTCGCGTGCAGCAGCAACACGGTCCTCGTCCTCAAAAGGCAGTAGTAGTGCTCAATGTTTGTTCGCTTGACGTTACTTCGAAGAAATGTTCTGCTACTTTTCATTGTCGCTGGAATCATTGCGTACCAGTGGACACGGTAAGCCCATAACTGAACTTCTTAAGTTCATTTTAAGTTTCATCCTAAATAACTTCGACAGAAAGATGTGCACATGTGTTTCCTGGAGTTTCAAAACAAAGCATTGCATACGATTTGAACTTGGCTAAAGATTAAAGGTTGTTTCTTTTGGGTGCGACTGTTATCTCTTTTAAGACTCTGATCTTTAACCCGACCTGTTAGACCTATAATAGACATTGTACACGAACATGTGTTATATCCTGCTTGCAAGGCGGACCCTCTCTTACTGCACCCTATGAAAACACAGATCACCGGTCTCACCAGTTTAGGTGAAGACACGGATATCGGTGAACAAACTGTTATGACAGGTATTGATGAAGACATAGATATGACAGGTATTGGTGAAGCCACTGACACCACAGGTATTGGTAAAGACACAGATATGACAGGTATATTTGAAGCCACTGACACCACAGATATTGGTGAAGACACAGATATGACAGGTATTGGTTAAGAAATTAAGTTATGACCCCACAGGTATTGATGATTAAACTGATCAACATGTAATTCATAGTATTAACCATTAGTCTGCAATTTACAACCATTTTATACATAGGCCTACATGACATTTCTATGACAACTCTTTTTTTTTTAACCTCACACACATCCTATTTTGTCTTTCAGGCGGGTGCCTGTAGAGCAAAGGAGGGCCCATGTAGGACAGGGACTGGTTGCCAACTCCTCCCAGTTCACTCTGGAGGGAAAGCCCTTTCGCATCCTGGGAGGCTCCATCCATTACTTCCGTGTCCCCAAAGCCCACTGGGAAGACCGGCTGTTGAAGATGAAGGCCTGTGGTCTCAACACTCTCACAACGTAAGAAACACTTCATCATGTCCTCTAATCTAGACCATTGAGTCATCCAAATTGATTGATGAGCCGTACAAAGTGTCAGTTCAAACACAGATCCCACAGATTCACTTCAAAACGTATTACAGGAATATCAAATCGATTATTCATCCAGAAGTGGTTTACAGTGGAGGCTATGTTTTTAAGGCAAACCAATCACAATGGCATAGAAGTCACATTTTTGCACATGCATATTGAAGCTTTTGTATTCCTGTTAGATATGTCCCATGGAACTTGCATGAACCGGAGAGAGGAGTGTTCGACTTCCAGGACAATTTGGATTTGGAGTAAGGAAGGAATTTTCAACAACTGTCATTGTTTACACTCTAGTAGTTTCACGCTGAACCACTGACTTCCAACAGAGGGCAGCGTTGTGTTATCAAAGGTGCTACGTTTTCACATAATTCGCTTTTGTTGTCATTAAGAATTGAGCTAATTCATAATTTCTTTTAGGAAATGTTTCATCCAAATTTCAGAAATGAATTTCCTTTGCCCACATCATTTATTCATATAAAGACATTTGGACCAGGTGCTATTAAATCCAATTTTAAGCAAGTGTTGTAAGAAATGCATGTTTCGCTATATATATTCTTATTTCTTATAAAATGGATGGCACAGTTATTGAGTACCCACAATATTGTGTTTCTATTTCTTAGAGGGTACCTGAGACTTGCAGCAGAACTAGGACTCAGGGTCATCCTGCGGCCTGGACCTTACATATGTGCTGAGTGGGAACTGGGTGGGCTACCCAGGTGCATATAACATTACATTTTCCTTATTTTTACCAAGGAATAACGTTTTTTATATCAAATAAATGGAGCTCGTCCGAATGGAAGTGCCAGCCGTGTGGCAAATGTTGGTTTTGAGGCTTATATTAACTGCAATCAAAAGTTGCATAGTGGTTGTGATGCAATGTTATGAAATACCTTTGACAGTTAGTTGAAGAGATTGCTCTGTTGGTGGTGAACATGCAGTTGATAGAAACTTGTGATTCAATTTTTTTTTATTTGCCACAGTATAAAATAACAACTGCACAGTGCAACTCATTCAAGAAATAGACCAAAACATTGCTAACATGTGGGAGTGAATTTGTGATATTTTAGAGTTGCTTTGCCTGGGCGTGTGGCTGTGCACTGCTTGACATCAACTACCGGCCCTGCTTTCAGCTTTGAGAGGCAGATCTGCACGTACAATAAACAGGTTGGATCACAGGTTGGGTCACGTAATCTGTGATTACGTGACCCAACCAGTTCCCGGATGCGACTGAATGTACAGCTATTCCTATGATGTGTTTTTCAGTTGGTTGCTGCGTGATAAAAACATGAAGTTAAGGACAACATACCTGGGATTCACAGAGGCTGTTGACTCATTCTTCCACCAGCTTATGAAGAGGGTGGTTCCGTATACGGTAGGTTGGTTTACACCATCTTTGCACGGTGTGGTCTACATTTCCAATCTAATTGATGCTTCACACAATCATAGCACTCGAGGAGATGGACCCCTCCATCTAGGTAGCGACACCACATGCTGATTTAGATTAAAAAAATGGAATGTAAAAGTGTTGTTCAATGTGAAAACATAGTGTATGTAGAGTTTATTGTTTTCTTAATGAATCTCTTATATCTCCACTTATATGGACATTGGAGTATGATAAGCTGTTTAATACACATTACATTTAAGTCTACAGTTGTTAGACCTGCACCTGCAATCTTTGTAATACAGTGCATGCTGTCACATGTGTTTTTGAGGATTTGCACCACCCCAACTAAGATGCCTTTACCATGAGGGTATTATCCTCTCTTACATGTTTAATTAAAATCTAGCTGGGAAATAATTCAACCATCAATTATTTAAGCATATCATCATAGGGTGAAACCTAATTTGTCTTGGCCTAACTCGCACACAGCACTCAAATGGGGGCCCCATCATTGCAGTTCAAGTGGAGAATGAATATGGTTCCTATGCAAAAGATACAGAATATATGTCATTCATCAAGGAGGTAAGAAATATTCATTTGACACAAATAAGACAATTATTATGTGGCCTTACGTCCCACGCGATAAGTGCACGCAAAGCAGTCTCTTATCAATAATCACCAATTCCATTTCCATGCTTTCATCCTTCTTCCTCCCCTTATCCCCTAGTCCCCTTCCACGTGTTCAAAACAGACAACAACATTAGTATTTCAGAAGAGCTGCAGCTGTTTTCTTGCCTTTACAGGCTTTATTGTCCAGAGGCATCACTGAGCTGCTGCTGACCTCGGACAACCAGAACGGGTGGACTCATGGGGGAGTGAATGGAGGTATTGTCATTCAGACACTCAGACCCACGCATACACTTGCACATATGTACGCACTTACGCACACACGCACACACAAAGTCGGTGCATAGCGCACTAAGACAAATGAACAGGGGATCATGTGAGGCACTGTCTGGCAGCTGCCCTTCAGAGCAACCCCTGATGAAAACGAAATGGGATGCTCCGCAGAACAATGCAACTGAGCGTACTAAAAGGTCAAAACAATGCAGATGTTGTTCATACCTTTCAGCTCCTCAGTACTAGACAATATTAGGCAACATTCCTTTTTTTTTTAACAATTTACACATTTTTTTTTTATCCTAGTTTGGGACCCCCTTGAGATCTATATTTATATCTAATATACATCTATGTAAGCGAAACCTTGAATTGCTTATTTACTGTATGATTCCTAATGCCATTACAGTCCAATTAGGAGGTAGTGGCTGAATAGTACAAAAATAAACGGGAGTGCCCCAAATATAAGTAAAACTGTTTTAACAGACTGCAGAAGCCTTAGGTGCCAGCTGCTACCATATTGTCAGTAATCACCGCAGAACTCCTAACTTCTCAGTCATTTTAAATAGACAGCCAAGCAATTGGCAGTTACATAAGACATCATTTGTTTTTATCGTGTTGGCTGTATTTAGGCCATGTTCATTGGGCGCATGCAATGACCTGATTCTACCAAGGAATCCAAAATGATCTGAATATCTCTCATTATGATTTACTTTATAATTGTCCCACAAGATACTGTGTAGGAGTAGTAAATGTTTCAAATATTCAAAAAGAGACCTCCACAGATGGTCAAGATATTTTACCAAAAGTAAATGTACCAGTACATAAACGTGTATTACACAAATTCTTAAAATGGTATTCTCAGCTATCAATCAAATAATTTATAACAAGATACTGTTGTCTGGAGGAAAACAACTAACTTCACAGTGTATTTCCTTGTGTTATGTTAATTCTCCCCCCAGCACTGGAAACCATCAATTTGCAGAAGCTGAACCCGGCTGCTATTAATTACCTGGAAGAAATACAAGTGAGTCTTTACTTTTGGATCACGGTTTTTATGACTGGCTTATGTGCAGATTATTGTTGGTGGTGTTTCCTAAGAAAGTGCTTATGAGAGCAAAATTGTTTTGGAGAACTTCAGAGCCCCTTAGTCTTTCTGTGTTGTTCTTCCTCATCAGATCGACTCAAATAACATTAATGAAATGCTTCAAATAAATGTCTCTAAGTCCCTATCTAGCAACACCGAGCATTTCGTTCAAAAGGGAACTCTTAGATCGTTGCCAATGCACACGCACCCAGGCCTCATACAGCGTAATACAAGTTGTGTGAATCAGCTTGGAGGCAGTGTCAGTAGGCTAGGGGTTTAACAGAGGTTACAACCACTTGAAGCAGACTGATTGCACCCTCAATGCCACAGTGTATCACTACCTAGAAAAGGGTCATGGACATGTAGTTTTCACACAATCCAATTATCTAGGAATATGAGCTCAGTGCGTATCCTCCTCAACCTAAAGTCATGTTGTTGTTGTTTCTTTTTTAAATCAACTAAACAATCACTTATAACCATACAATGTTTAATTCTATAATAAACTGCATATTGTATGTTTCCAATGGAAACCTCCCACCTTTCTAATTGTGCCACTATCAACCATGGCTGATTATCACATTGTGGTCAGCCTCAGAAGCCAAAGATGGTGATGGAGCTCTGGTCTGGCTGGTTTGACCTTTGGGGTGGCCTTCACCATCTGTTCCCTGCTGAGGGTAAGACACGCCACTCTAAAATACAAAGGTTATCTGGGTGCAATGACAGAGAGAGAGCAGGAGAGAGAATCCCACAGACAGACAGTCCTTGTGATGGGTGCCCGACAGGCCGTCAGCCGAAAGACTGAGGGCAAAATGTTTTCTCTTTAGGGGGTGATGGATAGCACAGCGACTGGCTTCTGTTGCTTCTGCCACATGAGACAAGTAAAGTTGTAAGTCGACACGGCACACTTCTGCTGTGAAAGACATGCCCAGCACTACCCGAGAGCAATTAGAGCAGACCCGCTAAGGGTTAAGATTTAAGGCGGTGTCTTGCATGAGTAAAACTCTGCTGGAGAAAACCACAGATGATTCTCTCTCTCTCTCTCTCTCTCTCTCTCTCTCTCTCTCTCTCTCTCTCTCTCTCTCTCTCTCTCTTCTCTCTCTCTCTCTCTCTCTCTCTCTCTCTCTCTCTCTCTCTCTCTCTCTCTCTCTCTCTCTCTCTCTCTCTCTCTCTCTCTCCTCTCTCTCTCTCTTCTCTCTCTCTCTCTCTCTCTCTCTCTCTCTCTCTCTCTCTCTCTCTCTCTCTCTCTCTCTCTCTCTCTCTCAGGCCGATGGCTTCCTTCACACCACTGCATGAATCCCTAATCAGTGCGGCTTTAATTTACGGCTTGGCATATCCCTGTGTCTGCTTTCTCCCAGTTGGGTTTCATCAAGCATTTCATTCTTTGTTGCCGTACCATCATGTTACTTACTATAGCAGAACACTATTTTGCTGTCAGTATTTTGGTCCTGATGCAATAATGACAATGTGACATTTGAGGCGGGGGTGCCGCAGCAGGTTGGGTTTGTGTTTCTATGATTTCTTTATGTGTCTAAATAAATGTAATGGCATTTGGGGTGGCCAACATCATTTCTAAAAAGGATGTATGCATTATATATATATTTTCTGCATTATTTATTTATTAATTAGTCCTCTCTGTAATGGAGTGCTACATCCCGCTGTATATTCCGTAGTGGTGGAACACAAAAAACATCTTGAAATATAGCTCTACTCGACTTTCTTAGCTTTCATTTGAGTACGGTACTCTGTTTTTTTCTTCTTCCTGCCTACGCTCTACCGAGATCCACGTGAACGCGGCAAGAAAGTAGAAAATGATGTTAGAATAATTTATTGCCATCTATTTATGCCGTTATTCTCCTCCACCTATACCCGTTCCCTTATATTACTGCGGCAGCAGCAGGCAGGTTCCGAGTTGATTGTCCTGCACACGGCGCTGATAAATTAAACATGGTGAAACACATCACCGGTAGCAAAGTCCCCTGGCGCATAATCATCCTTACCTGCCGTAATGACTTCTAGTCGTAGGGGAGTATATGCATGTTACACAGCATGGCCCACTCTGAAAACCCGGTTTCATTGCTTCAAAGGGTTAGGGTCAGCACAATACTATAGATTATTATATAAAATAATGGGGAATATAAATAATTTACACACGTTTGAACAGTGGACTCGTGATCTGGTTCAACATGCCATAGCAGCAATATATTAGCATATACAGTGTATTTACAGTGCATCATTACACACACGGATGAGTTTAGCAAGTCGAGAATCAAACCTGTGCTGGTCTGGTAGAGGTTTGCGCTTTTAACGATCTGTAATGTAGAGTTGCATGTATATTTTTCCTGTATTTTCTTAACAGACATGGTGGCTGTGGTAAATGCCATCATGCAACAGGAAATGTCAATCAACCTCTACATGTTCCATGGAGGGACGAACTTTGGCTTCATGAATGGGGCTGCTGCTGTTGGATTACCAGCACCTAAACCCATGGTGACAAGTTATGGTGGGGATGGTTTTAATGTCTTACAATTCTTAAAGAATGTGTTCTTGTATGCTTGGTGACCGAGATTTGTCACTTGTCTATTATGTCAGGTAGGGCTGGAGGAATAATTTGATTGTTTTTAGCAGGATTATCTGTACACTACTGTTCCAAAGTTTAGGGTCACCCAGCTAACATAATTGCACTAGGGTTTTCTAATCATAAATTACCTTTTTAACATGATTAGCTAAACAATGTACCATTTGAACACAGGAGTAATGGTTGCTGGAAATGGGCCTCTGCACACCTATGTAGATATCCCATAAGAAATCTGCCATTTCCATCTAGAAGAGTCATCTACCACATTAATAATGTCTAGACTGTATTTCTGATTCATTTAATGTCATCTTCATCAAAAAAAAAACCAGTGACCCCAAACTTTTGAACGGTATAGTGTAAATCATTGATCACAATTTTACCTCTTAATAAAGATGTGTTTTGTTTTTAATAAAGGTTTGTGCATGGGTGTGTGTGTGTTTACGTGGTAAACTATTGCTATAACTCTTGTGCTACTTCCATCCATGTCTTCATTCCAGTTGTGGTTGTTGTGTTTACAGCGTGAACTTTTCGCCAATAGATGGTGCTAGTCCATTGCCACACCTGACCTAAAACTGCATTGCAATTAAAGAATTATTGTACTATAATAATGAATCAATTACGTTATCAAATGCATTGTAAATGTAAAATGCTTGTTTGTTGGATGTTACTTGAGGGTGCTTAACATTTGCGTCAATCTTTTTCCTGTACAGGGAGAAAGTGGACGGTAAAAAAAAAAAACGGCAGCCACATTTGACCTTCAGCACTCCTTATTCCTTTGGTTACTCCTCACCGGGATCGTACCTTTTTTTTTTCCTTCCCCCTCCCCAACCTCCCCCAAAAAAAGCCACCATTTTGTGTTGGGAGATAACCCAAAACGTCCCTCCTCTTTTATAGCGCTGTCTAAAGATGCATTGATAGGGAGACAGCATTGCAAACATAATCCTCTGCAAATTAGAGGGGAGGGGGGATGGTGTTGGGGAGGAGGAGTGGTGCGGGAGGGGGTGGCTCTACCTCCCTGGCTCCCTGGCTCCCCTGTGCTGGCTGTTCTGATAGCGGCCCATTATCTTTCAGATTACGACGCTCCATTATCCGAGGCTGGGGATTACACCACCAAGTACCATCTTCTGAGGAAGCTCTTCAGCCCTTACCACAGTGAGTGCTGACGCCGGTGGTGGGGCGCCCTGTGGGACACCTTTTCCTCTTTCTCTTTCTGCATCTCTTTGTCGTCGTCTTTATGATATTGATTATTATAATGGTTTTTGTTATTTTTAGTTGCCTTTTTTGCTATCCTCCTGTTCTTTTCTCTCCACACTGGGGCTGCAGTCATGTAGTTGGAGGGGGGGGGGGGGTCAGGGGAGGCTATGATGGGCCTAGCCGCTGTCCAGTTTACCTTGCTTGTCTGAGTGTAAGAGTGTCCCTAGCTTTCGCTACTTTCTCTCAAGTTGGAAAAGTGTGTCTGAGTGCCTTGGTGCGTGCATGTTTGTGGCTTTTTTTTCCTGTGTCAAAGCCACATAAAATGCGCACAGTCCTGCTCAGGTTGTCTGTGAGGGGTGTTTCTAAGATTTCAGGGAATCATTTGCTGTGCTTGGTCACGTACGATGATCTCTCAAGGCACGAATGAAAGTCTAAACCCCAGATTAGTCTGACTGTTCCTGAAATAAACCTAAATAAATAAATAAAAGGCAGAAATAACATCCCCACAATACATACACTGTATTGCATGCATTGCATAGATAATATGTATGTTTTTGGGGCATTTTGGTTGTGAGGAATCATGTGTGTGTTCCTCAGCCTGTGGCTGTCAGTGATTGTATACTTGTAGATAGAGTGGGGATGTTTCCAATGAGCTCATTAATTTACCTCCTCTCTAACAATAGCTGACCCCCGCCTGTGGAGGATGTATTGCAATACGTTGTTGTTTCTTTTCAGTATGTTGAACAATGAGCAGCCGTCTGAATATGATGATGGTAACTGGATTGCCTTTTCCTGGGTCAGCGCATAGCCATGACCTAATTCTTTAACCAGATCATCTTAATATCTTACTTTGACTCTACATGCATGCCCTTCACATCGTGCGACTCACTCCCCCCCACTCTGTGTTCTTCCAGTATTTTTCTCTTCCTTGTTATTCTATGAGGATTTCGATCCACTGGGTGAGTTTCCAACCCTGGTTCATTTGCTTGAAAACAGGACTCAAGGAATTGCATTGTTACATAAACCCAGCCTACTTGGGTTTGAATTCATCTCAAGGTTTTTTCAAATTAAAATATGGCCACTATTCTATGTTGCAGACATGTATTCAATTTACTTCCACTCATCTTCCTTTTTAAGATGAGGGTTCTATCATGCTATTATTAAGTCTTGTCAACCCAGTAGTGGTCGGGTTTGAATGAGGATCGCACAACAATGGCAAAATAAGCAAACCGCAAATGAGATTTAGTGCACAGAATCTAAAGCAATTGCATTATGGAAGACAACGGATATAATATTTACGATTAGGATGAGAGGAAAATCGTATTACCCGGCAACCAAGGCATGCATCCAATGCTCTGTATTTCACTCTATCATTTTCACAGATCCAATCCACCAAAATAGTCACGGAACTTGCATATATTTATATAGCCTTCTAACAGCATGTTAACAGTCAGAATCTCAAATGGCTTTACCGGTCCACATAATTTCCACAAGGAGCTCTTAACGACATACACAAAACTAAGCTGCCATAGGTAAAATTTAAGAGCCATTATTTGCATTTATTTTGTCTGAAATGGCCTAGCCATCCGCCGGCTATTAGTGAGGGAAATGTGCGGTGTAAAGATCTTGTTGGTGGACAAGGCCTGACTCTGTATGAGACTTTTCAGAACTTTGATGCTCCTGGCTGACAAGTCAAGGCATTCACCTAGACTGTCATTCACAGGTGTGTTAAATGCATAATTCCTTGATAGAGCGACAGGGCGGGAAGTGGTGGAAAGTATATTTTTTGGGGGGGGATATTGTTGTTTAGAATTCTTGTTCTGTTCTTCTCTTTTTTGCTCTCTTTCATTTTAAAGCTCTCTGATCTTACCTACTGCAGCTTTACAACAAAGACAGGAACACACCATGGACAGGAATGACATGCAAAACCCCTATAGGGAAAGGATGGATGAGATAGTTTGATTTGGCGAATGCTCCTTCGAAGGAAAGCCAGGCGTGCAGCAGGTGCCAAGCAGGCAGACATATCGTGGGAGTAAAACACCAGTGATGAGCGAAAAGAAGAGGCAAAAGCCAGGAATCAATGAGAAGTAATCATACCTCTCAAACAAAGGCATTCTCAAAGTAGTTTTCTCCTTTCCACAGTAGAATTGGTAGGAAAAAGAAAGATGGTTCACCTATCAGAAGCAAGAGTCTGCCGTATCCTAGCCAAATATGTGATGATTCAGGCGTTACCACCTTATGGGGACTCCAAAACAATAGGCAGTGTTCAGTTTGCGGTATTCTGAAGTCAAAGTGACAGGGTTAACAAACAACATTTCTAGATGCGCAGCCAGGTAACAAACCGTTTCGTTACCATAACCTACTTTGGTCACATGAGCGAGTGCAGCATTGGGATCCATGTAAAAACTGCATTGTATTGTTTTCTCTTGAAAAGCTTGATGATGGAATGATACAACTCTAACCCCAGAGGTGAACACGTTGATTTGTATTTATTTTGCATATCATTGTAACTCAGGGCAATGTTTGTTTGTACTGTCAACTTACCTATAATACCGTAATTCTTTAATGCTGCTTAACAAACATTACTGCTTGTTGTCTAAAATGTTGCATGTCGCCTTGGACAAAGGTGTCTGCCAAATGAAATGAAATTAATATCACCAAATATCACATTATTTGACTGCATAAATAATGCCCTACTATTGTTCTAATACAGTTCAAAGGCTATTATGATTTATGAATTTGGCTTTCGTGGTTTAGTTGATTATTGAACCTATCAATTTACATTTGAGACAGTACAATAAACATGATCATGGATTATTTACTCCTGACATGTTTGCCAGTTTGCCAGTTATCATTGTGTCTGGCAATGGTGAAATTTAAATCTCAAAAAGTAAGCTACATTTTATATTGGATATTCATGAGACATCCAAAATGTAATTCTATGAAACTTTTAAAAAAAAACCAATATTCATATAGTACTTCATCTTGATTACTTGTTTGGTTCCTCAGAAGTCTTCATGTTTTTCAACATATTTTGGTTGAATCCTTCCCCTCCCTATTAGGCTTGTAATTAATTTAAAGTTGACCTACTAAATCTGCAGGTGTCAGTGGGATTAGCCGTTACAAGCAGTTTTGGCCAGACCTGGTGGTTTAATATGTCCCCTTTTTTTTTTTAAAGGTTTGCCAATCATTTTGGAAAGATTCTGAGATCAAACCTAGTTTGATAAATTGGAAGATCCATTAATGCACTTTGACAATCCTAAGGGGAGGGAATTTCATATAGACATCAAACCTTTAGTTATATAGATGCCAAAGCTATTAATGCACTATAAAAATCCTTATAGGAGTCGATGTAGAATATAGACATCCAACCTTCTCCTGTTATATAGATAAGTGCACTTTATAGGCCTAATGGGATGATATTAAGCCATCAATCAGCTAGTTATATAGATGGTGAATCTATACAATTTGCACTATAATATTCCTAATTTGAGTGGATGGGTCTGTAGCAAGGAATGAAACTTGCATCAAAGCCCTCTTCTATACGGGTCACAAACGGAAAAAAATCCTCAATAATAGAAACATTACCAGATCCTAAGGCTATTTTATACCCATTCCTTTTCAGGAATAACTTATCACCAAATGTCAAACCATGTATGTTATTATAGCATACACATATTTTACAGATATCTGTAGGCCCACCAGACATCGGATAGAAAAGCCTGGTGTGTTATGATTGTATGCACAAAGAAAATCTATGTGCATACAAATCTTTAGATTACAACTCCAATCTGCCCGTTAAGACTTGGATCCATAGCGGTCTTCTGTTTTTATTTAGGGGAGTGAACCCCATTATACGTTAAATGTTTACTATCCCTGGCTTTTGCTATTAGTGTGATTAACGACACAGCAAAACACATTGCCATCTGGACGGTGGTCTAGCTGTTGTCTACGCTTCCTGACGTTGCCCAGAAACTGGTCTATAGCTGCTCTCTAACTTGTATGTCTAGAGAAACACAACGACCGAACAAGGCAGGAGTGTTTGGGTCGTTTTTGTTGATTGCATATCTAATCAAGGTAATGCATGTATATTTATGATTACATATTTTCCTTGAACTATTGAGATTAATTGAATGAGGGCGAGTTTGAATGAGAGACATTAAGCGGCACCAAACCTCCCTCATTGTCTTTCAGCACAGCCTCTGCCTGAGGTCCCCCGCCTTCGGAGAAGGAGTGCCCACCAGCCCCTTGTCCTCATGCAGCACCTGTCTCTGTGGGACAGCCTGCCCTTCACTGGCAAGGTGAGCTACGCTGCGGCCGAGCGAACCCTTTCCCACCGCCGCACTTTAGCAAGACCCTGAAACAACAAACGATATGATCAAACGTGTACGCTACATCAATCAAAACACAGACCAATCGAGCAACATTTGGTACAACTAATTAATCAAATGGTGTGAATGCATGTATGACACACCAACACCTTTCGGCTGAGGGAGCATGTTTAGCCTCAGACTTGGGAAGGTGCCCTGTTCATTAGTGTCATGAAAATATTTTTCCCTCCGTGCTATCTAGCAGCTGTGGCCTTTTGTCCAGTCCAATAAACCAAAAACGCTGTTTAACATGACAATATACTAGCAGGGTGCATTGGTTACATAGAAACACAAGCTTAGGTCCACTCTGCACTGTAATAGTAGAGGAGTGAGCTGATGACCAATTCAAATTCCAATATCCGCTGGAGGGTTGGAAAAGACCCTTTTTACATGTGATGGTGGTCATTCACTCTTGACTTCGTGGCCAACAAATCAATCAGCTGCTTACCCCAATACCCCTTTTAAGGGTTGTTTATATTCAAGGCAATGCTAACATGTCCCTCACAACATTCACCGTTCACTCCCCATGCCAACGGCTTACTCATATTGGAGACAACACTTGACATTCAAAGGATTTCAACCCAAAAGGGGGATTAAGGGAAATAGTTCTATGTGGATTTGCCTAGAAGTGAATCCATTTACTTACATCGAGGTTATCAATTATGTAATTGAAAGAGTGTTGATGTTTTGTCTCTTTAGATTTTCCTTGTTTGACCGTCGGGGATGAATAAAGTTCCATCTAATCTTATCTTATTGTGTGAGAGAAAGGTGTGTTTCGATTGGTGGTGCAGATATATAATGTTTTTTTAATTTAATTTTATTTTATTTAGCCTTACAGATCCAGCACACCAGTGAACATGGAGAATCTCCCGGTGAACAACAACAACGGCCAGTCGTACGGCTATACTCTGTACGAGACCACCATCACCAGCGGGGGTACCCTCCGCTCAATGAATAACATCAGAGACAGAGCGCTGGTGAGCATGTTTAGAAACACCATGCAGGCACTCTGTAATGCATCACGTCTCTAGACTCTAATGGGCAGACGCTGAACCCATCAGTGTAGTGAGCAAGAAGGAGCTAACGAGTTGGTGTCGCTACATGTCTCGCTCCGTGCTCGCGGGCCCTACAGCGATCAATGATGGCATATTCATTGGACAGCCGTAGCTGTTTTTGTTTGTGTGGTCTCTCAAGGGATCATCCTTTTTCTTTTAAGTGAGAATGGAGCTGTTTCAAAAAACGATGTTGTGCATATATATATTATATATAAATACATATATATTTTCAGGAAAAGCTGGCAAACAAGACTTCTTTAAACACAATTAAGATATTAAAGTTTGATTACCCCAAATATACCGACCTTGGATTGTTCTCAATTTCCCTGTGTGCCCATATCCATGATTGTGTACTTTAATGAGCAGGCCATGGCTGTGGCCCTCCTGTTGACTGCTCATGGACGTGGCTCTCACTCCTCCAGGTTTTTCTGAACAAACACTTTGTTGGTGTTTTGGATTACACAACCCTGGAGCTGCCACTTCTTGAAGAGAAGGTACGCTTTGTTCTGAATGTGGGCTATTCTCATCTTCTTGTTACGAAACAACATGGATTTGGAATTGCAGTTCTTCACCTTTTTATGAGCTTTTTTTAATATAGTGTTTGTGTTGTTTTATCTTACACAACACAGTGATGGCACAAGCTTAAAAAAAGTGTCACAAAGTTGGCGTGGGGCGTAGCCATGGGGATAACACGTTCCCTCTCCACCTAGAACTCTCAGCCCAAAAGATTGGAAAGAGCCTCAGTGTGTTTTGAATTCGAGCTGAAACAGGGTTCCCCTCCACTTTAAAGTTGCCTTCAAGCACAAGAGCTGCATCTGTCGAACCGCCTGTCTGGGCACCACTGCAGCAGGCAGCTGTCACAAGTGGCCCCGTGTGTGGGTGTGTGATGTTTTAGATTGAATGTCTGTGTGAGTGTGTAGCCGAGGGGGTATGGTTTGGAAACCTTAGGCTGTTAATATTTAACACAATGCTGCCTGCTGGGGTGCCTGCCGTCCTGGATCAATCCATTTAGAATCCATATGAAAATCTAGAAAGTTTTCACACCAATATGTGTTTCAAGTTTGAACTAAAAAAGGTGTGCAGCGCTCATTCCGCCTTGTCTAATCTTTTATTCATGTGCTACTTACAGGGAGAAAGAACTCTGAGTTTACTTGTTGAGAACTGTGGCAGAGTGAATTATGGGATAACGCTGAATGAGCAACGCAAAGGTACACTCCCCCATCGTTGGCTCAAGCAATAGCTTTACCGACATGTCGCTTGGGCCATTTCTGGATGGTTTAATTTCACAGTAGACCATGAAAAAAAAACATTTAACAGTACCTCTTGAGTAACAACTTTGACTTGCCTGCCAGGTCTTGTTGGAGATATAACGTTGAATAAGAAACCCCTCCGAGACTTCATAATTCATAGTCTGGATATGAAGGCAGATTTTGTAAACAGGTTTGTGTCTTTCATTTACTTTTAAATTTTCCATCTCCATGTGTCATTTTCCCTGCGCTCTCTGCCGTACCCTGCCTCTCAGATTGGCTCTCTGCTTTGGACAGAGTACACTTCACACAGAGCATTAAATTGTACTGTGAACATGGTGGAACCGGTTGAAAAATACCACCAAGGCATTTAATGGGCTGTCACGCCGACACGGTAACATGGTGCATTTTGAACCATCGTTTTTGATTGGATAATGGGAATCTGTTGGGAGCTACCTTCTTGTTTGTTTGCTTTTTGCATTTGCTCGTACTTTTGCATAATTGAGCGTCAACAGTTGTTGATGTTCAATCATGTTGTGATTTTGGTTGTGTCAGTTTTACATAAACATGCATTTTTGACGCACACTGTTTCATGCCCCATAGGCTGGTTAATGGGGACAAGAATACTAGTTATTCATTATGTCAACATATTCGTGGATGCCATTGTATTGGAGCAAATCAGATTCAGATAATATCATAAAAAATAAGTTCCATCTGAATATTCCTTCTGATAATTTATACATGTGTGCGCACTGGAATATATTATGGCTGTCCATATGTAGGTCATATTATTTCATTCCTCTAAATTAAATTGGGTCCCTCCACAATAAAACTGTAACTATAATTCAGTTTAAACTTTCAGACTGATACACAACAAGAGGAATTGGATATTAATTGTTCATGACTTTGCAAGTCTGTGACAGCACACCCAAGATTTAAAGATTTTGGTTGGATTGAAAATAGAAAGTGAATCTAATATTTAAATTGTAACTGTTAGACTTCAGAGTTCCGGCCACTGGAAGTCTCTGCGTCACCGGCCGGCCTTCCCAGCGTTCCTGCAGGCCAAATTGTACATGGACAGCACTCCCACGGACACCTTCCTTAAGCTTCCTGTGAGTCATCAGCTGTACATCTCCATCACCCTCCTCACCCGATGCATTAACAAAAGTCAAACATAGGGTGTATTCTTCTGCAGACTGCATTGATGTCTTCATTCAGTTTCATTATACTACTGCAACTGTAGTAGTGACACTACACTAGTAGTAGTAGTAGTAGTAGTAGTAGTAGTAGTAGTAGTAGTAGTAGTAGTAGTAGTAGTGGAAATGCTACTGACAGATTGTCAGATATCTAGGTTGTAACGGTCTGGAGGCTGTGTTGGACTTTTAGGGCTGGAGTAAAGGTGTTGTATTTATCAACGGGAAGAACCTCGGACGCTACTTCTCCATTGGTCCACAGCAAACCCTCTACCTCCCTGGGCCCTGGCTTCACAAAGGAACCAATCAGGTATGTCTATTCAGGTTTGCTGAGCAAAACACATGGACGGAAGGACGGACAGACAGTTTGTTTGTAGATACATCCAACGCTGACAGCTAACCATCCGTTTTGAATACAAGAAATGTTTTTGAAGTTCACGGAATCGTTTGTTTTTATCCAACAGTTTTTCTTCGCCATCCCCACTAAAATGCAGCACAAAGTCCATCATAGGTCAACAGTTTTCAATACACTACTTTATGCGCTCCTTGTCCAACCTCAACAATGGTTTTGATGTTATTGAACTTCACTGCCCTTTCTGGCAAGAAAACAGTCCAGAGGCGCTCCACCGACTTGGCTAACTCCAAGTCCCTGACCTTCCCCCTCTCTCCACACATGGCTGTTCTTGTTGATCCGCTCTCTCCACAGGTCATGGTGTTTGAAGAGCAGGAAGCGGATGGAAAGATCCAATTTGCCAGCGGCCCTGACTACGGTATGACCGTGGACGTCCAGTGAGGACTGGGAGGTGAGAGGGGGTTTTGATCGGTGGCTGGTCAGAGGGGTACCACGGAGGATGTGGAAGGGTCAGGCCCCAGTCGCCTATCACCTGATCCTCGGCGACACTGCAATAAACCTTTTGTTGCCCAACTGAATAGTTCCTTGTTGGGGTAAAACTAAACCCACTCCTAACATATGCTTTTGTGAGGCTTTGTTCAAATTTGTGGAAGTGGTTTTTAAGATATACAAATGATCAAAAGCGAATGAATAGGATGTAACAATGAATTACGAAGTACACATTATCATATTGGTCTACTTATTTGGTTTATTTATTATGTTTTGTCATGATTGTAAAATATGTTTTGTCAAATTTTATTTAACACTGGTTGGATGTCGATGTCCCTTTACAAGGTGATGTAGACACGTGCAAGTCCCAATATGTTCAGTTGTTAAAAAACCAATTGCACTTCATTACAGCATATACCTTTCTTGCGGGAAGGGCAATATTGTTTGTTTTCTTTAAATAAACTGGCAGTTTCTGACCTATTTTTTGGCAGTGTAATTCACAAGAGCGACAATAACCTAAAATAACACACCAAATGTCATCGACTATTGACTATTGAATACTGCGGTGGAAAGGTGAGGTTATCTGCATCTGAAATCACGGCGGCAACCATGGTGATTTGAAAGAAGTTCAAAATCAAATAACAATTTTACATTCAGTTGTTGTAGATTAGGCAGGCAAATAATTGATCTGCTGATTTTAGGTTGGTCTCCTGCTGTCTTCCATCAGACTGTGGATGGAAACATGGAGCCCCTGCTAGTATTTCATAGTGCAAACCAAGCAAGCAGGACCACATGCCGGTTTCAATTCACAACACGACAATGGCGGATGCCAGGTTTCGTTTCCCAGTTTGCATCTCTTTATTCATCTTCATCATGTATTTGTATTTTTTTTCTAAGACAGTCGCTATGACAAATGAAACTTGAGAGTTACATGCAAAACTGTGGTTTACATAAGGAACAAGGATGGCAATGACATTAGGTAGGATGAACTCTGGTAGGAGTGCTGTGCACTAGAGAAGCCCTTAGAGGGCAACAATAGTCAATTACATTAAATGTTTCAAAGTCTGCACCACTCAGACTGTAGATTTCCGTTCTCTTCAACTCCCAGTAAGCCTTACCACTGCTGCAGTAGTCGTTTAGTGCACTAAAAGTGGAGCCTGTGGATTGGACATTTTTATTTCAGTGGCTGTTTGGTTCTCCATAGTCTCCTTAGGCCCATTACATCATGTTTTCCTATTGGACTGTTATACGCACCAAAAGTTGTCCTATCACATCGCAACATCAGGGAACCCAGTTTCTGTGCTAGTACCAGACCACATGAAATGAGCCAGAATAGATAACTTGTGAAATTAAAGACCTGAGGGAAGGGTGAATAATCATTTAAAGTAGATCATTTAACAAATCATCTGATCCTTCCTCCTTGTTTTACAACACTATATTTTGAGTGATATGGCCATTAGAATTTAGAGCTATTAAATAACTGCCAAACCTCTCCCCATTTATCGCCCACTGTCCTTCAGGTATTTCAGATGACATCATTTATTGAAGTGAAAAGCTGTCTAAGACCTGCCAAACAATGCAGATAAACAAAAATATATGTATTGTCAACAGCACTTAGAAGAAGGAGCGCGCCAGCGATTCAAACCTCTGTTACTACCCTGGTTTTTAGTTGGGTGTGCCATTTTTAATCACTCGTATTACCGGTAATTATGAACGGGGGAGGACGGGGCATAGCATGTAATACTAATAATAATTCAATTGCACATTCATGCTTGGAATAAATAGATAAATAAATATATTAAGATGGATATTTTTAAATAAATAGTTAAGAGACAAGTTGGCATTTAAGTGTATACATGGGGGTGGAGAATCGGTCAAGGTGTCAGATGTCTTATCTCTTCCTAAACCCATATCATGCAGACCGCTTCAGTATGGTCATGAAATATATGTGATAACTATCTATTCATCCATTCATTTGTTCATTTGCCTGTCATTATTTGATGAACCCCCAGCAGGTTAGTATTTATTACCTCTACATAACATACCATGATTTATCTGGGTTTAAAATTGTTCTGGGGCAAGTTCCCAAGCGAGACTACACTGCAGAGGCTCTGGGGTAAAATAAGGTTGATTCTCTTTCTGGTGTGGTATCTACCTATATCTGCTTTACTCTACACTAGTGGCAGGCAATGTTCAGATAACCATTTCTTTGTACTGCACTGGTACAATGTGTTTTTCAAGTGGAATAACTCCCTAATATAGGATATATAACCAGTGTTGGATTATGGATAACCAACATTATACGGACTGCTGCTCTCAGTAGCCCCATTTTCTTTTTTATGATATAATTTCACCGTATTTCACCCAAAAATCGACAAAACTGACTCAAACTAATATAATGCTTTAAATCAATTGACCTGTGCAGAAAATCCAATTGTTTCCCTCTTTGTTGTGCTTTTTCGTTATTGTGGTTTGAATTGCAAAAAAAGACTTTTGGGCCGGGTTGTAATCATATCAACCTGTTATACTCACAGTTTTATTTAATACTACTCTTTCCTGGAATGTATATCTCCATTTCATGGCCTACTGCCCCCATTCTAGTCAACAGCTTATGTACACAGACTGGGTTGCATAAAGTATTTATACTCTGCAGTTGATGACCCACTGTACACCAGTATTCTCCCAGAGGCTTGACGGAAACTGGGTCGGCATTTAAGAATGCCTCTCTTGTTGTGTATATGTTATCCATTCCAAAGTCCTACAAAGGAATTTGTTTTGTGACGCGCTTTCACTTTTTGACACGTGATAAAATCTATATAAGCCTGTGCTATGTTATAAAAAAGTGCAGTAATGAAATAATTCCTAGGACACAGAGGGAGACTGAATCAGTTAACATACATACAGTAATGGCGCTATTTGATATTGTATCCCAGAAAACAACATTGCCTTGAATCCCTCCTGATTGTTTGTTTTGAGTTAGGTATTTACAGGTTGCCTCTAAGGGAGATGGTAGGTGCATTCGCAGTTGTTTACCTCAGTGTTTAATGTATACATGTAGGTTATACTGTAGCTCCCAAGAACAGAAGATCTATGTTACACCGCAACCAATTCAAACATTTTGACTGACTTAAAATGCAAGAGCAATAATGACATAGACGATACTGAAATAGAAAATGATAAAGAGTCAAACATAGGCGGAGAGTCAGTAGTTTGTGACCAGCAAGTAAAATGCATGTAAACAACCCCAAAAAAATTAAGTTAGAGCAAACTTTTCATACAAAAAAGGACATTCCTTCCCTTTTATGCCTGTGCTTGCTAAAAAGTAAAATCCATTAAAAACAAATGAGATCCATTGTTCAGGTCCATGTAGCTTTGTTGTTGTTTTTCTGTCCAGAGTGGTGATGCGGGCTACATTTTGCATCTAGGACTTACACTTCAGGTGTACTCTTTCATCCAGGTGTGTCTCTTTCCATCAGTTAAACCCTATTGGCAGAGCCCCACTGTGTGCAGATCCAGGCCCATAGAGCCCTCACGCTCTCACCACACTGAGGTCATTTGTTTAATTGGCTCTGCTCCACACAAGCTCTATGGGTTGGATCGGCTGGCTCTTTGCGTTGCGTTGTTGTTGTGCTGTCTCTTGTATTATGTCCTCAGTGGGCTACCATGCAGGCTAGGACCTTTATTTCCCTATTTTTTCCAGTCACCCAGGAAAGTCTTCTCGTCGGTTCACCTGCGACAACGCGTGCAATGGCAAAAAAAAGGTGGACCTGATGAACGTTTGCCATATTCAACTTGTATGTGCTTTAGTATAATACATTTTTCTTTTTAATCTCAAAGATTATTAAGTGTTTTGTGAAGAGGAATTGCAGTGCCCCTCCAAGCCAGTCTTTTTGTCAGATAGTTAAGATGTGAATGCAACTGGACCACGGTCCATGATTAATCTCCTTTTAGCATCCCGGGTCGACCACCTGGAACGAACGAAGACAGATATGTTGGGTAATAGCACACAGGGTCAATCAATGACAGAGCAATTTAGCATTTTCACTGCTCATTTGCGGCCTACAGCTGTTTTTTGGACATGAATGCAAAACTCCCATCATAAGACCACCGGGCGACTTCAGGCAAACAAGATGACCTTGTAGTGCTCTAATGTTTGAGTATATTCCAGCCAGAGGAGCAGGGTGTAAAATGCTATTCAGGCATCAACTGTTATGCTATTCAGGCATAACAGTTGTTTATATAGTATTTTAGCACATAGTTTACCATATTTGCCGTGGTCTGGAGGAACTGCAGTCAAATCTCAACGTTGGGGTCTGTGAAGCCTTTCTTGCCCTCGTTAACTAGGATGGGTTTCTCCGTTCTCGTGTGCCATACGAGAATCTAGTGAGGACACACACACACACACACACACACACACACACACACACACACACACACACACACACACACACACACACACACACACAGAGTGTAAATACATCAATTAGCAATTTGACCCCTCCCTAACACTCATTTATTAATTAATCTCTTCTCCCTTTCTACTTGTGCATCGTGCATGGCATTCATCTACGCAATCTCATGAGGTGCTATGCACATGCTCAGAGCAACACAAAGTCTTTCTGTTTTTAAAAAGCCACTGGTGCGTAGTGGCGCCGCCAGCAGGGGGGCGCAGCCACCCTGATACAATCACGCCCCCACCCCCAGCCAGCAGTGAGGGACATTTTTGTCCCTTAAATCAATGTTTATTTTCTATAGTAGTTCTTGTGAAAGAAAATAATGCATAAATTCAAAGCCAGCCAGCCTCACTAAAAGTTTTGGTTCTTACAATCAAATCGAATGAAAGCTATGTATTGCATTGTGCATGTATTTTTTTTAGGAATATATGTGCCACCCTGAGATTTAAAGTCTCCCCAACCGGCGCCACTGCTGGAGTGTGTGTGAAAAGGGGCCAATAGGAGGCCAGCGCCCCTTAAAATATAGCGTGGCTTTTCTATTTCAGCTCCCGCTACCGAATTAATGCCTTTCCGCCGCCAGGGCCCGAGAACAAAAACCTTGTTCCTCTTGAGCCACTGTTAAAGATGAGTCTATGCATGAGCTGCGAGGAGAAGACGCCAACCCTCCCACTGCTCCGCCGCTTCAGCTCTCTTGCAAATAAACGGCCCAGATCCCCGGGCTGCACGATAGGGGTCTAATGATAGGGGTCTTGACTAGACCAGGGGTCTAGTCAAGACTTCCGCAGGTCGCAGGATGACTTGACAAATGTCCAGGCGAAAAATCAGGCAGATGGAAATATAGGGGGACAGAAAGAAAACAAAAACCAGTCCTATTTGTCTCACTACCCCACCCCCCGCCCCTCCTCCCCGTCTCCGGCCCCGGGCACCGGAACGCTCTCAATGTCTTTTCATCTGGGCGCCGGCGCAGCAACGGGGATGAATAATGCATGGGGATCTGTGTTTGAGATGTGCCATGGACCCACTCCCGCTTCACTCCGGCGTACAGGGAGGTCAATAGTCACCGTTGCCGTGGTTCAGAGGAAGATTATAAGGAAGTGAGGTGCCCGCGCACAGTTTGCCGTCTCCCTCCCAGCCCCCTCTTCCCTTCTACCTTTCCCCCCCCCCAGACCCCTTGTGCTCATCTGCAATCAGTAGAACACACCTACCCACCCCCCTCCCCTACACGCCTCCTTCACCACATGACCTCCTCCGCTAGTTCCTCTTCCCTGAGGTTTCTGGCTTCTCATCTGTCCCCCTGGATGGCTCATAGAAATGTGTGTGTGTGTGTGTGTGTGTGTGTGTGTGTGTGTGTGTGTGTGTGTGTGTGTGTGTGTGTGTGTGTGTGTGTGTGTGTGTGTGTGTGTGTGTGTGTGTGTGTGTGTGTGTGTGTGTGTGTGTGTGTGTGTGGTTGGCGCTAGCGTTTCGGCTGATAGTGGCTTCTGAGCTTCCTCTGGCCAACAGGTCTTTGCCCAGAGAGCGGCTTAGCGGAGTGACCGGGCCAGGAGCCTCCAGCATGTGTTTTGGAGTAGCATGGATCAGCAGGCAGCCAGCACTGCTGCCACTGCCCTGGAGGGGTTAGTGCTGCCCCGGCGCCAGCCGCTGTGTGGCTGTATGTGTCGGTGGAGCCGGGCTGCATTCTAATCAGGGCGCTCGAGTTGTTTATTTTCTGCTTCCATCTCAACTTTGGCAATCTTTTAAGCCTTTGCTAACCTTTAAGCAGGGCACAAGCATATTGTGTAGAGCAAGAAATGCAGTAATGTTTCAAAGAACTGGGTCATCAATCTCAGTCAACAAATCTATTGTGTGACTCTCTGGGTGTGGGTGCTGATATATGCACGTTGCATTATTATGCAGTATTCTCCCTTGATTTACATGAAATTATATATTTTTCATGCATAATATCATCCCTTAATATTTTATACGTTCAGTGTAAGAATATATTTCTGTATATAAACGTATATGAGTAGGAAAAGCGGTTGAAAGGTTCTTGTTCATTTCTAAAGCTCCTGAGCTTGAAAAAATAATGAAAAAGATAAATAAGTGTGGTGTTGTGCTCCTTAAACGTGCTCCTTAAATGATTTCTTTATCAGATAGATAAGAAGGTACGGTACACATTAACTTCATTAGCGCCCTGAGGGAAATTACTTTGTCACGGCAGCAAAAAAACCTGATAATGAATAAAAGTCACAACACTAGCATAAGCAATCAGGAACAAATTATAATGGTTAAAAGAAATCCCAATAATGGTGGTCAAACAAAAGGTGAGCGGGTAAGGCGAGGATTAAAAATAAACGAATAGCGAAGCTGAAAACACGGCAGTGTTCCACTGCCCCTGGTCGGAAGTAGAAAGACTAAAAGATAGTTGGGCGGGGGAGGGGTTACCTTAGTGCAATTGGCTGCTTTAGGCTCCAGGTCGTTGAGTGTGACGAGTTCTCTGAGCAAGCTGCTCTCTTGGTAGCCCCCCTTCACTCCCCGGAGCTTGAAGTAGGCCTGGGGCTTAAAGAGCACCAGCCTGAGGTTGATGGCGAAGCCGGCCATGTCGATGGCGAAGGGTCGGTGGGGGTCGAACACGGTCTTCCAGCCGTAGACCTTCCCGGCGGCGTTGACCTTGGGAGACTCATAGCGCAGGCCGCCCACAAACGCCACGGGCCAAACGGAGACCTTCCGCGTCGATCTCATCTATAGGGAGAGTAGGAGAGGAGCGGAGTGAGAGGTGTGTTAGGGATAAGAAATGTGGTCACGTTGGGAATTTCAAGGGGATGTTTTTTTCTGTCTTAACGGGTGGGAAAACCTGTACGACAGATGTAAACACTCTTTGTGAAAACCATCTCTGGAGATGGCGTACACTAGGCTTAATCTAGACCGAATAGCGATGGTTTCCTATGCTATTGTTGTGAAATATAGCACATTGACCAGGCCACTGCACAGCATTAATCTGACGCACCACTCGGAACTGTGGAAAGTGATTGTTCTTAGCAGCCCTTTAATGAGCCTGGGTCAACATAATAGTCAATAGTTGAATGTTGAGAATGTGCAGAAACCGGCCAATTAGGGCAAGTGGCTTTGATACTGCTCGCCAGGGAAGGATTCCTGGGACGTTATATAGGCACTCCTGTCGTCTTAGTCTGTGGCTTTGTCCTTTAATCTTCTCCCATCCAGCCCTTCCCTGATTCTGTATCACGCCATCCTCCCCTTGTGTCTGTCTCTCCAGTCAGCAAGAGTCGGCTCAATCAGTAAAGGGAAGGCTTTTTTATAATGAGGGGAGAAGGAGCTCTGTAAACAAGGGCATTTAATCAAACTCGATGTGCCAGAAATAATGATGCTCTTTCATGGTGGGTGTGTGTGTGTGTGTGTGTGTGTGTGTGTGTGTGTGTGTGTGTGTGTGTGTGTGTGTGTGTGTGTGTGTGTGTGTGTGTGTGTGTGTGTGTGTGTGTGTGTGTGTGTGTGCAAGCTTATGATTTTCAGCAAGTTTCTCTTGCATCGGTGTGCTGGGTTAGCCTGTGCCCCATGCGTAAGTGTAAAAAAAGAAATGTTATATCCGGGGAGCGGTCAGCTCTGTAGATCAGAGAGCAGCAGAGTTTGAACACTGTGTAGTGGCCTCATAGCTTATGAGAATTCATTGATTTGAGATTTAGAGAATGGGAATGATGCCAGATTTGTCCGGAGACTACAATTTAACAAGCTTTGGGTGTTAGGTTGGAAGGATGGTGAAGTGTGTGCGATTGCAATCCTGTGTGCCTGCGCTACCATCGGTACCGCTCACTCTTAATTTGCCCCTTAGTGACTCAGACCAATAACACTTCCATCACCTCTCAGCAAGCTCACATCTGCTCTGCCTGCAATCAGGATGCAGGGAGGACCAGAGAACCCGGAGCTGACTGCTTCACACAGTGTGGGAATCAGCAGTGCTCTGGAACACCTCCACACAATGATTTAAACCAAACCAGGTATTTTTTTAGTTATTTAAAGATTCAGTCTTGCTTTGCATGAATCGAGAGCATCGTCAGGATTGAGCTGTAGCTTTACTGTTACTATTTTAGAAATGTACCGTGTGTGACTTTTTTTTGTCTTTACCACCTTTGATGGAAATCAGTAAAGCAGCAATATTTTGACAACCATGGCAAGAAAGTTATACTCGTCCCAATTTCCTCATTGAAGTGTTCGTATCAAGTTTTCTCAGGTCTCAGTGGCTTTCGTTGTGTTTTTGTGTACATGCTTTTGGGGGGAAAAAAAAGGCCCTACACTCAGTACAGCGCAGTAGAGCACAAGCTAGCATATTCTCTGCAATGTAACTCACTTACTTAGAGATTCTGCTTGTGTTTTCCCATATTGCCATATGCATGTGTAAGCTCTTTGAGTACAAGAAGTGAGTTGTGGGAGCAAGGGGACCTGCTGAGATAATATAGCGTGATTCTGCCAAGCTAGTGAAGACAAAATTGACAAGAAGCCAGTGTAATTAATTGGTGCTATATGTGCTCACACTGCGCCAATAAACACCAACTATAGAATGTTGGCTGAAGTTGGCCAACGGTGAATCAACGAAGCTTGGCTGACCACAGCCAATAACCCCCTACAGGTAGGGCCCATTGGACCGTTTGTTGCCATTGGGAAATGTCAACCAACTTTTTGAGATGGTATTCTCTTGGGTGAAATAAGGGGTGTTTTGGAAAACCTTAGCAGAATTAATTTCAAGTAATAAATCAAGAACCGTGGCTGCCTTTTGAATGAATGGCTCTGAGCCGGTCTGGGCATCAAAAGTTTTAAGAAGACTCGTCGGATGATCAACGCATACAGAAGCATACTTCACCTCCATAGTCGTAGCACAACACAAACAAGAACTTTTTCAAACTTTTTTTTAACCTCTGTTACTTAAAGCTAGTGTATGCGATTTCAGGGAAAACAGCCGTTGAGATCCCGTTGTGTTCTCTCTGGTCCCTCCCTCCCACGCGCTACCTGCTGTAGCTCCTCCCTCCGAACGTCAGTGATGCGCGTTCATGTGAATTCAGTTACATTGATAGGAAGACGAAACACCATGTCCGATTCCGAGGTAATTAAACATGAGTGCTGATAACTGCATAAGTACATATATAGCATCAACATCTTACTCACAGACATACCATGTATGTTATCTTAAAATCATTGTAATTGCGCTGGTAGAAAGGTAGCTGTATCAGCCAAGCAAGTTAGCAAACTAAGTGCAACTGTAATTTGTTAGCATAAGCTGCTAGGCTCGTGAACGCTCACGCAGGGACGCACGAACGTCGGTGCCAAGTTGACGGACAGTCCCACAGCCAATAAGAACGGAGAATCGGAGCCTCGCTCTGATTGGTCAAAGTGTACATGAGCGGTGGCAATTTTTTGGGGGGGCACACAGAGGCAGGGGAGAGCAAAGTGATGAGCAGATATTCTTAGAGCACTTCGCCTACATATAGCTGACTGGCTATTATGACATTTTTGCTAAATATTTCAGTAAAAAAATCGCCTACCCTAGCTTTAATGTAGGTTATTGTTTTCATTATTGTTAAGAACTAGAATCGTATTGTTTTAACGGAATCAAACCACATTACACAAATGTTATGTTGCTGTATTTATTTGCTTGCTTCAAATGGGGCATTATTTTGGTGTCCCTACCTGCTCTGTGATTTCGGCTTTGGCCTTGAATTCTTGTTTTTTATTTTTATTCAATTTGCTGCTCTGCTGCAGCTTGTATAGTAGGCCTACAGCCTGAACATTCAAATTGAATTTGTCGGGAGGACAATTATTTGAAGAATGTATATCGCCCTTGTATTGGAGTTGTCGCACCACGTTATTGTGGCATTTGTTTTTATTGTTAAAGGTTCCCATTCTTCAAGGGGGCTGTCAAAGTTACAGAGTAAGTATGCTTTGTGGTTCTAGGAAACTGAGATGACTCACATTAAACGTAAATTTTCCATGCAGTGCTTCAAAGTGATGCAACCCAACTTCATTTAATACATCTTTCATCAATTGTTAAATAAATTTT
>OLKM01000153.1:72500-90000 GCA_900291075.1 Melanogrammus aeglefinus
ATATGTTAAGAAGGGGTTGGGATTGCTTTGGGACACAGCCCAGTACTTTGCTTTAAAATGTAGAAATCATATGGGCTTGATTGAGTAAAATTTATTGTTTTCCTTTATTTTTGTAGAAACACAAGTAAAAAATTATATCTGATAAAATATGGTTATTATTAACCTTGTTAAACCTGTGTGGCACACTGTTCATCCTTGTAGAAATAATAAGTAATTCAGAAAGAACCACAGACACGGTGACCGTAAGCTCCAGACTCTTACCCACAGTTAGAACTGGATCATGACACCATTGGTGCAGCGTTGCCGGGGAAGCCAAATGGCATAATGGATGAGCAGTGAAGGGCCGGGATCCTCCATGACATGTCAGCCAATAATTTCATTGATACACTTTTTTTCTGCCTTGTCCATCTCAGGCAGGCAGGAGGGCACAACTGTGATCTAATAAAAGAATGAGATCAAAGTGGTTTGTCAATTCCAGTTTTTGTTATTTTTCACAATTCCTTCCTCTTAACTCTCTCCTTCCTTCCATGACTGAATCACATGGCTAGACTATGGAACATTTTCATTCCATATTTAACATCAAACAGACTCATTATAATTCACTAACAGTAAATGCATTCCACCACAACGATCCTGTAAAGAACTTGAATGCGTTCATGTGCCAGAGAAATGTTCTCTGTTCAAACCGCAGCCTTCTGTTGCAACCGCGCATACCAATTTAGCCTTGGTCCTGTTTTAATAATTGGAACGGTTAATATACTGAACACATAGCTACGTTAATTAGTGCACACAGAGAGCTACCTCCTATTGGCTTTGTGTCGGGAGCTACTGTGTGCGGCAGCAGGACATGCTGCTATTTTTATTTGTTTTAACGACGTAATACGGAGGAAGGGAAAAAGCGTTAGTCACCACCACGCTGTCTCTGGTGCCAGGGGCGGTGACAAAATAAACACTGTGAACACACGCACGCACAGCCCCATGTCCCCATTCAAACACATCTGAGGAAACATTGCTGCTATAGTGCACCCACGATAATATGACACTCAGGAAGCCCATTCCTCTCCTGCTCACTAAGATCCCGTTGGGCAGCCGCTGAGGGTATTTTTAGATGCGTCCTCCTGTTGGTTGATCAGGTAAACAAGATATTTTTGTTGCTCGCGAATAAAAGGGAGGAAGAAGAGAAGAGGGCCATTGTCTGAATTTTATTTTATTTCATCTACCATTTCCCTTTTCTCCATTAATTGAGGAGTGCTGTAATATGAAAAAAAGAAAGAAAAAAAGCTAATTACCCATGACCCAGTAATGCCATAGGGAGAGACGGGTTTCTTTTGATGTGCACAAGATTTGAAAACAATCCTCTTGCCGGATTGCCTTGAGCTGTCATCAGATCTCCTAGGCATATGATCACGTCGGAGGGTACTTCTGAGTGCAGGAGAATGAATGGGCTTCAAATTGGAGCAGAAAGATGAATATCACCATGTTCCTTTACACAAATCAGGAGATGACAGTAACATGCCCTGCAATAAGAAAGGAGGTATTGCTGTAGTATCTGGGCAAGCTTAACACTGATGGCACAATAGAAAAGGTTTCTTTATAGCTTGCCTGCTTCTGCTGGTTTGAAAATGGAACTCAACAGACATGATCTAGTACAGAAGGCAATTTAGTGATACAAGAACAAACCATAAGATATTAGACTGCTCTTTAGAGCATCGAGTGAAGTCACTCTACAATAGCCTACTTGGTTTAAAGGCAATAACGTGTGGTGTGTGTGTGTGTGTGGATCTGCTCCCTGCGGGTGAGGCAACACTCCTCACACCACCGTTAAATGCGCACAATCACGTTTGGCTCCAGCCATCGTGACCGTATATTTTTTTTCCAATTAACACCCAAAAACAAACCAGAGCTGGGATAGAGCTACCCGCGCCACCTAGCCAGCTTCACACATGGCAGAGTACCCAGATGGCCTCGGTGAGTGTTGCACAGAAGCACCTGAACTCTCCTGTGTGAGTGAGAGAGAGAGAGAATCCTGTGCCACACACAGCGTAGAGCTGATGGCCCACGGCGAGCCACGACTGTGTTGTGCGTCAACACTGGTTAACCAGCTGTAAAGAGCAGCGCACCTGCTGCTCATTAATGCGTCGGCGCAGCGGCAAAGCCATCTGTAAAAAGTTGCTGCACGATTGTTTTTTTTTTCGGTTTTAATGTCTTTTGGGAAGTAATGTCATTGAAACAGAGACTTTAGACAGGTTGACATATTTGTCAAAGACATTCGCTTAACCTTGCAGCATAGAACGAGGATCGGAATAACAAATTAAATTTTCAGTTAATGCTCCCGTTTCCTTCCACAATATCACCTAACTTTGTGAAACGCTTGTTAGAAACGTTGTAGGGAATCTCAATCCACCAAAACAAGAGAAGATTATTGAGAAAAAGTATTGCATGTATCCGAAAGATATCAGCCGTGTACAACCGCTCTACTCATGTACAATAAAGCCACTTGTGTAGTAATTGCACAGTGCATCATTGTGCAACGCGGCAATGATGCCTGCAATATGCAACGCTCCCCTTTATCCCTTTTTTCTAACATATCTCTCTCTCTCTCCCTTGCTCTCTAGCTCTCTGTCTCTCGGTCTCCCTCTCCTCTGCAGAGCCTTCAAAGGCATACAGACGAGGTGGGTGGCAGAGGGGGGTGGGGGGGGAGTTACTATTTTTTTTTAATCGGGTCTGCCTCTAATGCTTTGCGCTCCCTGGGCTCCCAGCTCCTGTTTCGCTGGGACCAATAATAACACTATCTCCTCCATGCTTGCTTCTCCATGGCCTCATTTTCGAGGCTCCATCCTCAGCTCGGGGGGGGGGGGGAGGGCCCTCTGGAGACATTCTGGCCCCGGTCGGTCCAATCATTCAAACGGCTAGATTAATTTATTGGTCTCACACAGGAGCAAGCCAAAATACTGAGCGCTGGTTACCGCCAGGGCAACGGTGGATCAGTATTGATGTCCATCTTATTGAGGTCTTCATGCGGGTCTCAGGCAGAAATAGATCATCTTAGGTTTGGTTCATATTTAACAAAGATAATAGTGTTGAAGTGTTGAAGGGGTCCGAATGCCGAGGCGGAGTGTGTCTTTAGACTACTCATAACTAATTTACCCAAAATAAAACCGTAAGCAGCCATCGTTGCAAGTTAGTATATATTGTGACAACGGTCCACTGATATTTGAAAAAGGATGATATTTGAGAAAACGTTAATAAATGTTTAGCAATTTTAATATCCAAGAGTCTTCTTTTTCAATCAATGCCATTAAAGTTTAAATCTCTAAAGGGTACTTCATGTTGCAGAAAAGACTTCTTCCACAGAGCATTATATTGTCTGTAAACAAATATGTGCTTCTTGTTCTGAAATAGGATCACATTTTTGCATTGATCATGTGTCAACACAAACCAGCCTATTAATAACATTAACTGCTTCTGTATAGTCTTTAGGAATGCAAGTGCAAAAGAACCCCCTGTTTCCATCTCATATTACAACAATGCAATTTATTTTGACATATTATGTGAGGAAGGAGGGGGAGGTGTTATTCCCATGGTTACGACCCATGCCAATTGGGCATCATTGTGTAATGAGCATTTATAATGACCGCTGTTATATATGAAATGCGCCGCACGCCGTTGCATTATATTATATTTTATATTTTAAGTGTCAGAACATATCCTTCAATTTATTTAATCTGCCAATTTATTAAACTTCATTCATAAAATACCCTTGACTTTGAAATTCCAAAAAAGCTGGAAATATACAGGCTGCACACACCATTTATCTCATTTTTACAGCGGGTGGGCTAGTTCAGGGCATGGGTGCTCCAAACACAGCCCGCGTCACATGAGGCTTTGACTCAGACTTATTATGCCAGAGCGTGAGGTCAAAGGTGACGACCGGTGACCCTATATTCTTTAGATAATGAGCGGAGATTAGGGACTAACACTCTTCTGGACCTTTCTGTTGGCCTATTTCTATCATGCCAGACTGACTCACTAGCCAGCTCCACTGAGTTTAGAGTTCTCCTAATGAGGGCAAAAGCTGCAATTTTTCTGTTTCTGTATTTTTCTTTTGGTTGCGTCCAACCTAAAAGTCCCCCAATTATTTGGCCCCGTGGAGGAAGAACACTTCCTTATGAATCTGATCATTGCTTATTAGACATACGGGATCTGGGAAGAAATGTAGGGCTTCTAGTTTAGCCTGAGAGATTTTCTGTAAATAAGCATGACAACTGAGTAACATACTAATTTGTGGGTGTCTGATGGAACACTTAGATCAAGACATATAAAGTGGGCAGGTGTTGAAAAGTCAAACATAGCACATAACAATAGCTGAATTAACTGCTAATTTGTTTTGGACTGGACGTGGTGTTTACTTAATTACATAATTCTAATTATAATCGTTGCATGTGTTATTTATATTGATGACATGATGTCATTAGCCTTCAACCTACCAGCCAAAGAAAAAACGTGAGCAAATTTGTGGTAGAGATTCATCTTAATAGCTTTTGTAATTAGCCACTACCACTCACTGCCTGTACACGTGAAAGCTTCCTTTATGCAATGCAATACATTAACAAGACCAATAATAATGTGATTTTACATTTGGTGTAAAAATGTATTTTCACATTTAATTTACTATAACTAACTAACTAATAACTTTTGTTGACTGGAATTGAATTGTCGTATTTTGTAAGTATGTATGTGTAAAAACTCACTATGCTGCACAAATGGTATGCCAAGAATGTCCCTCTAATCCGCAGTGACATTTAGAAGTACGATCCCAATAAAGGGACACTTATTATGCAGACCCTGCGACGATACGGAGCGTCAATAATAGATCCCATTTCATCAAAAAGAAAGAAGAAAAGTATGTTAAAAAAATAAATCAAGTTTGACATTTTGAAAAACTGTCATCATTCATCTCACCTTCCAGGTCCTCTCCAATGACTCTCAGGTCGGGCCTCCTGAAGGTTATGAATGTAAGACACGAAACTATACACTGTAACATCGCATTTATTTATTTGTTTTCTAAAAAGAGCTCGGTGGCACTGTAAGATGACACACCCGGAACATTGTTGACACAGCGGCTGTGCGTCTGCTGATGCCAGGTTCACAGTTTGTGCGCTCTGACTTTGAAGAGGGGGGCGTGGGGGGGGGGGGGAACACAGTGGTGACTTTGAAACTAAATCTTTCTGCAGACAACACCACACGCAGGGGGATGGCATCGGGGGAGTGCCAGGCGTGGGGCCGACTGAGGGCGGCCGCGCTTCAATGACCCTGGCAATGTGCGCGCATCAGCGACACACGCCCAGTAAAACACGGTTTAAAACAGATGTAAAGTGCAGCGCAATGCCCTTTCAGCTCCATGCCCAGTAGTGGTTTTTATTGCATTTTCATGTTATAAGTGCTTGAAAAGATGCTGTTATGCTAATGATTGATGAAGAAATGCCATCAGTTCCCATGCCCTCGCAGTGGTGATGCTGGTTTCAACAGGAAGTGTCACACTTATAAAACAAACTCTGCCATAGATCGGAACGTCAGGGGACGCCATAAATGACTTAAGTGGTCTACTGTCAACTTGGTGTTCAAATCTGGGCTTTAACGTTGCTTCATTAATGTTAGCCTCCAATGGCACTCCAGAGTGCACAGTAGAGTTGTAAGTAGGCCTTAGAAGTCACAGTACCTGTATATGAGTCAAGAACGGGATTAAACAAAATGGTTTAAGTCAATTAAATGCCATTTGTTGTGTGACAAACTCTGATGCTATGTAGCCATACTCAAGAATAATTCCAAACAAGTTTATTGGAATTATTTCCATTGAGCTTGACACAGGGACCATATATGCTGTATGTAGAGTGGGAGGTGGAAAGCAATTAGCCCCTGAGGTTGAGTGCGCCCCCATTTTACATTTTGTGTGTGTGTGTGTGTGTGTGTGTGTGTGTGTGTGTGTGTGTGTGTTGTGTGTGGTGTGTGTGTGTGTGTGTGTGTGTGTGTGTGTGTGTGTGTGTGTGTGTGTGTGTGTGTGTGTGTGTGTGTGTGTTGGCGTTCCACATTCACATCACCAGGTTAAGCACTGCAGTCTTCTGATTTATCTTGTACCACAGGTGTGAGTTGAACACACACACACACACACACACACACACACACACACACACACACACACACACACACACACACACACACACACACACACACACACACACACACACACACACACACACACACACACACAGTCTCTGACAACTCTATGTCTTTCTTTCGTCCTTGTGCTAAACATTAAGCATGGGTAGGAATTTCCTGTATTGTACAAACCAAAGTCTGAAGACTTGTGCTGCTGTGGGAAGGGCGTTGATGGAAGAGGCTCTGTCCAGTGTTTATAATGAGCTCCCTGGGGGACGCCATTTTACATGAAAAAATGGCTCCAATTAAGCCATCCAGATGTGAATGGCCAAGAGAAAGCAGAGCTTCCCCCTCTAACAAAGTTAGAGGGGGAGATTATTGATGATAGGGGTCGGGCTGGAGCAGAGAGAGTAAAACCTCCTGTGCTGTCAGCGCTGTTCCATCACGCTGTTCCGGAAACCACCACTCAGTTCAGTCCCTGTTTGATTGTTGCCTTACTGTAAGAAACACGGCTCACAACCCACCCCACGCCCAAAAAGATTATCCTTACAAAAAAGCAATGTACGTGTGCTTTTGCCGCTGTTATCAACACACCATGGTGATCGTGGCTGATGCTCCGGCCAATGGGCTTCAGCGCTTCATCACAGACCAGCATTGGACCTCATCTGCATGCCAGCGCCCGGGCATCACATCACGGTCCGTCAGGGCAGTGATTACCATAATCGCCCCCCCCCCCCCCCCCCCCCACCCCCAGGCATAACATTTGTTCATTCATTTAGCATGTAACACTTGAATCAAACCATAAATCCATATCATGATCCACTGGGGTTCACAAATGAGAGCGCTGCGAATCATGTCACCCCTGAGAGGAGAGCCTCATAAGTTTGATGAATGAATATTTATTTTAAGTGCGGCTAACCTCCCCCCAACCCCTCCCGCTCCCTCCCCCCCCCCCGCCGGTCCTTTGACCTTTGAGTTGATATAACGATTTCTAGCAGGGCCGGCCGGAGCGCAGAACATCATAAAGGTCACTCTGCCTTACTGTCGGGTGCAGCGCTGGGGTTTTTTTTATGAGAATGCCGGGGCCTTTATTTGTTTTATGGGGTGAACATTTTCCTACGGGGAGTCCTTAACACACCACAGTGCTAAACACGTGCCTCGATTCAACACGTGAGCCTTTACGATTTAATACACTCGCAGCCCCGCGCCGGGTGATTAGAATCTGAAATGTAAACAAACCTTTTAGCTGTGTAATAATTACCAGCACCAACGGTAGCCTGACATAGAAACGTATTAGGAGGTGTGTTTTCAAAGAGAAAACTTTCATCGGTCCTTAATGAGCTGGGCGCGTTCCTCTCGCATAATTATCCGTGCGTGGACAGGGAGCGGAGGAACGGGCCTTCTGCACACTCTGCTTGGTGTTGGAACCTTCAGCAGCTTCATATTGCTGCTCTATCGATTGTGACTTCATTCTCAAGTTGAGACAGGCACATTGTGTGTGTGTGTGTGTGTGTCTGTGTGTGTGTGTGTGTGTGTGTGTGTGTGTGTGTGTGTGTGTGTGTGTGTGTGTGTGTGTGTGTATGTGTGTCTGTGTCTGTGTGTGTCTGTATGTGTATGTGTATGTGTATGTGTATGTGTGTGTGTGTGTGTGTGTGTGTGTGTGTGTGTGTGTGTGTGTGTGTGTGTGCGAGTGTGTGTGTGTGTGTGTGTGACACCATGAATGTTGTTCAATAGCAGTGGCTCTAAGACTACTCAATGAAGTTTTAAATTGAGTTGCAATCATATGCAGTTTAAAAAGCTTCTTGTCTTGCCCTTTGTTAAGCATGCTTAATGAGCATATGCTGGGCTAGAAAGTGGGACGGTATAATTGCCCCGGACCTAAGTCTTAGTTTGTATGGCCGCAGGGCAGGACGCTGCTGGCTCGGCACATCTTCACCAGCCATGGTGGGGATATCTTTAAGACAACTAGTCCAAGGGAGGGAGACTGCTAGCTTTTCAGCGTTTCATGCGTTTGTGTGTGTGTATATATACTGTATTTCTATATATAGCTATTTATGATGGACCCACTGTATAGCACCGAATGCTTTGAGGCTATTGAAGTTCAAATTCAAGCTCAGTTTTCTTACCAAAGCATTGTAATGATGAGTTCACGTGTGTGTGCATGTGTGTGTGTGTGTGTGTGTGTGTGTGTGTGTGTGTGTGTGTGTGTGTGTGTGTGTGTGTGTGTGTGTGTGTGTGTGTGTGTGTGTGTGTGTGTGTGTGTGTGCGTGCGTGTGTGTGTGTGCGTGTGCGTGTGTGTGCGTGTACTATTCGCTGGGCCTCTGTGGGCACCAGCATAGCCCTAGTTATCTTATGTTGCAGTAACTATGTGTATATCTGTGTTTGTGTGTGTGTGTGTGTGTGTGTGTGTGTGTGTGTGTGTGTGTGTGTGTGTGTTGTGTGTGTGTGTGTGTGTGTGTGTGTGTGTGTGTGTGTGTGTGTGTGTGTGTGTGTGTGTGTGTGTGTGTGTGTGTGTGCGCGCGAGTGCGTGCGTGTGCGTGCGTGTGTATGCAAGCACTGCCTGCGTACCCTGAGCTCCTGCCACCTGGTTCATGGATAAATCCTGATAAATTGTCTTGGAGCCTGAAGCAGCTATCTGGGTCATGTGGCTTCCCCTGGATTCTCTGTGAATAGGAGTTTCTTCCAGACACCAAGTGATATGCATGTGTGTAACTATGCTGCCCTACTCTCTTCTCCCTCCTGACTGTTTGGATTGCTCAGGCCTAAGAACCTTCCTAAGGTGTAACAAACGGCATACTTAGTTTACACACGCATTTAGTCATAATTGATGTGTTGGAGGAACAACCCCCCCCCCCCCCCCCCCACGCCCCTCTTGAATAGTGCTTCATATTCTGCATGAAGGTCGCTGTGTTTGAAATGATTTGTTGGGTAGAAAGCGTTTAGCAGCATTCACAGACGACGACGCCTTTGCAAACAGTTGCATCACAGCGTAGCCTATTTGTCCCTGCTCAAACAGGATGTTGTGTGTGCTTGTGTACCCATTTGCATCTCAGAGATATCCTTTCATTTATAAGACCAGGTGTTTGTCTGTTTGTTTGACGGTGTGTTCACTTGTTTTTTATGTGTTGCGTGTCTGTCCTCACTGCAGGAAAGGAATAGAGTCGATAATGTAGAGGGTAAACCATGCGGACGTGGGCTCCCTGACGTCACACATTGGTTTAACTTTACAACCAACATGAAGCCTTCGATTTTTGTGTTATTGCTTGGGATCTTTTGCAAGTAGCAGGGGAAAAGATCCATATTTGGGACTTTGAGGGCGGCAGTGAATGGCCGCCTGGCAGTAGTCAATGTCAATAACTCATTAATATGAAATCCTTAATAACTCTTTAATCCAATAAAACTGCCAAATGGGACCTCTCAAAGTGTATGATATGGAGATGGGCCACTGAGCTTCTAGCTGAACGAAGAATAATGTATTCCCTTTGTAGTACAAAATGAAAGGATGTACCCCACTGTTACCACTGCCGGCATAAGTGGCCCTAACCCATTGAAATAGTAGATAAAAGTTGAAAGGTTGGATGGGGATTAATAGTGATCTGTTTTCCTTTTCTGGTGATCAGTCACCCACAATAGGACCTGTGTGATTTTTGTGCTGCGGTGCAGTTTGATCAAAACGTTGCAGGATCGTCAAACCACCATATTTTTAGGCTGCTCTCATACCAGGGAAAGTGTGTCTTATGAAACCTTTAAGCTACCTTGAAGCTGCGCCTTAACCTGGTCGGACCAATGAGGGGATCTGAAAAGACGCTGTCGTCCATGCAGCAATCCCACCTGACATAGTGTAGTACTTAATAAAAAATAATTACAATTAGGGCATTTAGCAGACGCTTTTATCCAAAGCGACTTAGATCGGTTAATGCACACAATGACACACCGACGGCAGAGGCAACCATGCAAGGCGACAGCCAGCTCGTCAGGAGCAGTTAGGGTTAGGCCTAAGTGTCTTGCTCAGGGACACATCAACACTGTCTGTTTGAATCTAAAATCCATCCCCTCTAAATAGATAAATATAATGCACTAATGTCAATGCTACCTCTCAAACGCACACACGCACACGCACTGGAAGTACCAGGTCAACCCATTGTGGGAGCTTCATTTATATGAGTTTCACAGCACAGAAACAGCCCAAAGCACAAACAGAATTGCATTTAACCACATCTACAGTATGATATTGCCGGACGTGTTTTATTATAATCTCTGGAATTGCCTCTTCTTTTTTCTTCCATGGGAATAATCAGACACACAAATGTGTTTTGGGCTTATGCACGGAGGCGGTGAAATACAAATGCAAACATATAACTTGTGGAGCTCCAGACATGGCAGGCTGTTGTCATTACAGAACAAAAAAGCTGGTTGCGAACAAAGGGCAAAACAAAAATGCTGTGACAAGCGTACAGTGATTTATTTTTCCTTTTTTCTCTCCCCGGGACACAAAGAAAGAGGAGAAATGTATTCGCTCCATTATGAATGATAAGACCACCGTGCATCGCTGAGCTGAAACCTAGTGCCGATGTTCACGGATGTCTAGTTTCCAATGCACCAGCAGAAATTACAGTTGGGTCGGCTTTATTTTTCCCCTTTTTGTTTTCCTTTTTTTCCCCCCGCAGTATTCTTTGTTGGTAAGAGAAAGCGGCGGCCTAATAATTTATATTCCAATTCTCTGTACAACAAACACCCTCTTGTCTCCGGCGATGTTATGATCAACTGCAGCAGACCAACTGCCACCGAGGCTCTCGTAGCGGCAAACAGGAAATACTGTTATTAGCGCCAGAGCCGGGATAATGCAGAGAAATGACACTTCCCAAGCCTCCTCCTCTCTAGCCTCTGGGCGGGACACGCGCCACTGTAATACCGTGTTCTGCTGCAATCCTTCACTGCTCGCCGTCTTAGTGAGCATTAAAGAGAACCGCTCTAAGCATAACGGCTATCGAGGTGTTCCGCATCCACGTTGAAAGTTAGCACATGCTTCTGCTCAGAGAAGATAGTTTCTGTCAAACCCTAACCTGTTCACACGCACGTTAATGAGAGTGTTTTAATTAATTCTTTGGGTCAGGTCCAACTACAATTATAAGAACTACATACATCAAAAATCATTGTTTGTTCCTGCGTAGGATGTCTGTGTTTATTTTCTCCTGCCTTGATTTCTTTAATTCCCTTTTTCACCTGTCTCAGCAAGACATCCAGGAACTGCTAACTAGTGGCCCACAATGCTGCTGCCAAGCTCCCGACCAAGTCCCAAGGAAAAGGTCTTACACTGGCTATCAATCAATCTCGGAATCCGGTTCAAGATTGTTGTTATCACGCTTAGAGCTTGGAATGGTCCAGCGCCTGTTGACATTACAGAGCCACTGCAACCATTATGTTCCCAAAAGGGTCCGTGCATTTGAGGCTGAAGCTGCTAAACGTGGACACTTGCTCTGGAGCTGTTTAGACTTGCTTTTGTTAAATGTCTTTTGTTTAGCTGGATGTTGGTTTTTGTCTGCTCTTTGTTTTCTATTTGCTTTTTGTGATGCACTTTGTGACGCTCGGGAAAGGTGCCATATAAATATACGTATTAATAATATTGTTACTGTAATAAAATTTGATCATAAATTATACAGATATGTGTATAACTATCTATATGATTGTGTATCCAATATTACTACAGGTTTACTGTCATGTGTTTATTGTTAAGGGTGAAGAAAGTGCTCTCATGTACAAAACTCTCATCTGCAAAGCTGCTTTTGACCAATGGAACCTATCACCCTCCTGTCTCAATCTATCTCTATCCCCCCCTCTCTCTCGTGCTCTCTTTCACTCGCACTCCCCCTCCCCATCTTTCCCAGCTATAGTCAACACCAGTGTTTCTATGGTTTATCTTATAGTGTCTCTCTCTCTCTTCCTCCACTTCCCTCTCTCTTATTGTCTGTCTCTCTATCGTTCACTCTGTGAATAACTCACTGGGGACAGGCATGCATCTGTGGCCCTCTGCAGTGCTGGAAAGGACATCCTCTCAGTTTAATTCAACTCAACCTCACTCTCCAGGGGTTTCTGTGTGTGACAGCTCCATGCAGAGGGCCAGAAGGAAGACATGCATGTTCACTCTCCGTGTGTGTGTGTGTGTGTGTGTGTGTGTGTGTGTGTGTGTGTGTGTGGTGTGTGTGTGGTGTGTGTGGTGTGTGTGTGTGTGTGTGTGTGTGTGTGTGTGTGTGCTGTGTGCGTGTGTGTGTGCGTGTGCGCATGTGCAAGTACCTGTGTGGTGTTTGTCTGTATGTGTGTGTCTGTTGACGTGTGTGCGCTTGCGTGTGCATGGACCTTTTTAATCCTGATCCCCATAAAAGGTTTGATATTACCCAGGCACTAATCATTACAGTCTACATATCTATGATGAGGAGCCATTTTGTTGATTACTCCGTTCTAATTAAACCCACGCTATAAAATCAATAAAGAGCGATTGAGGGTATATTAAAAAATTAAACAGTTCATGCCATTTACTTCAACCACAGTGTGGACTGATTAATTATACAAAATATTAATTGCGCTACTGAAGTAGTCTAACTTCAATTTTATGTTGACAATATAGTATAGTTGCAAGGTTAATTATAGCGCAAACTGAAAAGTAATGATATAGATGTTTGACTATCTACTACTACATATTGCATATTTATAATGAATGTATGTTGTTTATCATAAAGTATGTAGTTCTTTTCCCACATTAAACTTTTAAATTGAATTGAAAGAATACTAATGAATGCATTCAATTATCCTACATGATTTAATGCATCAGTTTTACCTTACCATACCTAAACATATCTGCTATAGAATGAGCTTTGTTTGTTGGATGGGGTGGTGCTTATTTGTATTTCCTCCACCCTGAGTGCAGTGAAGGTGTGGAGTCTGTAGGTCTCATGGGTGTGGGTGTGTGTGGGTGTGTGTGTGTGTGTGTGTGTGTGGTGTGTGTGTGTGGTGTGTGTGTTGTGTGTGTGTGTGTGTGGTGTGTGTGGTGTGTGTGTGTGTGTGTGTGTGTGTGTGTGTGTGTGTGTGTGTGTCAAGCTGCCTCCCCTCTCTCTGCTCTTTGTTTGCATTAGGCAAAAAGCACCGTGAGCAATGGCTCCGTTGGCCCAGAGCTTGCAGGTGTAGTATCACAATTCATTCTTAGGTACTCAAGGGACAACAGAACCTACATGCAATTTAGCACATAACGTATCTATCCCACCCTTCTCTCGCTCTTCTCTCTCCCTCCAGCGCTCTCTCACCTCATTTCTCCCTCACACACCTACTCTCTCTCTCTCTCTCTCTCTCTCTCTCTCTCTCTCTCTCTCTCTCTCTCTCTCTCTCTCTCTCTCTCTCTCTCTCTCTCTCTCTCTCTCTCTTCTCTCTCTCCTCTCTCTCTCTCTCTCTCTCTCTCTCTCTCTCTCTCTCTCTCTCCCTCTCCTCTCTCTCTCTCTCTCTCTCTCTCTCTCTCTCTCTCTCTCTCTCTCTCTCTCTCTCTCTCTCTCTCTCTCTCTCTCTCTCTCTCTCTCTCTCTCTCTCCCACATACATTCTTTTTTTTTTTCCTTTGCATTTTCGCACCTGCAGATAATCTCTTCTCCTGCATCAACATCAAACCGAATTGTCTTCTAAGCTTCGCAGATGTCTCCTCCGTCTCCCTCACCCCCCCCCCCCCCCTCCCTTCCTCCCCTCCATCCCGTTCCACCATGCTCCTCTGAGTTCTTCTGCCTTCATATTAATACCTGGCGGTTGATAATATCGGGTTGGGGGAGAGGGATGGCGCCTTTGTGTCTATCTCTCTGATTATATCCCCCCTCCTGCCTCCTTCGGATCAGCAGCTACCTCCTGGTGGCTCCCTAACAGCAGCCCCTGCATTTGGGGGAGACGGGGAGCCCGAGATGGAGAGATGGAGCCTGTACCCCCATACCCCTCTTCTGATCTGGTTCACTCGCCCGTTCACTGGTGATCCTGGCGGCCGTTGTGCTAGAGATTGTGTGCATGTGTGTACACAAGTACATTTAAAATGCATGCCTGAACAAACTGCGATGAACGACAACCAAGCCGCGGCGGTTCCCTCTGTGATACCAGTGCAACAACTTTTTGTTGGATTCCAAATAAACCGGGGAACGAAAATGTATCTATAGTTCCTTTACATTTTGAGAGAAAAAACCCTCATATTATGTATCAAAGACAACGCCGTGATCTCGGCCTGTTCGGGCCGTGATTTGCTGCATAAGTGGGGGTTTGGAAAGGGAGGAGGGGGGGGGGGGGGTAGTTAAGCTTGCTCACTCATTGGTGGTGGAATGCATCATTTCTCCACACACAATAGGGTAAGAAACAATGGGGTACTCACCAGCAGACTCTCTGCCAGTCTCCTAACAAGCGAGGGCTCCGCCGTCTGACTCAGGTTCTACCCCGGCAACCAGTGCACACGGATCCTCTGAAGGCGACCCCGGCGCCGTTACTCCCGTAAGCCTCCTATACTTGGGCAAATGTTCCTTTTTCTGTCTTTTGTCCGGTGGGTTTCGGCGGCCGAACGGAGCAGGTCGGAGCTGGTAAACTTTTGTCGTCCCCGGCTGCTGTGCTACTGCTCGCATCCGAATCCCGTGGATGTTTCACATCCTCAGCACTGGCTCCTAGAGAAAGGGGACAGGAACAGGAGAGGTTAGGGAGAATGGGCCTTCTCATACACAACACAATGCAGGGCATTGACACAAGGGGAATGGGAGGGATGGCATGGGCTCAACTGGGAGGGGACGATGACATGCTACATAACAGCCACTGTAGCGGCAGTCTCCATGGCTCTTCATGAGCGCTTGCCTATGGACTGCTGTCAGATTAGCGCTTTGTTTTAGGAATGTGACCTGTAGGACTGTGCTATCCTTAAATATCCATGTATTTTTGGATTTAGACTGACAGACTGACATTTTGAATTTGTTAGCTTCATATATCTGAATTGAATCAGGTTATTTCTGTCTGCAACCACTTTTTGAACGGTGACTCTCAAATGAGAAGGGAAAACGTAGACACAAATTTATGGACGGCAGCTGTAGAGAATAAAAATGTTAGGATTTGTTGACAATACAAATGTTAGGATGTAGCTGTTGAAGATACAAATGTTAAGAGGAAGCTGTCGACAATACAAATTTTAGGATGGAGTTGTAGACAATCTACATTTTAGGATTGAGCTGTTGAAAATACAAATGTTAAGAGGCAGCAGTAAATAATACAAATGTTAAGAGGCAGCAGTAAATAATACAAATGTTAAGAGGCAGCTGTTGATAATACAAATGTTCCGATGCAGCTGTTAGTAATACTAATGTTAGGACGCAGCTGTTAGTAACACAAATGTTAGGATGCAGCTGGTATTAATACAAAGTTTAGGATGCAGCTGTTGATAATACAAATGGCCGCAACAGACACAGAGGACTCCCCCCCTCCCCTGAACCGTCAGACTCATCATGTCCTTCCTGTCCCGGTCGCCCGCTGGACTGGGGGGGAGGGGGACAACCACATTTGACGAGTTCCCTGTAAGACCAAGACCGAATGCAGCAGCTGCACTCCTCACTCATTCCACCACCAGACCCTACACCCCCCCCTCCCTGCAGCCACTGCTCTCCATTATTGATGAGGCTCCCTCTGTTTTCTCATCAGCCACACCGGTGGATGCACTCGCCCTGTGGGCCCCCGATGTTGTTTCAAGGTGGGGTGGGGGTGGGTAGGCTGGGGGTGGAGGGTGGTGTGGGGGGGGGGGGGGGGGGGGGGCACAGCTGATGCCAGCCGTGAAAAATGGGATGGAGGTTGAGCCACATTAACGGTCTATTGACAAGCTGCGACACAGAGAGCATACAATGTCACAGCTTTGTTATTAGGCTAATCTAAATTCAATGGGGTTGTCGAGAGATGAACAAGTAAAAAAGAAAAACAGCCCTCGTCTGGAATCATCCACAAGAGCGAGAGCAGTGACTGGGAGCTCCGAACGACAGGTTTGAAGGAAGCAAAGCCTTTGCAAAACACGGCTTATTGGAGTAAAATCTAATCCAAACCCTCCACTCCTTAAGATTTCCCTGTTATATCCTTATTTAGCTTGTCTTTTTGCCTAGTCTTTGTCCTCCGGTAAATATCTGTAATGTCCACTTTAAGGTGATTGACTCTGTTCACGGTAGACTTGTAAAAATGTAGAAATGAGTGGCTGGAAGGTTAACAGACTGGTGTAAAGAGAGACAAAGAGGGAGGCTGAATTCATTGCTAGGCAGTTGTGCCACTAGCTCCCCTTTTAAAACCTGAAGCCCCAGGTTTACAATATAATATGGCCATTGATTAGAGCTGTGATGTGCAGAGCGAGAGACTGAGAAGAAGAGAGAGAAATAGAGAGAGAAATGCATTTGGTGAGGAAGGCAGTGTGAACGAGAGAGATAAAAAAAACATTGCCTTTTTTACTACTCTTTTATGGGCAGCAATGAGAAAAGATAGGACACAGGTAATTTGCCGGTTGCTTTTACCGGGCCAGAGGGTACCACGTACCTTCAGCTCTGGCGTGAGACGAGACCTAGCTGCTTGCTATCACATTCTTCCTCCTGAACTATGGGATTGAGACCCATTTAGAATTTGCTTTGGTCCACACACAGTGCAATCATTCACCAATGAATTAGCCCACTCTTTTATAATTCAATGCATTTTGCCCCCTCGCTTCAAACGGACTACTGCAGCAGGACCTAACCACAGAGAATGAATTATCACATGCACAAACATACACATACATACACACATGCACAGACATGCACAAACACACACACACACACACACACACACACACACACACACACACACACACACACACACACACACACACACACACACACACACACACACACACACACACACACACACACGCTCTGGTCGACTCACAGTGACGCACCAGAGCGCATCCAAATGCGCACAAGCACTCGGTTGGATTCACATAGACACACACATTCACGCACACACTCCCTATAAGACACACATCGCATTCGGCACTTTGGTGGCTGTGCAGCGGGCTGAGCACCGTGACCGCTCCAGTCCCTGGGAGCCTGCAGAGACATCTCCGACTGTGGATACAAGACAGCAGCGGTGGCTGGTGGCTGGCAGCGACTGAGGGGGGGGCACTGGGGAGTTGGGGGGGGGGGGGGGAGAAGAGGCTTAGGATGTATTGATCGACCTCCGGCCCAACCCATCATCTTCAATTGAGAGACGCATTCACTCCATTTCTTCACCACCTACACGTATACGCGGGCACGCATACGCACGTACACACAGGCACAAACACATAGACAC
>OLKM01000153.1:92500-102500 GCA_900291075.1 Melanogrammus aeglefinus
TTTGGAGCAGATTTATACATTCTTCTTTATTTTTATTTTCAATTATTTTCCTGAGAGCTGAAACAGAGCTGCGCTGCACCAAGCTCAGTTTGACCAACGGTTACCATGGAGACTCACAGCCACCGGAACAGACGGCTGTGTTGTGAAAGCTTGGCTCAGGTTAAGTCAGAATAACTATTTATTCTCCCTGAGCCATGGTTTTAATGGTTGGCCGACCTTGTGCTGTACTAAACAAGGCTTAATGCCCTTGTATATTCTTATCAGCTGCAATTCATTCACCCATATATATATATATATATATATATATATATATATATATATATATATATATATATATATATATATATATAGTGAGAGAACAGTGACCTCCCATTCCTCACTTGTGTATCAAAACTCTCTATTAAGCATTCATGTTTAATCTTTTTGTGTTCGCTTGGAGAATAAAATATGTACCCGCTGTGCAAGATGGAGGAAGGGAAAAGTGCACAATATACAGGGCACTCGCTCTGTAATCATTGGTATCCAGGGTTCGAAATTTACAAGGGCTATTTGTATTTCTTTTATTTTGTATTTTCTCCCTCTCCCCTGCTTTGTGATAAAAAAAACCATAGTGTGGCGCGTGCTTTGCCGCTATCGTCTTGTTGTCAAGGCTGTGGGGCTTTGAACCTGTGTTCACTAATGTTATCTAAATCTATTTACCTACCCCTGGCCATGGCCTAGCCCCTAAGGTCTGCCAGCCAGGGGTAGGGTCTCAGATTCACTCACACACGTGGACCAGGAGAGGGTAAACACAATGCCACCGACTCCACTGAACACACCAGGGACATTAATGACAGCGAAACAAGTCACCTTCCGTGTTTAATAACAACTGCATCCATTCACATATCTACTGATTAGGAAGCCTACCAGGGTAATCTTTTTTTTTTTTTGTATTGGGGGTTAAAAAGGATTAAGCCTTAATTGTTTGGTTAGACTGCCTTATATCAGTATGTTGTGTCATTTTAGGATATAATAACAATGCAACCATGGTATAATATATAATATTATATATAATCTGCTGCAAACGAACACAACAAAAAATAATATTTCATGGATTTGTATTTCCTTTGATCTGCTTCTAACTGTTGTTATCCACGGCCGGGTTTGAGTTGCTCTTCTGCAGACTTCCTCGGCTTCAACTATCGCCAGACGCGGTTGGGAGCTCCCGTCTTTCGTCCTGTGAGACGTTTTACACACAATCGGGGTAGATCCAAACGGTCACATACAGAGGCCGGCACAGAACACCACAACATATATTCTCACAAAGCATTTCACTCACTAATAGCTGAGGGAAATGCGGGACTGAATGCAATAGCGTTTACGAACTAATTACACTACCTACAGCACATTTTGATGGTCTAAATTAGAATTAGGAAACAATGTTTTTTGCACTACTTGACATACTAATCCTATTGCTCACACAAAGGTAGACTCTCACACTGCCCAAGAAACCAATTAAAATGTGAACTAGACATTAAACCTTTGATTCCTCTTCTCACCTAAACAAAACAAACTAAATAATGATGGCTAATAACTATTTTGCAATGAATGATTTAAATGATGCCTTTTTTAATAAGTTCAGCTCTTTTTAACTCGAGCGGACATAAATATTAAAGAAGTCACCGTGAACTTCAGGTCATCTTCAGTCGGTCCTTGAACCTAAGTTTAGCACTGCGGGCTTAAAGAGGACTCAGTGTAGGCCTTCTGTTGACATTTGGAGTGTCATTACATTAATAGCTCTACTTTATTCCACTGCACAAGAATCTCAACCTTTCAAAAGACGCTGTCCGTCTTCCCGGTTGTCACTCAACCTCCCAGGGTTATCTTTTAGCCAGCTGCTAAAGGTTCTATTAATCCCAGTAAAATGGCAGAGCAGGGATCGCTTTCCACCGGCTGCCTTGCGGGTCGCCGGCCGTGTAGGTCGGGCGCTAGGCCAGAGGCCGCTTGGCCTGTAGGAAAAGTAAGAGCAGTATGAAGAGGTCCTCGCCAGCCCCCTTTGGGAACCTGTTTGAGGTGGTGCTGATATTTTTAGCCCCGCCCCCTCCTTTGAGCAGAATGTTTCAGAGTTGCGATCCTCCCGGAGGAGAGTAGGGTGGCATTCCTTCAGCCATTGTGCTGCTGCTGCTGCTGCTGCTGCTGCTTGAGGATTTACATTTTGTATCATGGATGCAGTCACTTTTTGCCTTTTTAATTGTTAATTATAATTGTCATGATTATTTGAGACCTTAATAACACACTAGATGCTCAAAGATCATCAAAAAATTATCTCGGGACCCCAATTATCAAATTTGATTCTGTGGTGTTTTTTGTGTACATTTCTTCTAAGGTTTGCTGATGAAGGGCAAATGGAGGAGAGCTCCCTCCTGCCAGTGTACATTTAAACCAGGCACCGCCCTTCCGTTTATGCTGACAAACTCCCGGGGTGCCATAATGTGCTGGATTATGTGCTCACTGTGCAACGTGCTACTGCACTGCACTACAGTTTGTGTGTGTGTGTGTGTGTGTGTGTGTGTGTGTGTGTGTGTGTGTGTGTGTGTGTGTGTGTGTGTGTGTGTGTGTGTGTGTGTGTGTGTGTGTGTGTGTGTGTGTGTGTGTGTGCGTGTGTGTGTTTGTGTTTGGGGTTCTCACTTTGGTCTTGACCCCTTAATCAGGTATAACATAACATGTTTCAACAGCTGACAACCTGGCTTCATGGCAGCTCAGGGTGCAGTCAAGCACACCAGGAGTAAATCCCTTTAGCGCGCGCCCACAATTGAACTGAAATGATACGTTTTTTGTTTTTTTTGAGAGCTGACGATCCGAGACACATGGCTCAACACGCTTATTCTGCATAATTACTGGGGGGCCCTGAGGAGGTGGATTGAGGAGACCGGCTCTCCGTAAAACGGAAGGCTTAAGTCATCTTAGAGTAAGGAGGGGGGGTGATTTTGGAGGAACATGGCGTGTCCTTGTAAGATCAGTGGTTTGGTGTGGCTCTGATGGCTTGCCGGCCTGGGGAGGATGAAGATGTGGTTCACAGTTTCCTCATGACAAGCGCTGGAAAGCTGTGATGCTGCTGCTGCTGCTCTGATACCTCCTACACAGGGTTTAAATTTACCAATGGACCTTATGTAACTCAGCAGGGTTAGTAACGCTGTAACCTTAATGTAACTCAGCAGGGTTAGTAACGCTGTAACCTTAATGTAACTCAGCAGGGTTAGTAACTCACTCAGTAACCTAACCTTATTGTAACTCAGCAGGGTTAGTTATCACTCAATAACCTTAATGTAACTCAGCAGGGTTAGTAACTCACTCAGTAACCTAACCTTATTGTAACTCAGCAGGGTTAGTTATCACTCAATAACCTTAATGTAACTCAGCAGGGTTAGTAACTCACTCAGTAACCTAACCTTATTGTAACTCAGCAGGGTTCGTTATCACTCAATAACCTTAATGTAACTCAGCAGGGTTAGTTACTCACTCAGTAACCTTAATATAACTCAGCAGGGTTAGTTATCACTCAGTAACCTTAATGTAACTCAGCAGGGTTAGTTATCACTCAGTAACCTTAATGCAACTCAGCAGGGTTAGTTACTCACTCAGTAACCTTAATGTAACCGAGTTAGTAACTCAGTAACCCTTATGTAACTCAGCAGGGTTAGTAATGCCGTAACCTTAATGTAACAGTCTCAGGAACCTTTTTGTAACTCAGTGAGATAAGTAACTCACTCAGTAACCTTTACATAACTCAGTGGGGTTAATAACTCAGTAAACTTCCTTCTAAACATACAGGGTTAATAAATAATTTACCTTTATGTTAGACAACGGTAGGGCTGGGATCCCCATCCAGACACTATAAACAAATTATTTACTTCATATATTTACATGAAGGCCATAAGCAGCATGTAAATGTACAAATTGTACTTCATTTATTATTACAATTATTATTACTATTACCCTTAAAAATCCATCTCAGTATACACACACAATAGTGCTCATTATCGTAATCATAAACCTTACTGTCTATATCTATTTCTTCTCCTGCTGCATGGATGTCTCTTGACAGCTCCATGCTGGATGAAGACAGATGTCAGGGCCTGACAGAACACAGTCTATGAATAGTGCAGACCTTTTGCAAAGCACCCTGCTTATAGCCGTCTCTGTTGTTTTTCAGCCTAGATGTTCATATTTCACTTTGTGTGTTTCTCTGCAATCTCCAGAGCTCCAAGTTTGTGGTACAATGTGGACGCATCAGGCCTGAATGCTGAGCAGAAAATCGCCCCTCAAGTGGGATTAACGCAGACGTTTTTATCTGTATTTGATTCACTGGACAACCACTTCAGCCAAGGACAAATGCCCAGGGTATTGACCAAGGAATAGGGAGAAAACATTCGCTGCAGTCGACGGAGAGAGCTAGGTGGTGATGGGTGGGTGCCACCATGCGGCTTGACAGGTCGCAGGGTATTTATCTGTAAGCCGATTGGAATGGTCTTCTTAATGCACCTGGGGGTGCTGGACTGTTTGGCCCTGAAACTTAAGAAAAAAAGTTCCCATACAACTGTTGAGATTTGCTCATTGAAACCTCTCAGCTTTTTCGTTCATAGAATCGATGTTGCTGGTTTCGGCGCTGCCCTTCTGGTATGAATTCATTCCGACTTTTCATATTATGCTTACAGAGTGTTTATATCATCCCAACCTATCGTTTGTGAACCCTTTGCAATGAACGCCAAAGCTTTACCTCCGCATTGCGGTTTGGCAAGACAATCCCAAGCGCACAGAGACTGCCAATCAATCGGCTAATCATATACCCCAGACATCGTCATTGAGTTGGGGGAATCAATTTGATCCTCTTTAAGATAAAACATATAAAATATACGACAGTAGCCACTTAGCGGGAGGGAATCTGCATTTGAGCAAACAGGCGCTTTGGTATTGAGTACGGATTGAACCCGACAACCACACTAACGTGCACACTGAAACAGCAGCCAATGCAAATTGTGAAAAGGGTTACGACCCATAATTGTATTAATAGTCACGGGCGTTTTATGTTATGATCAGATTTCTCCGGTCCAGTTCCTATTATCTCCTACGAATGAAGTGCAGTCTCAGTGTTATGATACTCAGCGAACCCACTGATGGTTGAGGCCCTGGATAATCCTGCTCTGCCAGCTCCTTTGCAGAGGCCACATAATGAAATGTCTGTGAAAGGGTCTTCTTGTTCCTTTTACCTTAATTGCGGTTAAGCTGCAATATGTCCTTTCTATGGAAGCCCATTACCTCCAGTCAAATAAAAATATAAGATTTTGGCGTCTATTTTTGAGGTAAAAGTAAATAATTATGAAACCAGACGGCAATGTTATGTGATAAAAAAAATTAATAGTTGTGAGACAAAAAGTCCTAATATTGAGAATGGGTGTCAAATTGATGTGATGAAGTGGGCATCCTGCGCTCCACTGGTGCTCAGAGGTCCTGTCGTCACCTCGCTGGTCCAAGCATGCAAACGATACGCAACCCTAAATAACTAGTCACTATTACATGTTACTATTATAAATGTTTGAAATGTAAATTATTTTAATCAGGCCGTCGCTGCTGCTAAACAAATGAGAATATCGGTGTTAATTCAGTTTGACAATATCTTTTCTCATAATTATGTATCTCATTTATTACTTTTTTTTTTTTTAATCATCATTTTCATCTTATTTTCCTGTATCAGGCGGAAATGGGATTCTATACCGGGCGCACATGGAGAATTTCATGAGAAGTATTTCTAGGTGTGTCTGTGTATTTCCAGTGAGTCTGTTTTCTTTTGCGCCAGTAGTAATTAATGCATGATATATATAGAGAGCAGCCTACTGTCTAAACATATATTCTGTATCTACGTACATACGAATGCAGCCTCACACTGCTTTTAAGTATGGTAGGCATAAGCTCTATCCTGGAAACTGACCTGTCACAGCCTGACAGCATGTCCGCTGCAGATCCCTGTGGGCCCTCAGCCTAGCGTAACACTCTGGCCCACGGCGAGAAAAAAGAAAAAAGAAAGGGAGAGGCTACCCGGCACGAGAGATGGGAAGTGGAGTGCAGTAGGGACAGCGGTAGTGAAAAATCGCACAGAAATCACCACAAGTTCACGCAGACAAAGTCCGACATGGACTCGAACGGACTCTTTTGTCTGGTCACAGAAGGCACGCCGCAGCGAACCGCCCTTGAGGCTTCCCGCTTTTTTTCCGTCGTTTCCACCAGAGCACAGAGGTGGAGAGAGGGGCTTTGACGCAGAGCCGTGAGCCCCTGCTGTGTATGCCCGTTCGGCCTTACATGGCATCAATATTAAATACATGTGTGACATCGTTTAGGCTCGTGCACTCCTGGTGGAGTCTGCCTTACTACAGAAATGCATTTGCCGTTTTCACATGCTCTACTGGACACAGTGGTCTTTTGCTTATACTCCTTTTAGTAACTCAATATCTAATTCCCTTCCATCGAACAAGTATTTAGTTGGATCTGTAAGGTTACCGTTCAATTACATGCTCAATGCGCCCAGCTTGTTTCGGTTCAATTTGATAATAAGAAATATTAATGCATGCATGTATTTACGAAGAAATGAAAGGGCTGCTTGACTGAGGGTCAGAACACCCTTTAAGTCTCCATAAATCCGCAGGCATGTAATGTCATAGTCGCTTGATCATCATTTTCTAGCACAAAAGAGCGAACCAATCAATGTAAGCATCCAATAAACTGATCTACTGTTCTCAGCTCCAATAATTCCCAGGATGAAAATCACTTGGGCTGGCTTTGAGCGCTAGGCACAAAGTGCAATTAAACAGGGTGAGTTCTGTCTCTGCAAACAAAGCTGAACTTGCAATGAAAGCAATATAGGCTGATTATGTACCACCCTGAGCACTCAGCGCAAAATCAATAACATATGCAAATATATCCAAACCAAACAGACTTGCATACTGCCTGCCACGGAAATGAATGCAAGGGTGAGAAAAGGTAGGTTAAGAAATATCTCTTCCGTGCTGGTGGTGAGAATCATCTCAGACAAGTAACATGTCTTATAGGAACCCGTCCATCTAAGGCGTGGTTGGTTTATACAGCCAAAGTGAAAATCCATTACATTATTATCCTTATTATTAGTCATTCATATTCATCGGTTTCTAATAAAGTGCATGGGCTTATCAATATGTGCTCTCCTTGTCCATTCCATGACTGTATAGAGACTGAGTTGGTTCGCATCTCTCTAAAATAGCAGTTAAAAAAAATGTCCTGAAAGCAAACATTGGTGTCAAGGACCGATCCCCAAAGGAGCACGGCTTTAGACTCCTCTCCATTTAAAAACAATGCATTATGCACAAGTGTTTGCTTCCTCGAGATGATAAATAGATTTACAGGCTTGATAATTCTGTGTTATGTAATAGCTGTTGAGGTCGAAGCAAAGACCAATTAGCTGTCAAATAGCATCAGGGAATCGGTGTGCCCAGACTCTGTCACAAAGTGAACGGATGGACAGGAATACTAAGCAGCAGAGGACAAGTGACCGGCAAGTCAAACACACAACAGGAGGCCACAGTTATGGAGGACCTTACACTCGTTCTGGTTTTCCCTCGAACGCTATCTGCCCTACTGCTACTCATAGTACGAATAATTATAATAAGGAAAATAAATCGTCTTTCACCATACTTTCAGAGAAAGTACTCAAGATCTCAAGATAGTCCTTGAGGACAATGTGACATTATTTCGACCTAGGAAGTCATTCTGGAACAACGAAAGGCAATTTGAGCAAAATGTCGGTGAAATGGCGTCATTTGGATTTGAGTGTATTGTGCATAATGACAAAGGGACACACCAACCAGCTTATACAAGTATTAAACAAACGCATTTGAATGCTTTATAAAGGTGGTAATCTGAAAGGATTTTTTCCAGGAGATTGTCGCTTCTGACACCAACTTCGTGACATTCATAATACTGTAAATGAAACGGCTTCATTCAAGGGGCAATGACTCAATCACCACATTTGGTGTAGACACTTACAATAGGTGAATGATGTGATAAATGTGAAGAAGTGCTACTTCATTCTGTGCTCTCTTTCATGTTCTGTTACTATTGTGCCAAGATCTTGTTTATATTCTGTTCACATAGACAGCATATATTTTGCTTAAACCCATTATTTCCATCGCCTATTTCAAAGACATTTCAAGAACCTCAGGGCTTTCAGTTTGAAAGAAAAACTTTTTCTTCAAGAGGTACATATTATGTTTCTCTCTCTCTGTCGTTCTTTTTTATTAATCACTCAACAGCTTAGGAAAATAGCTAATGGCTAATTAAGCGAAAAACAGTCAGTTCTAAAAGTCTGCTGTTTTTGCCGGCTTGTATTCATGTGTTTATTCATTTATTTATTTCGTAATGGGGTCGAAAGAATTGTTGGAGTTGTAATGTGGCATAATATTGTAACAGTGTTGTAGCTACGTATGTCTGACACTCTAATGGCTACTGACACCATTACACACTCACAGGTCAGTTCACTGTCATTCATAAAGACATCCTTCCCCCTAAAATATCCTTTAAAAAACCCTTCATTGCTTCACTGAGGATTTATTATAAATATTAAGAAATATTCCCTCTTACTACGCTTTGCAGTTCATTTTCGTTCCCGTAATCTCTCTGCCAAGGACATTAAAAGAATTATGATGGTTGGCGGAACAGCTTTCAAAAGAGTCTCTGCTCCATTTAAAGTCACGGGACGCTTGTGCACGCGCAACCACATACACACACACATACACACCCGCACACACAACACCCATGAACACACACCCGTGCACTCACACCCACTGAACACACACCCGTGCACACACACTTGAATTCCCGCACACGCCTCAGTGAACAAAGGTGTACACCTGAATCCCTGCACGTACACAAACACTCAAATGAACACACATTTACACACAGGTGTACAAACACACTCGCAGACACACAGTCGCACACACACGCTCACTCTCAGGCAGTTCTTAACATTCGCCTCTTCATCCATCTGGCATCATTGCGAATAAGACGTACCACTACGACAGCACTCCAGTTTGCATGTCTTCTTTCTCTCCCTATCTGATATCGCCTCAACGGGCGGCGGACACTTTCACACCAAGCCTCCACCTCTTCGTACCGGGCTTCAAATGAAATTGCACCCCCGAGCCCCCCAGCGTCTTCCCCCCCCCCCCCCCCCCAACCCCCAACTGTCTTCAACTGTCCGACGTCCCCCATTACGACGTGATTTATAGCGGCGAGCATATTTCAAGCACATCTGTCTGTTCTCTCTTTTAAGTACCAATTTGGAGGACTTATTGAACTCTGCTTATAGCGCAACAGGGCAATTTGTCATGCAATTTATTGTTGCCTACAAAAGGTTTCAAGTACAATATTGAGGTGTATTTTCCTCTTTTTTTTCCAGGACTCTGAGCGTAATAGGGAGCCGGGGGAGATTGTTAAGATCAACGTAAGCGGCCCCTTTGGTAACGTTGAAGAGAAATCCGAAGCAAGCCTGGATCTCCCCTTGTTGCTCCTTTCCTGTCCCTCAGTCGGCTTCTCCTGGACCCCTTATTTGTCACCCGGACCCCCGGGGGGGAGGGCCCGGGAGACCGGCCACTGTTGATCCAGCTTTATAGCTTTATCCAGCTCTCTCTCTTCGGGTCTGTGGACGGCCAAAAGGCTTGTGTGTGGACCCAGCATCCCTTGCCGGTTCCTATACAGTATGTCCATTCTTCTATTGCAGGGCCAAAGCAGAGCATCCTCTGGTCATGTAGTGGCAGGAAACACCATGTATGGCTCGTGTGTAACACTGCCTTAGTATAAGCCTGTTCTTCGTCCTGCACCTTTATAGGCCCCGTCCACACGAACCCGGGTATTTTTGAAACCGAACTTTTATGGACCCCGGTTAAAAAAAAATGTGCGTCCACACCACCGGTTTGATAAAAAATAACTCCGTCCACAC
>OLKM01000153.1:107500-112500 GCA_900291075.1 Melanogrammus aeglefinus
ATAGAAAATGTATGAATACCTACAGTATCTTTAAATATGAAGATGAAATTGATTGAAGAAGTGAAATACTGCATTGGTTATCCTTATTTTATGTTTTGGCAGAATTCCACCTTTTCTCTCAGCACTGGTTCCATGAGAACCTTAGGGAGTTACCTTGGTAACAGGTACACTTTACTTTACTCTCTGGCTGTTCGTCTTCAATATTATAATATTTTTGGTCAAGAAGTCTCCAGCAATATATTCCTCCAGTTCATAATGGGCCTGAATCAATATTAATTTGCGACACTTGTGGGTGTTACCAGGGTAGGTGGAGAAGTTTGTTCATGTGGAACCAATAACCAAAACCATTAATTGTGATTTATAGAGGAAACCTTGTCTGACGAAGAGCGGATGCATGGTTTTCATAATGCAGTGCAAAAACACTGTTATTTCCTTTGAGTGCCTAACCTTTAGATTTGTGTTGGCGGACATATAGAGAGTTTTATTTATCAAGCCCCGGATCTTACATGCAGGCCTCTACAACAGAATGGGAAATGCTAGGATTATTGTTTAGCCTTTTACTGATTTTCTATTTGTACTATTTGTATTCAAACATTTCAATCTCTCTGTGTTTTCCACACTAAACAGTAGGCCGTATACAGCTCCCTGCATTCTGTTGTAACCTTAAGGAGTCGGTGATGGTTTGTAATTATACAGTCAGTCTAACTCCAGGTGTACTCCACATACAGAGCATTATGGCAAATACAATATCTATGGACAGAGCTCATTCAAGGATGCTGACTTTATTTGTATCAACATCCAGATCCTCAACTAGTTGGCATTCATTTTGTTCTGCCCTCCTCTCTTCCCTAATGTCCTACTCTACCCTTCTCTACTACCCTACATCTCTACCGTACAAATTCACCTCACCCTGATACATTTCCTGTCTGAATACCTTAAACAAATCAATTTAAAAAAGCATTGATTATGTTTGTTTTATTATAGATAGTATAATACCTAAAAACCCTATGCCATATGAAGAGGCCATTATTCCTTTATAATAGTAGCCATCAAGTGTAAAAAAATCTAACCCTGGTGAGTTCTCTGTATACATCCATCATGCTCAACAGCAAGAATACAAAGGAGAAAAAACACACCGGCTTAATGCTAAAAAATCAATAGCCATTATCATATAACCCACATGCATTTAATTTATGTCTTGATGTGGCTGGGCTTCTATTCATTTCAACAGTACGGAGGATTTGTACAGGTGAACTTACAATCAAAATGATCACAAGAGACGGTTCAGTCATTTCATATTGTCATCCAAAATTACAGCTATTTTGGTTTTCATTGTAAGCATCCTATATTTTTTTGGGAAGGTTTACATTTGATGTGATGTGTAGTGATAATCATGTAAAAGTTCAGCAAAAGTTGTTTTATTAGTACCGGTACTTTTGCAAAGTATTTACAGCCATTCATTTACCAAAAGCCGATTTAACAACCCTTTTGTATACCATCTATTGAAATTTCATGTTTATTTTCCAGCATCCACTATGAGGAAATAATTGGGATGTGTAAGCATTACAGACTTCCCTTTGCACTGATTAGCTTGGAGATGTATGCCAGAAAGGGAAGACAAGAGAGAAACAGTTATGGATTCCAACTGTTTACCGAGTCTTTGCCAGTAATTGCTACTCTTAGTCTGATTGTTTATACATGATAACCAGGGTGCTTCATAGTATTTCCCTAATCCTCTTTTAAAAAGCTCTTATACTGCTACATAAGATTGGTGATTGGTAGAAAATAAACACGTTTTGCCAGTGACTATTCATCAGTATTATTGTGATAGCACCTATTTGTTCACACCTGCACACACACGCCCACTACTGACTCCATCAATGCAAAACGACCACCAGGCTAATGGGAGAAACGGCTGACAAAGGAAGACTCCATTTCCTAATTGTTGGACTGTGAAGGAAGTGGGCCAGCAGGTCCCATCATACCCACAGGTTTATGATTAAGGAAACCAGGAAAGGAATGAGGTTTTAAAGTGATCGCAGAGAGATTATTACATCTCTTGGTTTCACGTCTCGGACTCTGTGGCAGAGCATGAGTGTACTAACAACACCCTTGTCACAGCGACCAAAAAAGAGGGGGGAAAAAGGCAGTATACATAATGCGTTCGACGCCTTTCCCCACTCACCCCCCCCCCCCCATCCTATCCCCCAGACCATGACTGATGACTCACCCCCCGCCAGTGTCATTTAGCGTCTAACCGTCTTGACTGACACAATCACAAAGCAATCCATTAAGAGCGGCGCGGCGGAATATTCCGAAGGGTTCTGGGATTTGTTGAGCTAATTCTTTAGGCTATCAAAGCACAGCGGCCGAACGCGGCCCGGCGTACGTTAGGATGAGTTCAGAGAGCTCCGGCGGGTGGCTGTGGATGTGAACCCTGTTCTAATCGATGTTCTTCACACGGGGAGGGACGAGCGTGACCGGGGACACGGCTTAGCATCGTCGTGGGCCTACTGAGACAACGAGTGCGACCGTGTGTTTCTGTTTGAACGAGAGGAGCCCCATCCCTGACCTCAATGCTCTCTCTGTGCGACCGCACCAAGGCGCACACTGGCACCTGAAAACAGCCCCCCCCCCCCCCCCCCGCCTCATGCGTTGGCATCCGGCCCTCTGCTTATCCCTGTTGCCGTCATCTCGCTGAAGCGAAGAGGTTTTAATTGGTAGAGCAAAGCGCTGAAGCTTCAGCTTGCCTCTTATTAGCCAATGGGGCGAGGACAGGCGGCAGCTATGTGGCAGATCCCCCTAAATTGGGCCAGTGGACTTGTCATGTTCCCGCTCTAGTTCGCTCTGCCAGTCTAGCCGTGGTAGCGACTGCCTATCAACAATCAAGCCTTTCTTTGGTTTGGCAGGAAAATATGTCACTGATATTTATCTATCTTTTATGCATAATTGTATTTTTTTTTATTTTAATTTTTCTGGAGGGGGGGGGGGGGGGGCTTTTTTTTTTTGACCATACAGGAAAATAATTAAAAAGCAGTTGTGGACAGCGATGAACACTGTGTATTCCCTTCTGTCGGCTCTCCATTTCTGGCGATTAGCGCAGATCAGCTTCCGACCCTGACCGCGGCGGTGGGGAGGAGCAGAACCCAATGCGATGCGAAGCAGTGCTCTCAGCAACGCACAGCGCAGCGTGCTCTCCTTCTCTAGCCCTTTAGATATAAGCGTGTCAATACAGCCATCGCGCTACATCTCCCCCTTTGGCAGGATTTCCCCCGGACCAAATCGATTCGGTCTCTGTTTATCTCATTAGCTTGTAGCGTGTAATCAATCACACAAGGGCATTTGACGCAAGCCTCCTACCCCAGCACATACTACAGCTGAACTCTCCTTCCTGGTGGTGGTGGTGTGTGCTGCTATGTGTTCTGATAGTCGTATTGGCAATGAGGCGTGAAGCAGGGAGCCTGTCTACCATTCATTCAGATGTCCCTTTTTCAATAATGTTAATTCATGTGGTGAGGATGCAGGCTTAGCACAGCCCAGACGTGTGCATAATACATGTGTTAAGCATGTCGATATCCATCACACAGACCGAAAAGCAGACTCGCACATACACGGAAATGTAGGAAAGCATGGGTTTATAAATACACAATCAGACACCATCAGTGTTGTCACTGTACTGTTAGGCTTCATTTTCAGAACTGCTTTCAATATGCCACCGTTGTTTATTTTCTTTTCTTTTTTTTATAAGTCACAGTCTTAGTAGCGTGCAACATCTTAAGAGCCGTCAGTGCACCTGGAAAACCTGTAATCACTGTGTTTGTTGGGCAATGTCATTCATGCCCACTGCCCTTATACCTCAGGTGAATATATGGGGGGCATCTCTGCAAGGGAGATCTTATGCGCAGAGCACTTTCACACACACAACACACACACACACACACACACACACACAACAACACACAACACACACACACACACACACACACACACACCACACACACACACCACACACACACACCACACACACACACACACACACACACACACACAAAATATATATATATACAATCATTAACCGATCACAGATACTAGGTGGTAATTGATAAAACCACTGCCTTGCAAAATGGGCAGCATGAGCAAACAGGGAACATAAACATGTCCTCTATGTTATGTTTTGTGGATCGGTTAAGTTCCTGCAGTATTGCAAATAGTTTCAAGGGACAGACCGATATTCTGTGGAACATTAATAATTTGTGAACATAAACAAATCGAAGGACATGTTGCTAGCATCTCAGTATGTTTTCTCTCGTTTCGTTATTTTATTCCTAACATTTGCAAGGCTATGAGGATGGGGCAAACAAGGCTCAACATCGATCACCATATGAACATGTTCTTACAGAACAAACAACAACAGTACTCACTACAAGTCCTGCTTTTCCTTCTAGGAATACGATGAAGAGAAGGCCGGAGGGGTCCTCATTGATTTATTGTTTAAGTTGTTCAAACCATAGACCGGATAGAACAAGGCAGTTTGGCAGTGCTTCTTGGGGCATTTTGTAGAAAGATGGCAAAGATAATTTTGAGATCCGGGGCATATGTTGAAAGATGCAGAGTGCTTGTAGTACAACTGTAAATGTTTACAAGCTAAAACTGGAGTGTGAAATTTGTAAAAAAAAAAAAAAATGGGCCTAATTCTCAACCGCTAATGGAGTTCCAACATCGTTTACAAAATGTTCCTTTCACAGATATACATTGGAGTAGCGGTGCCAGTTTTATCTCCTGACTACTAACACACCAGGTTGCACATGGTGTACAGACTGGTCAGGTAAGCTCCGTATTGCTTTTGACGTTAAATCAATGTTGGGAATGAGCCCGACGATTCCTTCCCAACCACGCAAAAAGCTGTCGGAGCAGCGCACACTTCTGCTTCTCGGCAGATTGTATCTCTGTGCTTTCCTTTAGCCTAGCGTAGGCTATGGGCTGGGCGGGGCTGGGGTGGT
>OLKM01000153.1:117500-122500 GCA_900291075.1 Melanogrammus aeglefinus
TAACCCATGGTGACAGCATGACGGCATATGAATTATGTATCTATGACAGGATCTGGCTACTATGGATTTATTCAGGGAAACGTTTACTCCAAAGCGTGTTAACCCTGCGTTGTGCACACACTGACATCTGCGCTGCCCCACTGACTTAATGCGGCACGCACTTGAACGTTTCCTGTAGTATGTTTTAGAGCAGCCCTTCTCAAACCTTTCTATGGCAGGGCCCAGGGGAGAGCTTGACCCGCGGACCCAGGGTCCCCTCAGACCTAGACAGGGTATACACAGAACCTAAATTGTTACATTGCCCTCTTCTTTTTTGTAATCAATGAAAATGTATGTTTTCAGTGATTGCGAGTGATGTGATTTTTGACTGCAAAGCATGCTCCGATGGGTTGTAGGTTTCCACACATATCAATAAACCCCAAACAGTCGGATCAATCAGTCAACAATATCATAAAGTAATTATTTGGAGAGTTTGAGTGCGGCTGGGTCCCTGATCCATTGTTTGAGATACTCTCTTTTGATGGGCATTATTCTGTGAGCTATAAAACATCGTCAAAATAGATGAAGATTGAGGCCCAACTAATGTATTACTGCCTCCATTCTACTCTGCTAAACACGTGCCCACATTTGCACACACTGACACATTTGTCCCATAAGCACTTTCCCTACTGCACATCCATGGCTGGGGGGGGGGGGGGGGCAACCAAGACACACGGAGCGAAAATGACAGGCCGTCCCCTTCCATAAGCGAGAACTGGGCACTATTCGCTGACATTGCTGAACTGTACACTGGCTAAAAATATACCCCTGGACCGAGAGCAGCACCAGCGATACAGCAGCCTGCTCCCGCCCATGTAAGAAACAGCTGGGAACACGGCTCCGGTGAATATAAGCCGACAGCCTGAATAACAGGCGCCAGGTGCTGCCGCCTGCTCCAAGGTGTGCTGCTCTTTGGAATACCGTGTATTTACAGAGGGGAAAGAGATAGCTCCTTGGTCGGTGAATGAAGGAATATATAGAAATGCTTTTGGTTTTTGTTTGTTCTTTAATTTGACTTTGGTCCCTGGCTCTAACTGAAACGTAACACCTCGTCCGGTGTTGGAGTCACACTTCCACTGGGGACCGTAAATGGGCTTTGGGTGTTGTAGCATTATATACAATTGAATGTGGGATACAACCTGATTAAAAACAATCATTTAATTGTTGTGAAAAAAAAATTGTTCTCGGTTTCCATTTTCCATTTGTATTAGTCTTGTTATAATCTATTGGTTTATTTGTAATCGCAGTGAGAGAGTCAGCATTTTGGTCCAGTTTGCATGCTGTCATGCTGGGTGTTGGTGGTGGCATTCGGGCCGACCGGAGGAGTTTGGACTTCCAGGGAAGGCTTGGGCATGATGTGTCCTGACACATGGGCTGGGCTTTGGGGTTGGTGCCCAGAGCTGGGGCGCGGTCAGACAGACTGAGCACTATTTTCCAATGACACTCTCTCACAGGCGCTCAGGTCAGACAGAACATGAGCACTATTTTCCAATGACACTCTCTCACAGGCGCTACAGTTTATAATACAGAATAGTAATACCAACATGATGGACACAATGTTCCATTACAATCATACCTCTTGCTTTTAGGTTTGAGCTCACCAAGAGACACACACATACATGTACACATACACACACGTGTGTGTGTGTGTGTGTGTGTGTGTGTGTGTGTGTGTGTGTGTGTGTGTGTGTGTGTGTGTGTGTGTGTGTGTGTGTGTGTGTGTGTGTGTGTGTGTGTGTGTGTGTGTGTGTGTGTGTGTGTAGACACATAGAATACACTCACAAACACTTATGACTCTAACGTCATTAACGCCACGGCGTTCGCCTCCCTCATTCAGCAGGACAGTATTGCTGTTTTTATTTTGTACAGCCCTAAACTGCACACCCAAATATAATTTAAATTCACCATTGGCGTTAAACATTTATGGCGTCACACATTCGCAATTAATGCAATGTGTCATGGACGGCTGGAGATGGACACACAGCAGGAGAAAATGTATCTGTGTCTTAGCCGGAGGATTAGGGAGCAGGCATTACACGGCTTGGTATAAGATGCACCTGTCTCGGGCCAGAACAAGCCCCGCTCCTACAGGCTTTTCCAGGAAGCTAGGGGTCTTCTGTGCTAGCTGTCAGAAATGACAACAGATACCCCTTTTAACTCCAACTCCAGCCCTCATATTCCCCAACTGATGCCCTGGGTTTTTTTTCGAACCGAAGGGAGTTTTTTTTTGCTCTTCTTCTTTGAAGTTATTTTTTTTCTATCTGGGTAAGGGAGAGGTGTTCCCCAGAGCCACCATCTCCACGAGCACACTGTCAGCCATATGGCCTGAAAATAGCCATAAACATGACATTTCTGTCCACTTTCCTCCCCTCTAGCCCATACCCATCCTGATTCATTCAACACATTGATCAAACAGAGCAAGCAGCAGATCTACATTTCAATTCACTTCCTGTCTGAGCTTGGTTTATTTATATTTTACCCTGCTTCTAACCCTGCATTTGATTTGTTTAATGACCGACCCGGGAGCATAAAGTCGCTAGATATAAATCTTAATAAAGACAGTTTCTTGTGTTTTCTAGCCCCAGGGCAGTGCTTTAGCCTTGGTGGTCAGCAGAAGACACAAGAAGGGGCTGTTTTGTAGTAATTTATTCCCCATGTGGCTGAGCTATCTCAGCAGCGCACACCGCTCATCACAAGGATTATCACCAGTGGCTTTCATCAGCAGCCTCCGCTATGGACTCCTCTTTTCTGGCTACAGTCTCTCGCCAGCTCCCTGCACCATTCAACGTGCCTACTACTTTCCTCTTTCATCTAGCTTCTTCCAGCACTTATGGGGAATTGTGACACAAACTCACACACACACACACACACACACACACACACACACACACACACACACACACACACACACACACACACACACACACACACACACACACACACACACACACACACACACACACACACACACACACACACACACAAGCAGTAACAATGACAGAGATGGCAATCTGTCTCTTTCCCACCACCACCACCGCCACCAACACTAACATTCTCCTTTTCCCCAACCTTGATCAGCGTGGAAATTGGTTCATCTCTAGTCAAGCCTGTGTGAACGCCTTCAAGTGTCCCTTTGTCCCAGATCCTTATCCGCACCCAATCACGTCATGAATGCATAGAGAACACACACAAACACACACACACGCCGACCAAACGCTGTGCAACTAAATTGATGGAGCATTATCTCCCTTTCTTTCTTGTGTTTACCTCGTGCCGACTCTTCCAAGGCGTCCAACTGCTATTCCCAGAGAGCATGCGACAGAAGGACTTCCATTCATTCTGGCATTCCTTTTTTTTCTCTTTGGTCCCCGCTTGCTCCCGCGTGTTGTGTCTGCCTCCTGTTCTCCTCGTCCCTTGGTGGATCACAGGCAGCATTCAAAAACGTTGCCCTCCTCTTTGTGGCGTTGTTGCTGCTGGTTCAGTTCTGCCAACGCCGGCTGACACACGTCTCCCACTCCTGTGATTAACGGGCGATGGAGAGGAAAATCAGGCAAAGCAGGATGGTGAGAGAGCTGCCAGGCTTTATATGCTTTCCTCGCTCTCACTGTCTCTCTCTCCCTCTCTCTCCCTCTCCCTCTTGCTCTCCTGCTCGCTCTCTCTCTCTCTCTCTCTCTCTCTCTCTCTCTCTCTCTCTCTCTCTCTCTCCTCTCTCTCTCTCTCCTCTCTCTCTCTCTCTCTCTCTCTCTCTCTCTCTCTCTCTCTCTCTCTCTCTCTCTCTCTCTCTCGCTGCTCCCGTCCCTCGTGCACACACGGTGATTCAGGCGTGTCAGAGATGACAGTGGCAGCGATGTATATGTTTTGCTCCGTGGCTCCGTCCGTCGCTTGTCCCTTCCCCTCGCGCTCTGCCCCCCTCCCTCCCTCCCATGCTCTTCAGCCTCTCTTTGTCTGCCTCTCTCTCTCTTTCTCTCTCTCTCTCTCCCGCTCTCTGCCTCCACACACACACACACACACACACACACACACACACACACACACACACACACACACACACACACACACACACACACACACACACACACACTCTCTCAAGCACTTGCTATGTATATTTCTCTATCTCTCTTCCTTTTGATCTATCTATCGCTCACTGAGCCTGGATTTCTCTCGCCCTCCCGCATACACACCATCCACCGCGTTGAAGACTAAGGCTGAGGCAGCAGACCAGAAGCAGCAGATCTCTTTGGGGTAGAGAGGGGTAGATATCTCTCTCTCTTTCCCTCGCTCTCTCTCGCTACGCAAGGCCATAGGACCGGGGGCTGTGGGGGGGCGACATCTGTGATTGTGCTTGTGCGAATGACTAAAAGTAGCCTCTTGGCTGAGACAAGACCCCGACCCACTCACACCCACTACTCCCCTCCTCCCCCCCCCCCCCCCCCCCCACACACACACACACACTGACTCACACTCCCCCCCCCCCCCTCCACTCACACACACACACAAACTACACACCACCACACACACACGACATGCACACGCCCCCCCCCACCACACACACTCACACAAACACACATGCACACACATCACACACACACTCACACCACACTCCACCCCACACACACACACACACACACACATACATACACACACATACCAACACACACACTCCACCACCACACACACACACCACACACACACACACACCCACACACACACACACACACACACACACACACACACACACACACACACACACACACACACACACACACACACACACTCCCCCCCCCCTCCACACACACACCACACACACACACACACACACACACACACACACACTCCCCCCCCCTCCAACACCCTCCACCCTCATGGAGACGGGGGCTTTCTAATGGCATGTACCATTAAGGCTGAGAGCAGGGTGGGCTGTAGTACGGGCGGGGGAAGGGAGCCAGAAAGTCAGAGTGTGC
>OLKM01000153.1:125000-130000 GCA_900291075.1 Melanogrammus aeglefinus
AGCGGAACGCAATCACCCGTCGAGCGGGCGGCAGTGCAGGAGCCCAGTCTTCCTGCTCTCGGTGCCTGATTGCATGTGAAAGCGGGATGACATGCAGAGTAGCTGTATCGGCAAAATCCTATGCATCTGGTGTCTGGATCGAGTGCATCCGTGTTTATTTGATGGATTTATTTATGGACGGCTGTCCATCCTCATACATATGCCCATATACGCATTATAAGCAAGCAGACACAAGCATGCTGTGGTGAAGCCATCAGATTGGGATTCAATAACGCAAATGGCTTTACGTAATGAATGGTTGTACAGAGCGTCCTTCTCACTACGGCTGGTACCTTCTGACCCTCTGTACTTTTTTGGATGAGTTTGATTCCCCGACACTATTCCCCAAACGGCCATCTGCTGTGTCTTTTGAGAGCTTAGCAGAGAGGAACAGGGAGTCACAGGACTCCCAGCAGATGACGAAGTGTGTCTCTGAACACACGCACACACACCAACACACAGAGAGGGCAAGGCCAACAGATGGAAGGGCCCCTGATATGAAGCTGTTAGAAGCCTCAGGTCTCTGGGATCAGTTGATTAGAATGGGATTGTCTCTGACGGTATAGGGAGTAGTCATCTTTTCCTCTGCATATCAACCTAAAAATATTTACAAGATGTCCTCTAAAATTATTATTGCACGTTTTGATACAGGGATACACTTTAAATGGGAAGGCTAATCTAACCCTTGTCACTCATAGTTAAATATCTACTTTCAGTGTGCAGGCCGCATGTGTCTTGTATTCCTAAGCTTTCAAGGCATTTTCTCTAATAGATAAAACAATTTACGTCTGCTTGTTTGTAGAGCAGATGAGAATTATAGTGAGAATTTAGAGGCGTGCTATCAGCATCAACTCCAGCCTTGCTCCCTCTAAACACTAGTTTCATTCAAGAGAGAAGCCATCAAATACAACCCAGGTTGTGTCACTTTTATGTCCGGGTCATTAAGTACAACCCAGGTTCTGTCCCTCTTATCTGGGGGTCATCTTATCATTGGGCAGCAGGCGAGCTGGCGCTATCTGACCCTGTGGCTGCCTAAACAAAGAGCCAGGGACCATAAACCTAACCTGCTATGGGGAGATTGACACCGAGGTGGGATCTGATGGTGGTGAGGATGTTAGGATGATGCATAGACAGCTGGCCAGACCAATAATAGCCTCCATGATGGCTGTCCTGTGTCTGTGGCCTTGGGCTATGTCATTACTAAGAAGTCAGCCCGTTGCCCGATGACCTCCATGGGTACTTCTAGGCACTGATTGAGATACACAAGGCTAGCTGACAGAAGTCAATCACTTTATTAGTTATTCACTTATTAGTATAAAAAAAATCATGAGGCCATGCAAATGTAAGTACTGTTCAGTACTTGGTCATACATTGGGTTAAATCTGCTGAACATTCAAATGCATTCAAAAATATTATTGGGTTATTATTAGCATGATTACCTACAATACAAAATCGGAATAATACATTCCTTGTTTCATTTATTTGAGCAAGATGCGTGTTTGAATGTACAAATACTTATTTGGCCTTTCGTTGAAGGGAAACAGTACTGGCACGGTCCAGAGGGGTGGGGCGGTGTTCTTTGGACCAGTGGGTCAGCCCGCCTGTCAGGCAGAGACACTGGAACAGTGTGTAGGAGATGATGTCACGCGGGCGTGTGTCTTTGGGCTTGTCCCTTGGCATCATCAGCCCCGTGCGGAGTACAGCATGCATGCACACACACAAGCATGCACACACACACACACACACACACACACACACACACACACGCACACACACACACACACACAAACACACACACACACACATACACACACACACACACACACACACACACGCAAACACAAGCACACACGCACACACACACAAACACACACAAACACTTATACACACACATACACGCACACGTGCACACGTACACACACACACACATAAACACACATACAAACACCTACACACACAAACACACACACCCACACACAACATCACTGAAGCTTAAATTATGTAGTGACGGTTTCCCCAGTAAATGTAATGGAGAATACTACTTAAAATCAATGTTGTTACTTTTTATTTCATGTCCAAATGTATTGTTTTTTAATCTACACTGAGATATTTGATTACAGATCATGGGTTGAACAGTAAATATAAAATGTATACAATTTATATATATAACCAACTATGGTCTCCTTATGGCATATCCCTTCATAAGAATATCAGCTGCTCGGCAAAGATACCAGAACAAATACACTTCCCTTCACAATAGACCTTTGATTCAAACTGTGTGGTTCACAGTGTAACGCGAGACCCAACTGTGTTCGCTCTTGGACCGAACCATTCATGGGACAGATGTACAGTAAGCGCTAACAAGTCTGAGGTTTATGAGGTTTGAGGAGACCATAGTGGTGTGGCAAGAGGCCAGCTCCTCTCTGCTGCGCAGCTGTCTGAGGCAACAGCAGGAAAGCCCGGGAAACAGGAGAAAAAAGGGGGCAGCCATTGAGGGAGGCCACTGGGGACATGGGGGTGGTATGTACAGAGCCATGCCCAACCTCAGAGTGTGGAGGATCCAAGCGGCGAAAACCAATCCCCACAGAGAGAGACAAACGAGCAGCTCTGTGGCAGTGGAGGTGGAGGTGGAGGTGGAGGTGGAGGTGGAGGTGGAGGTGGAGGTGGAGGTGGAGGTGGAGGTGGAGGTGGAGGTGGAGGTGGAGGTGGAGGTGGACTAGGAGGGATCAGAGAGCATGGAGAGAAGTGTGAGTTTAACTGAACGGCCGGGAAATGGTCTGTGTCATTCGTAAACTACATGTTGAGTGAGTCAGCTGAAGTATAACACACAAGCGTGATGTGGACTGGGAGGCTCATAAACGTATGGATGGTGATCCAACATCACGGGTGTATGTCATCAGCATTCATTCACGGGATGTGTTCTAATCGTTTTTTCATGTTCCGTGTCGAGGGATCTAGAATATAAAGGGTAGGCTGGATCAGTCGGAGAAGCATTGGGTGGTAGTGGTTAACCAGAATGTCCTATTAACACTGATTGACAACTGTTGTTTCCCCGGTGTAGACTCGCTGCAGAGTGTTGGTGGATGCCATCACTTCTCGTGTAAACGAGAGCCTTTGAAGCCCTTTGAGAGTGTAATGATGCGCAGAAATTAATAAAGGGCTACATGATTACCCTAGAATTTGCTCTGCGTAACTCAGCAAAACACACATTACTATTCTGTGTCATGTTAACTGCACACAACATGAGATACATTTAAAGAAGTTGCTTTTGTTTCGGTTTTTCCTCGGGAAGTCTTCATATCTTATCTAATGCGCATGCCCAGACGAATGAAGACCGACCCATTCCCGACCACACATGGCTATTGTCTAGATTATTTGTAATCGTTTTCAGAAATAGGCTATACGTTTAGCCACACCAAAACCTTATTCTGGGATTTTCATTTGGATAATGGATCATATCTTCAGCCCCTACAGACACACACACACACACACACACACACACACACACACACACACACACACACACACACACACACACACACACACACACACACACACACACACACACACACACACACACACACACACACACACACAAACCCACACACACACACACCAACAAATACACACACAAAACACACACGCACACACACACAGACACACACACACACACACACACACACACACACACACACACACACACACACACACACACACACACACACACACAAACACACACACACACACACACAATCTGTAAAGCACTATTGGTGTCTTGAAAAGCAGTATATGAATGCAATGAATTATTATTATGATAAATCAGATTTCAAAGAGATCCGTTTTTGGGTGATGGGAAACGCTGGCTTAATGGTGTTGACGGGAGGGCGAAGAGTGACAGCTGGCCAATCAACTGTGAGGATGTTTGGATCCGCAGAGCGCCAGAAGCTCTGCTCATGGCTGTTGTTATTCTTTAATTGTTCCACTGCTGCTGATGCTGAAGTGGAGACCAACTGCCACTGTCTGATCAAAATATTTACCCACTGATTAGTCACAGAGCTCAAGCTTTGAGCTTGAATATAAATTACCAAAATAATCGCACTCTGTGCCGCTGCTGTGCATTTTCCGGTGAGGACAGTCTGTCAGGCTGGCTCTGTGAGCAGGTGAATCGGTCAATATTACGCCACAACCAAATGAATTTTAGTAAGCCAGCCTTACCCGACAGTGTAAAATCCTTTGTGTGAATTTAAAATATGTTTCTTTACTCTATTTCAGAGGACGGTCATGGGTGTATTTGGTGAAAGATTTGCTTCATTTCAAATTCACAAACTGCACTTCCTGGAACCCTGCAGCTGTTTACTTGAAAGAATCTCAACCAAAAAAGCACATTTTGATGTCACAGGCTGAACATTCTTCAGGACGATTACATCTCATGTTCGGCAGCTCAAACCAAATGGTGAACGCTATGATTTTTACAGATTTCCTTGATAATGATGCCATTTTCTTTTCACATGAGAGCGGTAGTTATATCAGTATGCATCAGTAAATGGCTGCAATGTGTCAGAAGAGTGATCGTAGCTGTCGGTTTGAAAATGGATTCTGCAACAAAAAAAAAGTAGGCCTCAAACAAATTTTGTTTTATTTAAATATATTAGGGCGGGGGTTGTATCACATATTACAGATGATGCAGATAATGTGTGATACACCAATAACAACCAGACGTGCGTGTCTGTATTATATCACTCAAATAGTTTTCCAATAATCTCTCCAGTGCTCAAACATCTGCAGATATTGGTGTGACTGCTTGTCTCTTTTTCCTTTTCCTTTTCTATTCCCGCCCAACAGCAGATGTCACGACTGTCTTCCGCCTCTTAAATAGGAGTTGTTAGATACATGAATAATTTTTTAAAGGGCAAAGGTTCTAGCTTGCTCATGCATATGCATTTTGAGACAGTTGCTAATTA
>OLKM01000153.1:135000-260000 GCA_900291075.1 Melanogrammus aeglefinus
AAGTCCAAGCCCGAGTGGTGGGCTTCAGTCCTAGAGCCCTGGTATGAGAGTATGTAGATCAGGCCTTCGAGTGTGACAACAGCGATGTGTGATGTAGCTAGACAGACCCAGAGGAACAGACAGATATTGATATTGCATTCCTCAGTAACCTTTTATTCTAACATATGCTCGTTTTGAGCTGCCGCCCATGTGACGATCAGTGGATGAACAACCTCCTACTGCACGGCACATTCTGTTTGGTGCCTTCACTTCTGCTTAAAGTCAGAAAGAAGCGCTGACACAGCTAGCCCGGGACCTCCGGCATTTTCACTTCTCCTTGAATCTCCAAAGGTCATATATCCACACACATTCATCTAATGAATGTGTGTGTGGTCTAATGAGCTAGGCTTACTATTAGCACAGCGTAATGTCAATTGACTGTCAAATCCAACCATTCTCCAGACGAGCAAAACGTTGAATCAAGCTCCATAGCCGTCCTGCGAACCAACATCTGGCACATGTGAGCGATGGGAAGAGTTGAAATATAAACCATTAGGTGATTATTCAATTCACTCTCTTGGTTTGTGTCTTGAATGTATATGAACCCACATTATTGGTCATTATGTCTCACTTATTCATTCACTGCTTGTGGCAGTTCCAGGATTATTAGAAACTATCTGAGCACTGCATGCTTTGAGGCAATTTGTTGATTTGCTTTCAGCAGGGACCACATTTGGATTTCTGATTCAATAAATAGAGAACCCATCGATCAGTATCCCTCCTCTACGCCCTCCATGAAAACAGCAGGACTGTGTTTTTGTCTCTGCTGGGATGCTGCGTCTCCGAGATAAGATAGCTCGAGGGGCATGGCGTCTGTGTGGAGTTTGTCTTCTGCTTCCAGCCGATCATATCTGGGTCAGGGTATTTGCCTAATTAAAAAGGTAAAAATGTAATTTACTGCACAATAGCAGCAGAGTGTACGTGCCACGATACGCATATATTTCAAAAGACTGTGACAAAGCCACTGAGATTGTGACTGCAGATCCCTTACGGACTTGATTAGAACTTGCATCTATAACACAATGTGCCGCTCAGTTCCACTGTTCTCTTCTGTAAACTGCCCTTATTAACTTCATATCCAGCACTGAGCACAAACTAAATGACTCCAGCCGGCACCGACTCATTTGCAAGTTTTTCGAAGCGATAGTATCGTTACTTCAGTGCTCCCATTTGAACAGAAACTGCGTCAAAGATCAGATTTTATCTAAGAGCTTAAAGAATACTAATGAGTCACTCTATTTCAAAAAAGCCCCCTAGTTCAAGATGTTTAATTCATAGAACCACCAACAGATATGCCGACCGTCCAAATTAGATTTAAAGGTGTCCCAAATATCCTATAGCACTAAATTTGCCCCATTAATGCTGCATTCTTCACATAGGCCTAGTTGGAGCCTTCAGTTAGCATTCGCTGAATTCTACGACATCGAATGCTTAAGGCCATTAGCTTGTTATACTGAGTTTCTTCTTCTTTTATTCATGAGACCATTTTGTGAGGTTTAAGCTAGTTTAGCATTTGTGTAAAAAAATCTGTCTCGTGTGTAGAATGTATACCATTTAGCCAACGATGCGGCTCACAAGGGGACATTTGCTTCATAGGGCTTGTGCATCAGAAGGCATCGTGGGATTTTATATTGGCAACGCGCCTACTATTTTGAGACGCAGTATTGCAAAATCCCAAATCAACGTGAATATATCGTAACCTAGGCTAAACCAGACGTTGCGATGTACAAGCCCTATATGACTACTGGGCCTCGACGACAGATATTGATGAAACAACAAGCCTACGAAATTAAAGTAAAATAAGCGATATGAGTGAATACGACGGAGCAGAGCTTTTTAAGCAGCTTAAGGTACTAGCTGCAACAGGATAAAGTATTTAACAGGCCTTAGCAAAACACATCTTTAAACAATGACCTTTCATTTGTCAATTGCTCTTTGAAATGCGATGCACACGTTTTTCTGCCCGGGCTCTGCACCATCTGCCCCCCGAAGGTCTGCTATAACAGGGGAGGAGCGCAGGGGCCCAGATCACTTTCTGGACGGCCCCCGCACCATTTAGTTGTTTCGGGGTTAATCGACAAACCACTGATGAAAGAGAGCACTTGTTCCTCTGCGAGGTGCTAAGCCTGGGAGGATGGATGTGAAATCAAAATGTTATTATTCAATCAGCGCTGAGAAAATACCACGGCGGCCGCAGAAGGCATGACAGGCCTACCCACCCGCAAGCCAAAGGACTTTAGAGAGTACTAATGTAGTGTGATGAGCTCTTTTTATCCCCTCAGTGTTGGTTTTCCGTCTGCTTTAGACCCCCCCCCCCCCCCCCCCCCCACACATGTCTCCACAAATTACATTTAGAGGTCAGACGCCAAAATTGAGTTTTCGGCATATCCCCGATCACCTTAGCATCCAACTGGCAGGAATGTAATCAATAGAAAGCAAAGTGGCGTGTTGGCTTTGGTGCGACCTGTGTACTCTCTCTCTCTCTCTCTCTCTCTCTCTCTCTCTCTCTCTCTCTCTCTCTCTCTCTCTCTCTCTCTCTCTCTCTCTCTCTCTCTCTCTCTCTGCTCTCTCTCTCTCTCTCTCCCTCCCTTTTTGAGAAATCACATCCATTCCAAGCTAAAAGGGTTTTGGGACTGTTGTGTTTTCAAATTTTAAACACCCCTTCTCTAGAATATTCAGAACACAAGTCCTTAGCGTGGGTCATCTCAGTGTGCCTTAACTTAGAGAACAAACAAACAAAGGGGGGTGAAGGTGCTACCACAACAATGGGTGCAATAAGACGGAGCAAAACAATACCAACTTCCAGCGGAGCAACCTGGCAATACTGTATCGATGACAACACTGGGCTACGTGTCCTAAGCACACTTAAAAAAAACGAAATTACATTTATTTCTGACTTAGTCTTCTCACGGTTCTCTGGAGGCTCTCCAGCTGCTACACAAGAAGAACGGGACATATCTCTCTCTCTCTCCTTTGGATCTGGCCTGTCCAGGGCATCTCAGCTATCCCTCTAGTCACCAGGTAATGGCTTGTCATGGCTTAAAGGCCTTCATACATTCAACAGACTCACACACATACACACGTGCACGCACACACACATACAAACGGACACAAACACACTCCCACAAATATCCAGCTCATTTGATGCATAGTTGCTTCTCTCTCACCCTTGCATCCATTGGGAATGACCAATTCCAAAGTGAATGCACTTTGGAGGAGTGGAGGAAGCTATGGGAGCTGAAGCTTTCCATCAAAGGGGCTGCGCAGATGGAAATCGGAAAGGGATGACCCATCATTCAAGAGCTCAGCCGTGTTTGCTGATGGCCAAATTTATTTACCGGGGGCCGGTTGTCCCATTGCTGCTACTGAAAACACCCCCCTATTGCCAAACAAAAGCACCTTTATCGTAGCGCCAATTTGGCAGCCCCAATTGGCAAGAACAGTCAGTCATGTTTTCTCTGGGGGAATAAGAAAGGGAATAACGGTTACAACTTTGAAAGCTATTTCAAAATACAATTTATCTATATAAATATATATATATAGAAGCATTTTTTTGCCACTCCATTTAAAAGACCACCTCTGAACGAATATACTCATTAGATGAGTTATGACTATTATCTTTTTAGTAATGGTATGATTAGCATAAATGATGGCAGTGGTTGAAACTGAATAGAGCACCTTTTACATTGGTATTGTGAGTGTAGAATGATTAGCTGCTGAAAGACTAAGAGGCACAAAGCAGAGGCCAGAAATAACTGCATGCATTAGTGTGTATCAGCATGCATACACCTCTAAGAAGGTGTGTGTCGTGCCAAATATTTTAGATCCAACAAAAAAAAAAACATCCATGCTTGCAAATCCGGCAAGTGCATTTCGTCCCCAAAAGGATACGCCAGGGAGACTTTGAGGAGCTTTAAATTGATGCTCAGCGACACGGCCCTAAACGTATTGCTGAGGGACGAGCGAGGTCTACACCATGTCTTCCTCATACTAACAAGCCCTTGTTGTTTTTCTCGGCACCGTGCCATGGACAGTCGGATCTAAAGGCAAACGGGGATGAATATTTAATCTGTGTTACCTTGTTGGCAGAGGCGGTGCCACTTTAAAGAGCCGAGCTACGGCATGGATGTGCTGTGTTTTCACAAGCACTGCACAACTGAAAAATATTTGGACTGAGTGTGTGTATCCAAGCATGGCCTCTCTTGTTCTTTGGCTTGATGTTTTTCTTAAATGTAGACCCCAAACATGGTCTCGGGGGTAGGGATTGTGTCATTGACATGGGAAACCTTTTGTGACGCAATTGTGTCGCAAAAATGAAATATCTTCAATCATCAAAATCTTCTTCTTGCTGCAAAATCGACTACATAAACACACAATGGTGGCAGGATAGTGTCATGGCCAGGGTAGACATCTGCCAGCCCAAAGATACTAGGGTTTATCCCCATGATGTCTGCAGCCTGCCTGTATGCATCCCTGAGCAAATAACGTAATCACCTGTCTCTGAATCCACTGGAAGCTACTCTGGATAAACACGACTGAATATCAATACGAATTGAATGTTGTACACTTTATTTTGTGAAGCTGTAAATTTTCAACTCCAATTGCCTTATTTTGTATATATTTATGTCTCCCACTTTGGGTAAATAGTTAATACTGTATATGCTGATGAGAATGTACCAGCAAAACACTGCATTATACAACCCTTTCTGTTATGGGAGCTCAGTTGGTACACAGCTTCACCTAAATTGCCCAGCGTGTGGGGGCCAAGAATAGCCATCATCCGTGTGTAATGTAGCCTCTGACCTACAGAGTTAATATAGTATTTGCTCTACAGAGTCTGGCGTGTTACTGTTTTCTACAGAAAAAATAAAGCGAAAAACAGGCAGGGAAATGTCCTCTATTTTCTGGTTCACCAGACAGATGGGGGCTTTCTGCTGTGAAGAGTAATCTCTCAGTAAAGCTGAGATAAAACAACTTTAATGCTGTAAAATCCTGAGGTTTTACCAGTGCTCTGGTGATACCACACATATGGCTCAACATCTGGGAGGGGGAGGGGGGATTAACCATACACCCTGCATCTACTTCTGCATATAACAAAAGATGGTGTGGCGCTTAACATAGGCAACATCATCTTAGAGTAAACCTGAGCTCAGAGTGTATCTTTTGTTCTTAAGATTAACATTAATAATAATGCGACGTATTGTTCTGCTTTAGCAGGATGTTAACCATCTAAAAGGGAAAGATAAGGTCTTTAAAAATGTTGCAATGTTTTTAATGTTTCAGAAGAGTGAATTCGGATAAAGATTAAAGGTCACATGTCTCCCAAAAGAAGCAGTGTTTACGCTGCTGTAGAACGTAATAAATAATGAAATCATGGTGGCAGCATCATTTGTAAGCAATGTTCCTACATACATTCTCATTAGCAACTCCTAATCTATAAATTATTATTAAGATATTGCGTTAATGTTGTATAAGATCATTTATAAAGCTAAGTTAATGATTTACAAACTGTTAACACTGGTTTAATAATGCTTTATTTAAAAACGTTCCAACACTGCAATTCATGATAAGTGCAGGTAGCTACAAAGCCTTATTCAAGTACTTAGTGTGAGCTCGCTTATGAATAACTGCAACTTTGAAGCATTAATAAAGAAGTACTAATACTTTATTAATACTTCAAAGTGGCAGTTATCCATAAGTGCTACCCAGACCCCCATTATAACAGTATTCTAAATCTAGGTAACCGCCCTTTTCCTTATAAAATATTCCATTTGCTGTACAGTAAGCCTTTTAGTTTCTCTCAATCACACAATATTCTCACCAAATGTCCTCTAGCTGGTCTTTGTTCATCACTCCTGCAAAATAAAAGTGATGATTGCACACATAACACTGATTTAATGTGCACTAATCATTAAGGATAATCAGAAGAAAGAGGGCTCGTCCACTTCGATTTCAACATGAGGATTAATCGTGTACACAGCACAGATACTGTGCCGGAACAACCATCACAATGACAAAGGAAATACTGGAGAATTTCAGCCCCAGTACCCTGGCCACATGTCCGGACAGGGGCAGATGAGTTATAGGTACACGGGGGCGACACACAAGCTGGGAAAGAAGAAGACATTTATAGCTCCATCATGGAAATGGATTTCACTATTCATTACCTCCAGGACCGATGGCCTGACTTTTAAAGCTAAATCATTGCACTGTCACCGGCACTATTTATCTTGTCGCTCGCTAATACTTCGGAGCAGTCGTGGAGCTGAGACGTTTTGCGGTCCCCTGTGGGTTTACTAAACACAACACGTGTTCCGGGGCGATGGGGTATCTTCCACCAATCAGCTGCCTGAGTCGACGACGCCCAAACGAGTTGACGGGCGGATTGGCCGGTGTTCCGCCGAGACGAGAGACGCGTGCCCGTGGCGGAAGCCAAAAGACTTCCAAGCAATCAGACATCAGACAGGGTGGATTCCTGATTTGTCAGTCAGGGGCGGTTTGAACTGTCAGCTTCTGCATTATATCATAGAGAGCTGCCATCCACGCCGAGGGCCTTATCTGTTTTCTGTAGAGGTACTCCCCCCCCCCCCCTCCCTCTCGCTTCCATCCTCCCCTCTCTCCATCCGTCTCTCCATCCCTTCCCCTTCCTCCCCGCATTTGAAGTGGTATAATTTCCTCCGTTTCCCTTTAGTGCAGATCTTAATAAGTATGGGGGGGAGTGGGGCTTTTCAAAAGGGAAGAGGAGGGGGGTGCTGACAGTTCATGTGCTCAGCTCACTGCGCAGCGGTGACACCCATAAAGCCTGGCGTGGCTGTAGCAGATGGACCTGACAGGCCTGACGGAGGCTGAGTGGGGGTGGGTGGGTGGGTGGGTGGGTGGGTGGTGGGTGGGTGGGTGGGGAGGGTTGAGGACGGTAGAGAGGAAGGATATACACAAGAGGCAGAAGGGGGAGGAAGGGAGGAAGAGGAGGTGGCAAAGGGGAAAAAGAGGAAGAAGTTGTTGGTCGCCATGCGCGCTGACATGAGACTGAGTGATACACGGCCGGGGGGCAGGGGTGTGTGTGTGTGAGTGAGTGTCTATGTGTGTGTGTGGGAGGGGGGTCATGTTAAATGAAAGAGGGGTCTGTGACAACCACGAGGATTGAATCGTGCTCCTATCAAGCTCAACTGCTCCAATCCCTCTCAGGCTACACGTTCACATGAGCGCAGGCACAAGCACACACAACACACACACACACACACACACAACACACACACACACACACACACACACACACACACACACACACACACACACACACACACACACACACACACACAGGCGCACACACACACACACACACACACACACACACACACACACACACACACACACACACACACACACACACACACACACACACACACACACACACACACACACACACACACACACACACACATAAACCGACATAGGCCCACGCTCAAACATACGATGCATGCACCATGCACAGCGGCACATGCATTGACATGCACAAACACGCACACAAATGCTAATGATGCACATGTATACTAACCAAGAAATCAGACAAACTAAATCCAGAAAACACCCATAGGTCTGGCCAGCCGTGCGAGTTATGCAACATCTACTATATTGTTCATTCTTGTATGCCTTCATGGCTGTGTTTTAAGTAGTAAACTCTCTTGAGGAACATCGTGGCTTCGGTTTCGCCCTATTGTCTAACAGTGTGGCGGTTGTAGTATGTGCTGATTGGTCAATTAGCCGGATAATGTATTGCAGTGTTCGATTCCCTGTGCAGGTCTTGACGTCCCTGTTGCCGGTTATTTTTGGTTGTAGCTTTATTCTTTTGGCATGTGTGCTGACTTTCTTAGCGTGTAGTAAGCCCTAAGCTAATTTGATAGCTCTAGTGTGCAATATTACATAAAGCACAACTTTAAGCATGTTCACTATCGGGAATTGCTGTCTTTTTCTAAATTCCCCGTCCGGAAGACAGCAGAAAGCCCCATTATAATCTGCCTACTATTGTCTGCATTTATTCTGAGTGCGCTGACACCTTGACCCGACTGTGACAGACAAAGGAGGTGGTGGTATTAATTGGTCCGTTTGTATCCAGTCCTATCAAGGTTTATTACAGTAATACTATTTCTGTGCAGCAGTTCCACTGCAGTCAACAAAGGCAACAGTATTTTTCCGATTGGATTTCTTCTACATGCTGCATGAACAGCAGGACAGGGCGCCTTCTTATAAATCAAGAGTTACTTTCATTCCACTCACATCCCTTGTGGTGGAAATACAATTCATCAAATCAAACATTTACCAGGTGGCAAATTATGCACCAATTACATTCTAAATCAGAGATGGCGTTCCGCCATGACAGTCAGTGCACAGCACACCACAGAGTTTGTTCCTGGACTAACCAATCACGGCGCCCCAAGGAGGCACGAGTGGTGTGCATCAGCTGTTCCTCCCAACCAGTTAGTTGGTTATTTAAACTTGAAACACACACACTCACACACTGACTCCAGCTGCAATCCCCCCCCCCCCTTCCCTATACCCGCATTTTCTTCTGCAACAGCACTCCAGAACCCAAGCAGTCCTCCTGCTATTCCCCAAGTCTGCATCGTGCCGTGCTTGGGTGGATTTCATTAATGCAGTCCTCCTCCTGACAGAATATCCATCATTCCTCCGTGGCCAAGTTCTGACAGCTAATTAGATGCCACATTCTGTAGAACTATATTAGGCCTTGAGGCCCCGAGAAGCTCAGCCAGCAGCTACCTCACATGATTGACTGGTGCACAGCCAAAATAAAGAATAAGAAACTTTGAATAAACTTTGATATCCAAACAACGCGAGCCGGAGAGAACGGGGCACTCATGAATCTTTGTAATTGACAGCTCCACCTTGTTCTTTTCATGAAGTTCTGTGTTTTCTGATGCAATGCTTAATATACAATTCCAATAACTAGATGTGATGAGGACTTCTTCAATCGATGTTCATGCTTGTATAACGACATCGGTATAGAAAGCCCTTTAAACAAAACAAATCTTCACCCTTTATATTTCAAATGCCTTGTATTTGAAGCCCTTATCTTTCTATTGGTTTACAGCTGCCTGTTTTTTAATCCCCACTGATGTTGTTTTTTATTGACTTGTCCTGAAAATGCATTTTGGACGGCTTCTCCTGGCTGAGTGACAGTTGTTGTTGTCTCCGCCAGGGAGCCGCGACGCTTTCGCTACTTTCAGCAGTGCTGAAACAGCTCCAAATCCTGCTGATTAAAAAATTATAGAGATTGACAGCCCAGCCTATACGTATGAAATAAACATTTTAAATGGCATTAGGTATGAATTGTATCAAGGCTAATTAGCTCTATATGATTCATCTGATCGTGGATGAAGTGTGAAATCCCCCCCACTCACATACTCTCACTACTTAAAGCGATTTGAGAAGTGCTTTATAAATGCAATGCATTCAATATACTCTCGGATTCTTATTTTTCCTGAGCGTGAAAGTGGGGGAACTAGCATGACGAGATTCATCGTTTCTGCCTTCTTTCTTTTCATCCACACCTGTGAGAGGCCCGCTCTCATCACATCCCACTGGTTTTCACAGGATAAATATCTCATTATGAAAGAGTCCAGCATAATATCTGGTCTAATGGTTTCTTTCATCTTGCACTTTGTTGCTAAGCAGTTTCCCTCGAGTTGACCGATACCACTGGCAGGATTCAAGCGAAATACATCGCCACAACTTTGTGTGTACGTCTTTTTTCATGAAAGCTGGAGGTTTCGACTTCTGCGCGTATCTGGAGGTCCTCTGCGCGGAGTGAAAATCATAACAGCTCTAGAATAACTTCCTTTTAGTTAGGTTTGACATTGGTTGCCCCCACCACTGTGGGTGGTGAGATCCAAAGATCCCTCGTCCATTTGAACGCCAGTGTCTGATTTATGTCTGAGTCGGGGCAACATTACTCAACTGAGTACTTTTAGAAAGACCTCAATTGACCCCTGACAAGAAAAAGAATACTTGCCTCAGAAGCCCATTTCCATCTCTTGACTTCTACTACTACGACACTCACTACACATGGATTGGTGTGTGTGTGTGTGTGTCTGTCTGTCTGTCTGTCTGTCTGTCTGTCTGTCTGTCTGTCTGTCTGTCTGTCTGTCTGTCTGTCTGTCTGTCTGTCTGTCTGTCTGTCTGTCTGTCTGTCTGTCTGTCTGTCTGTCTGTCTGTCTGTCTGTCTGTGTGTCTGTGTGTGTGTGTGTGTGTGTGTGTGTGTGTGTGTGTGTGTGTGTGTGTGTGTGTGTGTGTGTGTGTGTGCGTGCGTGCGTGCGTGCGTGTGTGTGTGTGTGTGGGTGTGTCAGCGCGCTCCTAGATGGGAGCGTATTGAGTGGGCGTCCTGTAGAGATTGTTTGTGCCGCAGTTAACGAATGATATGCTGCTTCCTTTGAAACACACAGGTGTGTGCGGAAAGTTGATGAGGTGATGTTAGTGACGTGGGAACAGACATGACATGATCAACTGAAGTTCCCAACACCCATTAAAATCTCTCTCTCTCTCTCTCTCTCTCTCTCTCTCTCTCTCTCTCTCTCTCTCTCTCCTCTCTCTCTCTCTCTCTCTCTCTCTCTCTCTCTCTCTCTCTCTCTCTCTCTCTCTCTCCCTCTCCCTCTCTCGGCTCATCTGTTTTGATTTAATTGATATATTTTTCTTACATATGTGAAACCATATCCAAGACATATTATGGAGCTCACTTCAAAATAAACATGAACTTTCAAAAGCATACGCCAGCTGTTAAATCGGTAGTTGAGATTATATTCCTACTTTTACTTCAAAATATTGTTGCTGTCTTCCTTACCTGCTTATGAGCATATGTACAATTCATGTTGATTCAAGTTCCGCGGGACAATATTGAATAGAAGGTATCTCATTTTGGTAGCATCTTAATCAACCTTTCATTCCAAAAAAACACAAAAACATAAAAAAAGACAAAGGCTCATTGACAATTGTAACTAAATCATATCAAGGACCACGGGAGAACACTAACAATCAGTGTAGAATTGAAGTGGCAGATGTCCTTCCATGGACGTTTTGTTCTCATTAGCACTGTAAGGCAGTGGACCTGTACACACAGGGAAATGAAACCCATGAGATAATGAGCTTCTGAGAAGTTGGAGGTGCACTACTCTGAAGGAAGGACATCAGGTGTTCTCGAAACCAGATCGTAGGCGCCGTCTCCTAAATCATACTTTAGATATATCTCAAGTCTGACGAAACACAAGCTCAAATCTGCGTGGAACGTTGGGTTTTACTATCTTTTGCTTCATATTTGTTTCGACCAATCATGTGGGTGGAAGCTGGGATCTGGAAGCGTGTAATTGGCAAACACAAACTCGGCCAGTAGTATTAAACTGTAGAAATGTCTGTAAAGGTTCCAAATCAACACCGTGAGGGCTGGCAACCGGAAGAATCACTAATTAAAATCCCCTGCGTAAATCTTAATCCACTCACTAAGTTTTCTTCTGTAGAATAACTCTGTTTCTGATAAAGGTAACAAAGAGTAGCTCCCCCCCACCCACCCCCCATCCCTTCTCTCCCCCCCCCAGAAGTTATGCTGGTACGTTGGACTGCTGGCTGCAAGAAGACTATTGTTGTTCCCTCGAGCGAAAACACCTCACCACTTAATTATTCATCATGTGTGTGAGGCTGAGAGAGACAGAGACACAGCTAATGGAACAAACCACTTGTATCACGATTGTAATGGCTTGATAAAGGCGTTGTATAAGGGCTTGATTATAGCTCAAAGGGGCCAGATCAGGGTAAACGCTTATAGTCTATAATCTAAGCTGTGGTTGCTCTTCCCAGGTTTCTCAATGAGATTGGTATTGCAATATTTGGATTATATGTCAATTATTTTGAGTGACCCACACAAGCTAAAAAATGCTAATGGGGCGTGATGCGCATCAAACTTTATTATTTAACACAGACACACACGCATACACACACGCATACACACACAAAAACACACACACACACACACACACACACACACACACACACACACACACACACACACACACACACACACACACACACACACACACACACACACACACACACACACACACACACACACACACACCCGTACATGATCGGAGCTAGCCTTACTGAAAACGTCAGTCTGTTGATATGCCTTTCATGACTGTCATCGAACAGGGGAATGTGTTACCATGGAAACAGTGTCTAAGGCACAGCCCCCAGTGACTCTGCCTTCAGCCAGTTGTACGTGTGCACACACAAACACATGCGCACACAAATACACACACACACACACACAAACAAACGTGCGGAAAAAACATATTATGACCCGCCAACTCCGATGCACACACAACTGAAATTTCTGCACCCGGCAATGCTGAATTGCCTACTGCTGTTTTAATGCACCAACACATACTACATGGTCCCTGCCTACAGGTTGGAAGAAAGACCCGGCTTCAAATGTATTTTCAAGCTGACAAAGGGCGCCTGCATCTGAAGTCTTCAATATTGCTGTATCTGAAAAGCAGCAATATGTAATGAATCATTGCTCATAACAATCTTCAAAGGTGGCATTCGAAAACTAAAGGTGAACAGATCTTTTTTTGATGTCTTGCTGCACACAAATCATTTTCTACGGCTTTTAATTTGATTTTTAGAGTTCCACCTTTATGACCTTGACCATGCTCTCTTTTTCCTGATGCTTTGAACAACATTGTTTGACTAAAATTTGTGGTTCTCCTGCCGCCAGGTATTAATAAAAAAAAGATTGTTGCCCTCATTGTACTGACACAACTTTCTCTGACGTTCGCATAGCACACCTCTGTGGAGTTGACATCCAGCCAACCACGAGGAAGTTATAGGGTTATGGTTTCAAGGTGGTTGCATGTGCCGCAACTCTGATGTGCTGACCCATGTTCGCTCTCTGTTCGCCTTTAGGATTTATTTTTTTCAAAAAATGTAGTCCGACCTAGTAACAGAAATCGCCCGCGTTGCATGAATGGCCGGAACACATCCTCCTGATCCAGACATACCATGTTATGTAATACCACTATTTAACACAGACATATTGGTAGAGATAAATGGTATCTCTACCAATATGTAACATGGACATAATGGTAGATAACATGGTATCTCTACCAATATGTCCATGTAAAATAGTGGTTGAAATACCATGGTATCTTTAACACCATGTGATGGATAGATTGGTAGCGATACTATGAATCTCTAGAACTATAACATGGACATATTGGTAGAGATACCAACACGGTTATGGTTGGGATTATGTTAAGATTTAGGGGGTAAGGTTAGGTTTACGGTTAGGGTTATGGTTATTCTACGGGGTTAAGGTTGTTATGCTGCATTTATTGTTAGGTGGAACAAATCAGGTTCCCGGTACAGTTCTGACAGTGACAGTCTTCCCTTGTCGATTTTCTCTGTTTTTATGGTTCCTACTTCTGTCACACCAAAGGCTTTTCCCGACGTGACAGAGGCATCACGCAGGGATGCAACTTGATTTGACTCAAACCTGCGCTACCAAGTTGTGTTTGTGAGGTCGGGTGGACCCTGACATGAACCAGGGGTGTGGCTGGACCTCCATCGGCTCTAATGAGGGCAGCCTCTCATTGTTTCCGACAATGGGGGGCAAAGTGTCCTGCATGTTATTAAAGTCTGTTGAGGTCCGCTGAGAGTGCAAAGCATTGAAGAACAGAAGGATAAATAGGTGGGGGAGGCTTCCAGCCAGAAGGAAGTGAATGCTGAAAGACCACAGGGCAAAACCAAACATGTTAGGCAGGACCCCAAGTGTCTGTGGACACACTACACTCCCTTTTCCTCTCCAGGCCTCAGGCCTGGAAAGTTTACAGATGGTGTTATTTCTTTCTGTTGTATTTAATTTTTTTGCACATTTGTATCCCTAGTCCTTTGTCGGCCAAGTGCATCAAATATAAATGTTGCAAGCTGTCATTTCCCCACAGTAGATCTACTCCATGACTGATATCCACATGGAGTCCCTCGTCTGGATTCAGACGCTGTCCCCTTCCCTCTCCATTATGTCCCATCTCTCGGCAGCTTCTCCCGTCCTGCTCTCCAGTTCCTCTTATAGACGATAAGATGCCAGTGATGGAGCTGTATGTAGTATAAAGAGACCTTTTTCTTTAAAACACCGCAATCCTTCGATTCATTTGGCACTTTCAACATTGAAGTGTTTTCAGTCCCCGTGTAAGCTATACGTGTTTACAGTTCCAGCTTTAACAGCTCAGTAACTATAGATGTTTTATTTTTCCGACACCTTGAAAGGGTGGCATAAGTAAAAGCTTTCCTTTACTGGACCTTTAGGGGATATCTTTATTTCCAGTTGCTTTACAGGCTTTTCCAGCCACTGCTTCTCGCAAGCGTCGGGCGAGCATGATGAAATATTCATTGTTATGCATTAACGTCTGAAGAGTTGTCGGACTCCAACAAGATGACCTTCATTTATTAAGACATAACAATGGGCTGTGTGGTGTACGTTGAAAGCGCCGCAGACGCTCCCTCCCTGGGTATACAGGCTGGAATCCATCAAAGTGGTCATTTTTCACAAGACAAAGCACACGTCGCACAATTCCGCCTGCTTTGATTAATGTTTTATGTGCTGCTCACTTTTCTGTTGCGTTAAATTTATAGAATGTAAATTCACGGTGCACACAATTCCTGTGCGTCGGGCGGTGAAGACGGTGTTCATCATACGCACCGATAAACTTCACTCAACGGAAAGGTCTCCGTTTATTTAGAACCCAATGAAAAGAAGTGATGTATGGCCTTTCGCCCCTTCCTCTCATAACCAAAACCCTTACCCCTGTTATTAATTACATTTTACCAAATTACTGTTTTGGATGATGAATGGGAGGGTGACAGGGGAATCCTTAACCTACATCGAGTGGCAGGAAACACTAGTCCCCTTCTAACTATAGAGGTTGATTCATTTGCAACCACTCTGCAAAAGAAAAGACAGTGTAAACTCCTGCCCTTTAGTCTCTTTTTATCCTAGCTGGTTTCCTCGCTTGTTTTTGTAGCCCTTATCCGCTTTATCGTGACAGTGAAACTTGACAATGTCTGCGGTTTTAGTTTTCATTCCATTTTTTTATTGCAACACTTCACCAGTTGTTGTTGCTGCACAAAGGCTGGCTTTAAGAATACGCAACTCAGTATAAGCCCATTATAAAACCCACTAAGATTCATTCATTTGGCGCAAGTCAATCAACATGTTGTTTTTAGATGTAGCTTGTTTTATGAGATAAGGGTTCTAGGACAGTGTTGCTGTACAAGAGACAAATCATGGAGAACAAATGAAGCATAAAGCATGAAGGCAGCAGAACCAATATCTGCACCAAAATGCATTACATCGAGATAAAATATATGTAATCTACAACGTACTATTTGTTGGGCTTTTGTAGCTAAATTAAAAACAGTGGTTCTGTGTCCAACTTCTCTGCTTCTTTTTCAAATCATGTCACATTAATGGAGCACACTCAAATGTTGAAAGTGCTTTGTGTTATATATTAAGGTGCACATTTCTCATATATCTACAGTCTTGTTGTTATCCAACAGACATAATTGAATAACAGAAAAAATATTTATTTCCCCCACTTGAAAACAGCCTTCTCTTCAGCAAGGCTCATTTAGCCAGTCTGTGGCTCCATCCTCCCCTCTCTCGCCCTGATTGTATTCATTGTGAGCCATTCCCATTCGGCCTGGTGCAATCACTGAGCTAAAAAAAACAATTTAAAAAAGGCCCTGCAAATCAGCCTTGGTGGAGTGCGGTGGGGGGGGGGGGGGGGGGGACGTAGTGTGAGCCAAGTTAAAAGTTGTAGTGGTCAACCTTTTAGTTTCAAATCCATGGTGCATATAGTACACTTTATATTCGGCCTTAACAAATATTTATTTCGGTAGCACATAAACAAACAGCCATAACAACACATCCATGATTTTGACTATTTTCACATGATTTAGATCAAGCCATGATTGTTGTTTATGAAATTGTATTTCCCAAATATACAGTATCTACACTGTCTGATCACTGAAGGACTATTAGTCATGGTCCGCCCCTGGTTTTCCCATTCACCAGCCTGCCACAATGCGCTCCCCTAAATAACCCAACCACCTTCACCTGTGATCCCCACGCTGATCCTGCCTGTTTCCGAACCCTCGCCTGTCTGACCACCCGCCTGTTGTCGAGTCCCTGCCGGCCTGTCTGCTTCCCTGTTTCCTGCCCCTCGCCTGCCTGTCTGCTCTCCCGTTGCCGACCCCTCGCCTGCTGTCCCACCGACGATTCCCTGCCCACATCGGTGACTTTACTGTTTGCCCTCTGCCTGCCCGATCCTGTACCGAATTAAATCCTTGAAACTGTCCTCAACTGTCGTCTGTCCGTGCACTTGGGTTCTCCCCATTACAGCACGACCTGGCCAAGAATGGACCCAGCCCAGACGGATGACCGCATCTCCTGGGTGGAGAACGCTCTGCAGCAGGTGATGGCCGCCACCAGGGCCGCCACAGCTCAGGGACAGCAAGACTTGGCACAAGTCCGCCAGGAATTGGTGAACGTCCAGGCCGGCGCCACCGCTTCACCTCCGGCCCCAGCGGTGACCAAAACTCCCGCCCCTCCACCCCGTGAGCCGGATGTGGGAGCCCCCAAACGTTAGGATGGTGACCGTATCACCTGCAATGCCTTCCTGTGCAATTGCTCCATAATCTTCTCCCTTCAGCCACTCACCTTCGCCTCCGAAGAAGCCCGGGAGGCTTACACCATAAACCATCTCTCCGGACGGGCACGTCTTTGGGGCACCGCTGAATGGCAGAGAGGGACCCCCGTCTGCCGCTCCTTTCGCTCCTTTGCCGAAGAGCTTAGGAAGAATCTTCGGAACTGGTTCTCTGGGAGCTGAGGCCGGACGAGAATTGTTGGCCCTGTCCCAGGGAAGCCGTTCTGTCTCGGACTACGCTAACGAGTTCCGCACCAGGGCCCCCATGTGTGATTGGAACCCCGCAACCCTCCGTGATGTCTTCCTACAAGGGCTGGCTGAGTACATCAAAGATGAGCTCATTGCCCACAACACGCCATCCTCACTGGAAGCCCTGACCCGCCTCGACCTCCGAATCCAGGCTCGCAGGAGGGAGAGACATTCTGAGGTCCCGCCACGCAGCCCTTCTCGTCCCCTTGGTCCCCAGTAATCCCCGCCTTCCTTCCGCTGACTCCAACCACCCCCTTGAGGAGAGGGGATCCGGGGCTCATGCAGGTGGGTTGCACCCATCTTTCCCAGGAGGAGAAGGAGAGAAGATGGAGGCAGAATCTCTGTTTGTACGGCGGTCAGCCAGGACACTTCGCTGATCGATCCCTGGTAAAAGCCAGAGCTCAACAGTGACCAGAGGCATACTGGTGAGCTCCATCACAGACTCTGCCTCTCTCATAAGACCCACTCTTTCCAGTGAGCTCCTGTTGCCTTCTGGTTCCCATCACATTACCGCCCTCGTCGACTCAGGGGCCGACGAGAGCATCATGGATCGGTCCCTTGCCCTTCGGCTGGGACTTCATCCTGAGAGACTACCGTTGCCGATCTCTGCCAGAGCCATGGATGGGGAGGGTAACTTCCCAAACCAATCCTGTGCACATGCTCCTACCGGAGGGTCACAGGGAGACCAGCCGGTTCATGATTCTGCCTACCCCCAGCCAACCTGTCAACCTGGGTCACTCCTGGCTTCATAGGCACAATCCCAATATTGACTGGTCTACCTGTTCCATCCGAGAGTGGGGAGTGACTTCTCTGCATTCCCGCCTTAAGACACAATCACCGTCGCCTTCCCCCATCGCTCCTGCTCCAGCCTAAGACACCTCCGGGGTCCCTGCAGTCTACCATGACCTGAGGGACGTCATAAATAAGGCTAAGGCCACCTCCCTGCCTCTTCGCAGTCCCTATGATTGCGCCATTGATCTCCTTCCCGGCACTTCACCCCCAAGGAACGTTTGTACTCCCTCTCCGCCCCCGAGCGACAAGCCATGGAAGAGTACATCCGGTCCTCCTTAGCAGCGGGGATCATCCGACCCTCTTCGCCACCCGCTTGGGCAGGTTTCCTACCCCTACGACCCTGCATCGATTACCGAGGTCTGAACGACATCACAGTGAAGAACCGTTACCCCCTTCCACTACTCTCCCTGCCTTCGAGATGCTCCAGGGGGCAATGGTGTTCTCCAAGCTCGACCTTAGGAATGCTTACCATCTGGTTCGCATCCGAGACGGAGACAAAGTGGAAGACGGCCTTCAGCACCCCTACAGGTCATAATGAGTACCTGGTGATGCTCTTTGGTTTGACCAACGCACCAGCAGTCTTCCAAGCGCTCGTCAATAACCTTCTGTGGGACCTTCTGTGGGAAGTTTGTTTCGTCTATCTGGACGACATCCTGATCTTCTCCCGCAACCTAGAGGAACACGTCACGATCGGTTCTCCGCCGCCTCCTAGACAACTCCCTGTACGTCAAGGCGGAGAAGTGCCTCTGTCTCCTTCCTGGGATACATTATAGCAAGGGATAACCTGCGGATGGATCCTGCCAAGGTCTCTGCTGTCAACTCCTGGGCCCCCCCGGAAACATCCAAGCAGCTGCTGCGTTTCTTGGGGTTCGCCAACTTCTACCGGTGCTTCGGCCCTCACCTCACCCAAGGTCCCCTTCCGTTAGTCTAACGAGGCACAAAACTACTTCGAGACCTTCAAGACCCGCTTCACCAACACCCCCATCCTTCACATCTCCGAGCCCGACCGGCAGTTCGTTGTGGAGGTGGACGCATCCGGTGTGGGAGTAGGGGCGATCCTCTCCAAGTGTTCTTCCACCGACCAGAATATCCACCCCTGTGCCTTTTTCTCCCTGCCGTCTAACCACCTCAGAGAGAAACTATGATATCGGCAACAAGGAGCTTCTGGCGGTCAAGCTGCCTTGGAGGAGTGAAGGCACTGGCTAGAAGGAACCAAGGTTCCGTTTTTGGTCTGGACCGATCACCGGAACCTAGAGTATATCCGGTTTGCCAAGAGGTTGAACTCCAGACAGGCCCGCTGGTCACTGTTCTTCGACCGGTTCAACTACACCTTGTCCTATCGACCCGGTTCTCATAACCTAAAACCTGATGCTCTCTCCCGACAGTTCCCCGATGAGACGGTCAAGCCTTCCACCATCGTCCCAGCTTCCTGCCTCTTCGCTTCCGTCACCTGGGAGATAGAGGAGCAAGTACGGATGGCACTGTGGACCAGCCAGCTCCAAGTTCCTGTCCCCCTGACCGCCTGTCCCATCACACCTCCATTCTGACGTGCTCCAGTGGGGCCATGCTTCCCGGCTCACCTGCCATCCCGGCATCCAGCGGATCCGGGACTTCCTGCTACGGTGCTTCTGGTGGCCGTCACTGGAAGAGGATGTCCGGGGTTTTGTCAATGCCTGTCCTGTTTGTAACCAGAATAAGACCTCTCGCCGCCCACCTGCTGGCTTCCTGCACCTCTTGCCCATTCCCCATCGTCCCTGGTCACATATCTCTCTGGACTTTGTGACTGGTTTGCCTGCATCCAAGGGCCACACCGTCGTCCTTACCCTCGTAGATTGATTTAGTAGGTTGGCTCATTTCATCCCCCTCACTAAACTCCCCTCTGCCAGGGAGACTGTGGAACTGCTCCTCCACCACGTCTTCCGCCTCCATGGGTTACCTGCGGATGTCGTCTCTGACCGGGGGCCCCAATTCACCTCGGTCTTCTGGAGGGAATTCTTCAGCCCAGTCGGGGCTACCGCCAGCCTATCTTCCGGCTTCCACCCGCAGTCCAATGGACAGACCGAGAGGGTCAATCAAGATCTAGAGACCACCCTCCGATGCCTGGTGAACCGCAATCCAGCTTCCTGGTCCGATCAACTGGTATGGGTAGAGTATGCACATAACACCCTTACCTGCTCATCCACCGGCCTCTCTCCCTTTCAGTGCGCCTACCGGTATCTGCCACCCCTATTCCCCGACCTGGAGAAGGAGTCCTCTTGCCCCTCGGCTCAAGCCCTGATCCATCGATGTCGACACACCTGGATCCTGGCATGCACTGCTCTCTCCAAGTCTGCAGATCGCCACGCTGCTGCTGCAAACAAACACTGCACGCCGACCCCTGCCTATCAACTTAGCCATAAGGTCTGGCACTCCATCCCGTGACCTGCCCCTTAAAGTGGAGAGTCGCAAGCTGGCCCCCAAGTTCATTGGACCATTTCCCATAACCCGCATCATAAACCCAGAGGCGGTACACCTTCAGCTTCCTCGTTCCATGAGGATCCACCCAACCTACCATGTCTCCAGGGTCAAACCCATCCAGGAAAGCCCTCTGGCTCCTCCCTTTCCGCCTCCTCCTCCCCCATTAGCTCGTCGACGGAGGCCCAGTGCTTACTGTCTGGCGTCTCCTCTGCTCCTGCCGCCGTGGACGTGGGGTCCAGTATCTGGTAGATTGGGAGGGGTACGGTCCGGAAGAGTGCTCCTGGATCCTGGCTCGCTTCATCGTGGATGCCCGTCTCATCTCTGACTTCCACCTGTCCCATCCTGACCAACCTGCCCCGATCCTCTCGTCCGCCCGCTACGGTTCAATCTGCAGGTGGTTCTCCTGACCTCCCGAGGAGAAGGCACTCGGATACTGCATAAGCCGTCCCTTGCCAGGTGGGGTACTGTCATGGTCCGCCCCTGGTTTTCCCATTCACCGGCCTGCCACCCTGACCTCCCCTAATTAACCCAACCACCTTCACCTTTGATCCCTCTATATAAATCCTCTCTCTCCACTCAGTCTCTGCCAGATCGTCTCTCTTTCTCACAGAGCTTTCCCGCAACTGTTTCTACAACGCTGATCCTGCCTGTTTCCGAACCCTCGCCAGCGGATGAAAACCCCTTAAAAGAGTATGTTTGTGTTTGTGTGTCACTCTGTTCGAGCCTGCATGAGAGTTCAGTGCTGTTGCGTCTTTCCGGCCAATCGCCGTTCAAGGCCCACCTGGGCTGTACCACTTCGGGAGGGGCCGCTCAGTTTACTCCCCTCTAGACAAAATCGACAAGGTTGCAACGTTGAATGTTTGTTGCGTCTCAGTGAGAGGATGCGGGCGCACAGCTCAGGCTGCCGAACGGCGCTGCAAGGAACTTTTATAAATGCAATATATAGTTATCCCGCAGTAATCATCACGACGTTAACGGCCCACCGGGAATTCTCCTAACGCTCCCGATTACCAGGAATATTCATACTGGTTTAAATAATAAATGTTATTGTATTTCCCATCTTAGCTGAGCAAGAGTTTTGTTTGTAAGTTCAGTCATTGAAACAAATTAAAAGCCTGGGCTGTTGAAGTTTAATGGTAGGCCTACCATTGTCATGCACCTACCCGATGTCAAGTGGACCGGGTTGAATTCACTGCGGATCTCTCTTCTTAATGTCCTTCTCAACACTCTCTGATCTCACTAAAAGGCAGCATGAAATCAAGGGATATTTAGAATAGAAAAAAAATTGCGATTAATCGAGAGTTAACTATAACATTAATGCGATTAATCGCAATTAAATATTTTAATCGCTTGACAGCACTAATATATATATATATGTAAATATGTGTGTGTCTTCAGTGAAACGTAATTGGTCGTATTTCCAATGACAGCTCAATCCCTCGTGCTACATGAAGGACATATGCAATATTCAATGGGGCTCTACCCCTACCTATTGATTCACCAAACATCGTCATAATGCACCATTAAAAAACATTGCCAATAAAATCAACCACAGAAAGTAGAAGAAAAAAGGTCTTCCTTGGTCACACAAAAGTGGATGTTTTTATTGAAAGAATATCATCAGTTACATAAAATAGCATTTAACCCCTCAGATGATGCAATGTGAAAGCATTGATTTAAACAAGATGCAAGCTGCACGGTTTCAGGGATAGTAGCGTCCATATGATTCACCATGGCAATGATAGAAAACGCAGCAATAACATATAAACAGCATATTCATTCACTGACTGACGATTACGACAATACAATTTCAAAAACATTTATCGTTGGAAATGTTATCAAAGCACATTTGATTATAAAACTATCATCCAAAGTTGCATTTTCAACTGTTTTGGAAGACAACCTTGGCAAATGTGACAATTTGCAGTTTCTTCGCATTTGGGTTGTTTTGGGTCATATTTGAAAACAACCTATTCTGTCGTTTTCCAATATATACTGTATATATGACAAATGGTAGCTCTGTTTAAATCCCATATTCCCACAGATTTTAGCCATCGCTTCTTTCTTACAATAAAGAAAAGATCAATTCCCTGTATCAGATGGCTAAAACTACCCTCACCCAATTTTTTAAACAAACTGTGTTGTTTTTTCTCACTTGGATGCTTTGTCTTATTGGAATCAATAAGACAAATAAGTGAAGCAGCTGACTGTTAATGCACTACAATGAGCCCACCACTGTGCCAAAACCCTTTTTGTCTATCCAAAAAGACAACAGAGTTATTAGTAGTCCTCCTGTCTTATTTTTTGTCTCCTTATCCTGAGTAGTTAAGACGCAACGCAAGTTCACACCAAATTTCCTGAAAATCACTGTGAAAAGTAGGCAGTTTGGGTTGTTTTGAATGTACCCACTTAACCTTGGACATCGATTACCACCCCAGAAAGAATAGAAGCCCTGCACCGTGGACTGAAATGCGATCTAAATCCAGTGAATCCATCCATCAATGACTAGCATGTGATAAGGCTCAGGCCATGCACTTCCCCCAAGGCCAGCTGAGGAAGACGGCCCTCTGCAGATGCTTCACATGGAGCTATATTGATTTGAGCCGTTGTGAATTACATTTTTTTCTTTTATTCAGAATAAATAGAGTGACAATTTCGGATGGACACAATCCCAGTATCAGAGCAGCAGCTGTAAGGCACCCAATTGATCAAGGGCGGCATGGTGATAGTCCGGTTAAGGTAATGGACTCACATCATTGGGGGAATGGTTCCAAGGGCTGTTACAGCTGCAGGGAACTGTTCCCCACTGCAGGTTTATCTCCAGGAGGACACATGCAGATAAACGTGTCAAGCGTGTCTGATAGCTGAGACGTAACCTCTGCATCGATAACGAGCCCTGCTGATCTACATTATAATCATTCTCTATAATCAAGGTGTATTACTCCCCCTTCCGCTGCACGGATGCTTTTTAGCATCATCCAATGAACATAAGCAGTATGTTGCTAATGTTAATATATGTTTATATATATAAATGTATATATTTGTTCATCAGCTGACAAACTATTCCTGAAAATACAAGCAATGTATAATTTAAAAGGGTAGTTCTTCCACACATAGTTAATATGGTGTGTGAGTGTGGGTGTGTGCGTGTGTGTGTGTGCGTGTGTGTGTGCGTGTGCGTGTGCGTGTGCGTGTATGTGTATGTTTGTGTGTGTGTGTGCGTGCGTGCGTGCGTGCGTGCGTGCGTGCGTGCGTGCGTGCGTGCGTGCGTGCGTGCGTGCGTGCGTGCGTGCGTGCGTGCGTGCGTGCGTGCGTGCGTGCGTGCGTGCGTGTGCATGTTTTCTATGTCTCAACTTTTCAATGTAAAATTGTAAGAAACCAATTTGGCTAAAAAGTAGTATATTATCCTTATTCTATTCCATTAGCTCTATTGCCTTCATCGGAGACTCAATTCCTCCTCCAATCGACATGAATCACTCTTTGACTGTCGATCCCTCCCACGCAGAAGGGTCCTCAGACCCTCATAAAGCATTGTGTGCAGCCAGTGCACCCCTTATCCAGACAGTGTATGGAACAACAAGCATTTGGTATGCAGTGTACTGCTCTGCTACTCTTTGGTCTTTAATTCAAGTCGAGATAATATCATCACACAAACCATAGCAAATGCTTCATTGGTTCTATCTGGTAACAAAAAATGTGGCGAATTGAAAGGAATCATTAATGTTTGTGACACAGGGTAATTAAGAAAATAATGTCTGAAAGTCAAATATATGAACGCTCCATACGGCTGTATGTCTCCTTATCTTTGGGGAAAAAGGGGCTGGCTTTTTTTGGTTTCCTTTATTCAAACCTCAAACTTTACTGAAAAATTTAGTGTATGGATCAAAGATATGCGCTGAGTTAACTCAGTGGTGACACAAAGACAGTGGAACAGTGATTGCCATTAATCAGACTTTGAAGGAAAAACACCACATTGTCGCCTATAATAACTATGGCCATTGTCAGTGAACTGCCAGCTGCCATCTGTCTCCTGAAGAAAGTTGATTGGTTGATAAAAATCTGCTTTCTGTGAACAGAGAATAGCCGAGTCCTTGTTGCTGTGAAAAAAAAACCTAGAAAAAAACTATAGAGAACTATAGAAAATACCCAATCGCAATAGCAAAACAATTTGACATCTGTTTAGTCATAAATAAAACTGGGAGGATGATTTAATTGTTGGTTTCTATGCATGAGAGAAAAGTGATAATTACATTTGGTTATTCTCTGTGCAGACTTCAAAAATTAAAACTAGAATCGACAAAAGCCAAAAGGAAATTACGATTGCCATTGGTTTGATGCATGGGAAAATCTCATACAAACAAAGGCTAAAGTTGCATACAAACGCTCTGCTTTAAAACACTCTCATCCAGTAACTATAACTCTTACTAAAGAACCAATGACATGGGTAATAACACTGGCAAACACGCTTCAACACAAATTCTTATTTTTACAGAAGAAAAAATGACAACTCCTGTCTCAATGTTGGACCAGCAGAGAAATAAAGGGGCGCAATGAAATTGAAGGGGGTTGGGTGGGGGGGGGGCTTGAGCGTGATGGGGAAACACATGTGACAGGATCGCTGAGGAAATAAGAATCCTGCTTCCCTGTGAGGCGTGGTGTAATTGGGATGGGCACTTTCAATCAAAACACACTTCTGTTCTATTCTCCAGGCTTGCAGCGGGGGGGCAACTCGCCTGTAATTTCTTATGATTGGCAACCAGTGGACGGAAGGCGGGAGGAGGGCGACTTCCTTCCCTCTCTTTGTCAGAGCTCTGGTGGCGGCTGCTGGCATCACTGTGAAGGATTATCCACTAATCACTAACCACTTCCCTGACCTCTGAACGTCAGGAAGGCAGATTTTGGGGATTGACAAGTGACCGGAGCAAAGAAAAGCAATCATTTAAAGTTTGCTTGTGTTTAGATGTACAGCACCCTCTGGAAGGAATAAAAATTGCATATTGAACTAGACTTCTATAAAAAATATATTAAAAAGGCCATGGTTAAGGAAAAGATAATGGGCAATTTCTCCACTTTCGTGGCTTGTCCCCTTTGGATTAATTTAAGACAATTCAAAAGAGAGGCTATTTGGAAGATTATCTGGCCTTGCCCTTCTCCCAGTTAGATACATCTATACAGGGCCTCTTGAATAGCACGCTCAAAGCCAAGACTAATTTAGTTGACTTCTCCCCTGAAGCCTCAAATCCTTCAATAGTGTCTTTAATACCACACATCCTGATGGTGAGTGCAGATACTGTCTGAAAGCGTACAACACACACTTTGATAAATATTACTAATGATCTTCCCTGGAGGGTAAGCAAACCTAATGTGGCAAACAGAATGCAAAGCATACCGCACAATTAACAATAACAGGGTTGGGCTGAATGATCAGCCTAGAATAAGAATTTATTTGTTAGCTCTGCATTCAATTTCCCAACCACGTTAGCATTTGTGCATTTCGATTGAGTTTCCCTTGCTTTCAAACAACTGTGGAAGCCTTCTCCACCCACCTACCAGATACAGCACAGCAGCAGTTACACACTTTAATGACATGATGTTATTAGTGCTTGCTTTATGTAGGTACCGACGTACCCTCACATATAACAATCACACATAACCAACCTAACCATACTCATTATTTTATATATACACATAGAGCTGTTCTCAACAAATGGAATTGGTCGTATGGGCATACGGCTCTCTTCACAGCAGCGCTCCCACAAAGGAAGCCAGGGTACTTGTGTGTTGTTATATACTGTGCTCTTGAGAAAGGGCCTTTCCGTAGCATGCTGCTCACAGAGGCCCAAGTGGGGCCCTGTATCAAGCCTTTGTTACTCCCCCCTTTGTATATCTTCCACTGTCAACAAAGTATAGAATTGAACATTTACAGGCAGCAGTAGGGTGTTCATGCACAACACTTTCATCCCATTCGTCAGATTGAATGGTCTCAAAGGGAGTGGGGGTGGGGGAGGGGTATCTGCTCACTGATACTTGACAGCAGTGTATCGTGTTCACTTAGCGGGAGAAATAGGGACGACTACGAGAGAAGTTCATTAATCCTGGTCATGAGTCGTGAATGATTGGTTAAACATATTCATTATTATTCTGTATCTGCACGCATTTATTCTGCTGTGCCGGTTTCTTCTCACATAAGTACAATTATTTCTCATTCTATACCCAGACAACAATTTAAACTTGAGAATCGAACCCCCTTAAAGGGTGCAGGACAGGTTTACAATGGCTATTATTTCCTGGTGGTGTAGTTTCCTAATATTTAATGCACGTATGTATTTACACTTTTGTACAGATGTTCTAACAGCTGGCAGGGACATATTTCCCTTGTCACACTGTCACTTTAGTGTTGCTGAGGCGACACGGGAAACCACTCTTAGCTGTAAAGCCATCACTCTCTAAGGTGCACATATAGAGCAGTATACCGCCCCCAATAGATAGAAAAAAGGCCCTTGTTATTACATTTGTGTCGGTATGGTTTTAAAGGTGATGAATTTCAACCAAGACATAAATGACCTCATGGCCATACCTGAGATGTCAGCAAAAAAAAAGATCAGGTTGAATGTTATTGGGAATTTAATGTTTTCTCTTAACCGTAGCACTATTGTGATGGTGTATACAGGTAAAAAGCATGGGTTCCCTTCATCTTTTTGGGATACTGAATTCAGCATTTTTATGCATCAATAAGACATACAGAACAACAATTATAATGCAGTTAAAGTTACATGGGTCACAGCAGTCATATACAACAAGGCTCTGAACATGACACAGTATACAGCTACTGGAAGCCAAATAACATTTTAAGCTTGGGGGAGGTTGACATACACCACAAGCCACAAAGCTAATACAATCAACGCAACCACTTTCCAACCGCTAAGAGACTATTATAGCAAAAGGATGATGGGGGAATGCTAAGGATGGACAGGGCACATCTGTAAAACGGCATTGATCCTTACTTAATGAATTACAATTATTACCTCAGATATGTGTGAGTGGGTTAACACACAGCAACACCACAACGCACCTTTTATAAAATGCGTCAACGTTATTCTTAGAATCGTATGAAATGACTTCCACTTATCGTCCATTTTGATTTTCATGTTAAACGTATTTAACATTGAATGTATTTAACTATAGGCCTACCTCGTACTTCTTGATAAGATCGAGAAGCTCTTATTTCCATTTGAGACCAAAACCAGAGAACCGATATGCTAAAGACATCTCCGCCTCTGCATCTGAGTACCAAGCTATACCAAATGAACCCCATAGAGATATGATCCACGAGTACCATGGCCGGTCACAGGACCTTTTGCACACGTGAATGTAGAGGCTTCCAACAAGGCTTTCTTAAACGCAAGCAACCCGATTATTTAAAAGAAATGTGCGACGCTAAAAGAAAGCGGCAACATCTTAGGTGATTTAGGTCGCCGTTTTTATGGACTTCTTGGCCTAATGGACGTCCGCTCGCGTGCATTTCAAGCGTGCTCATTGAAAATCAGGGTATTGCGTCAGGGAGTGCGTTTTGGTGGTCAGTCAGCACTTTGTGTGAATGTGCTATCACTGCACATTAAATTGACCCAAACAAGCACTTGATGCATTGCTCTCTGGTCTGAGGCTCATGGCAGCCTGGCCCGAGAAGAGGATTGATTGGCACATCGGCCGGAAACAAGAGAAACAGAGAGAAGATGGAGCACATAAAACATGAGTGGGAGAGAGAGAGAGAGAGAGACACACACACACACACACACACACACACACACACCACACACACACACACACACACACACACACACACACACACACCACACACACACACACCACACACACACACACACACACACACACACACACACACACACACACACACACACACACACAACACACACACCACACCACACACACAACACACACACACTACCACCACACACAACCACAACAAAACATATGAGAAAAGAGAGAGAGAGAGAGAGAGAGAGAGAGAAGAGAGAGAGAGAGAGAAGAGAAGAGAGAGAGAGAGAGAGAGAGAGAGAGAGAGAGAGAGAGAGAGAGAGAGAGAGAGAGAGAGAGAGAGAGAGAGAGAGAGAGAGAGAGAGAGAGAGAGAGAGACACACACACACACACACACACAACGAGAGAGAGATTGACACACATATGGAGTAGGGGGGGGAGCATTTTGGCTTACTTACATGGAGGATGGAGGCTTACATTTTTCATGATGATTGCCTGTGAGTCTCTTTGTAGAAATCAAGTGTCTCTAATAGAGCGGCTGGTAAATCGGTCGGTCAGTCAATAGTTCCCTCAGGGATATTCTTCCTCAGCAAACGGTTATCTTTATCAGTTGTGCGTGTGGCCAAAGAAAAAGAGGAAAGAGAGAAAGCGTGTGGTAAAAGTGGTCACCTGCGTTGGACAGCATTGTTGAAGACGCTCCCTTAGAGTCGCACAGAACTTAGCTTAGAACAACTTTTGAGCAGCAGTGAGTGGGTATTATTGTGGGCATGCTGACACTGCCCACTTGTCAGGAGTTCATCTCTACTTGGCTGACTCTGATGTCTGATTAACGGAGCTAACAGAGTGGTGAGACACAGCCACGCATTCTCTCGCATTGGCTCTATCTTAGAGGACACCTCCACCGCACCTGAGCTGATAGCAACCATGGCTGAGGATGGCATGTTAACAGTGATTATACATGGAGACTCGGAGACACTAACGTCAGAGTGGCAGGGAAGGGGAAGAGTAGGTGTGGTGTGGGGACGCCGCTGCAGAACAATGCTGTAGTAAGCAGATGTGCCAGACGCCTCAGCTGCTAATGTTTTCCATTGGGAGAACACATGGTGCAATGTGGGTCGATGTTACACTCCTCACTACTCTCTCTCTCTCTCTGTCTCTATCTCTCTCTCTCTCTCTCTCTCTCTCTCTCTCTCTCTCTCTCTCTCTCTCTCTCTCTCTCTCTCTCCTCTCTCTCTCTCTCTCTCTCTCTCTCTCTCCTCTCTCTCTCTCTTCTCTCTCTCTCTCTCTCTCTCTCTCTCTCTCTCTCTCTCTCTCTCTTCTCTCTCTCTCTCTCTCTCTCTCTCTTCTCTCTCCTCTCTCTCTCTCTCTCTCTCTCTCTCTCTCTCTCTCTCTCTCTCTTCTCTCTCTCCTCTCTCTCTCTCTCTCTCTCTCTCTCTCTCTCTCTCTCTCACTAAATATCTCTTGCTCTCTCTTTCTCCCCTTCTCTTTTTTCTCTCATTTCCCATTGCAACTATTTCTCTTTCTTTGTCACATACTGTAGAAACACACACACACACACACACACACACACACACACACACACACACACACACACACACACACACACACACACACACACACACACACACACACACACACACACACACACACACACACACACACACACACACACACACACACACAGAGACATACACACACAGTCATCAGAGAGGCTCTACTACCAACTGTCCCTCTTCTAATATAACTAGTGTTACAAAATGACACGTACACAGCTGATGTGCGAATTTGTGTTTTTTTCAAAATACAACAATTCTTCATGAAGAGCACTGCGCCCTGCGGCACGGCGTGTGATCTGTGGCGTGCACGCACATGCACGCACGCCACTGGACCTTTGTTGTCCTTACATGAGACGCCTGCAAAGTGGAGCATGTATAATCACATTTTCCTCACGACAATGTTCATAATTAGTTTCCAATGGTTGATTAGTGGGATACGCTGTCACCAGAGTCAATGCAAGGGGACCGAAGAATGTAGTGGCACGTATTTAATTAGTTCTGGGGGTAACGGGTTGGAGAAACGGCAGAAGGCTCACAGACTTCTTCAGTGAGGGACAGCCTGGGACTCGGCATTGGAGGAAATAAAAAGCCCCTGCACCGACGTCTTAACAAAGGAAAACGGGACGTCTCACAGGGATGGTGTCAGAGGTTCTTCTCGAGTGCCGTGTAACATCGTGGTTTTGTTCTGTAATACATCGGGCTCACCAATCGGCCAAATTAGTCTATTAATTAAAAAAGCTACACTCAAATTAAAATTGCATACCCCATTGATTGCCATTTCAGGCGGGGACAATGAAAACAACCTATATTAGAGGTTAGGAGAATAATGGTCAGGGAAATGTTTTTCAAACAGGACACATTGTTAAAGTTGGCTTTTTCTTTTTTAATGAGGGATCTAACAAGAAAGGATAATCCTTTTCACAATTAACCAGATGGCGGTCCGCAGAGTTCCAAAATAAACATCTTTTTTTTCTTTCAAAGCACGGTCTATTTTGCATATTGCTTCACATTGCCCAGAGAAATGGAAAGAATACTTTGTTATTGTAATTGAATAGTTTGTACCAGACCAGGCTGGATGAATATAGTCCTTTTTTTTAAACCAGTATAAGTATCCAAGCCTAGACAGGTGTAGATTGGTGCAGGATCAGATGTTGCCTTCCAAAACATATGTGGGAAATGTAGTTCATTTTTTTTACTTTAAATCCATTGCTGCAGTCCTTAAATGCAGGTTTTGTCATTCTGGAATGTTTTTGACCTACTTGTTTGTTATTCTCAATTTTTATTGTCGAGTTTGTTCCTTGTAGTTAATTGTTTTTTATGTATGTAAACTAGTGTTTGGCTTACCTCTTGTGAAAACTATTTTCTTGGACCCCAAAGTTGAGCCAAACACAACATTAGACTGGATTTAATTTAATCTGCCTCATGGTTCCCCTATGTCTTTCATTTGAACTCCATCTCCCAGGTCTATCACATAATCCACTCCCCTCTACCAGCGTTCAAACTCCCCCCATCTCTCGAAGAAGGAAGAAAGTATTCGTGTCAAAAGAAATGCCAATTGTCTTTCAGGACAAATGTCTCTAACTCCATAGTGTTTATAGAGACAGCTTATCCCCTTCAAAAAAAAGAGAAGAGCATAATCCAAAATCATAATCACTGTTGAAATATGTGTAGCCAAAGCCTGCCATTGAAACCAAAGTGAGTGACCATTTCAACCCAATAAGCTCAACATAATATATTATGCCACCACTCGGGGTGTAGGCTATAATCAGCTCTGGCAGTCGCTATCTCGCCACAAGGATTAGCAGTGTCAATGTGGAGCCATTTCCTTCCTCTCCTCTCTCAGGCTACTTGCACTATACTTTATTCGCTGGCAATTTATAACTGGCCCATCATGTTAGATTATTACCATTGGGCAAACCAGGTTTAGAAACAAACTGCTTTTACAAACCTACGTTTCAAAGGTAGACGGAACCAAAAACGTATTTCGTTCCCTTAACATAATTCGGATGTGATGATGGAAGGGTAATTACATGTCCAAAATATAATGACGTTTATTACGAACGATTCTGTGTCACCCAGATTTCGTCTTTCAATTTGAAAATGGAGTCATTTTGGCTGCATTTATGGTGCCAGTGCCATTTATTGGGGATACAGTCTACAGTATTTCTTTAACATGGTAATCTACCACATTTTTCACAGAAATAAAAGCAAGAATTAAACTGGTCTAAAAATCGTATGCTATGCAAGTCTCCGCCAACCAGTTTGTGAACGTTCTGGTCAGCTCTGAACTCGAGTCCCCTTCCTTTGGTGATGCTGACGTTGAGAGGGTGCGCTCACACCCCAGTGTGTGTGGCTGTCTAGGCACCATTTGAAGTGTTGATGGCTGCATCCAAGAGAGTTAAAAGCGTCTCAGGCACCATAGTGCAACGCCACGGTGTGTGTGACAATTGTACTAGCCTAGAAAAAGTATTACATAGCTGTCCAGAGCCGTTACCATGTGGATAACAAACTCTTTCCCCTGCCGACAAACCTTCAGCCTAGAGATGACTTTTTTCATTCTCTTATTGTTGACCGGAAACAGGGGGTTTCCCTGAGATTTTAAGATGTCGTTTGATAACTCATCATGTGGATGAGTAGGCTACAAGTGACGTGAGAGGAAAATCCAACAAGAATTTGCTAAAATCACAAGCTTTGGAGCAAGATCTTGCCAAAGCCTGAATCGATGGAAACTAATTGACCTTGGTAAATATATTCAAACAGATTTTCAGAGTGCCAAATATGATTATTTTTGTGGGAACCCTTCAGTTTTCTGCACGGAATCCTGGGATTTCACTGCAAACAAATCTAATGCCTTGTGTAAATACGCAGCAAAGCAACGTGAATCTCCATCCTAGCAATGGTTTCCCTGACACCCAGGGACACAATTACAAGGAATTCATTACTCCATAATAGCTATTACGTCGCCATTAAAAGTCCATTATGACGTTGTGTTGTGGAAAGATAGAAGGTGTTTGCAGCCCCCGCTGGGTATCAGTCAGAGATGCTTGAGAGGTAGACAATTAGATCACTTTTAGAATGTTTAATAGCTTTTTACCTATCTTATATGAATGTAATTATTATGATTGATTGTAAATACTAAAGCAGAGAGCCTTAGTAGGCTTTCAGTTCTTCAGCATTATGCTAAGGTGCAACACGTGTCTGCGATCATTAAATATACGAATACCTTCATACCCTTTTAACACGTTTAACACTGATCTAATCAGGGAAGCAGTTACGCAGAGTCAAACGAAAGCGCTCAGAGCAACAATCCACTCCAAAACATCTGTGTGTAGATCCCTGGGATTAGAGTGACGAACAAGCCTTTCAATTAATTTTTCCCCCCCTGCCAATCATATGGCAAACCACACAATGTACTGGTTGATTGTGGAGATCATGGTTTCCCGGTACCCGCCGTCACCAAGGCTGGAAGCATGTAATAGTGTCTGTCGTACATTCTGTTGTGTTCCTCTGTAATGTGTTTCACTTTGGTTCAACCTGTGCTGGTGGAGGTGGTGGTGGTGCACCAGTATGTGTCGCTCTGTTTGAGTGACAGCGTGGATAATCCCTTTCGCTGGGTGATTTGGGTGACAGTCACAGTGTCAATAAAATGTCCAGGAATTTTGGACAGGAAGGGAGAATGAAATAAATAAATAAACAAGAAATATATCAGTAAATAATCGCCCCAGAGTAACACCTTCAACTGCAGGAAATAATTGGGATTTGGAATTTACTCTGGAGCTTTTAAGAAAGTAAACATGCAAGAATAGCAGCCATTGTTGTTGGTCCAGCTGATGTTCCATTGTGGAATCATTTGTATGGCGAACATGTCTCTCTTTCATGAAAAATTCTGTCAGAACTAAATTAGTCTACACGGGATTGTCATTTAGCTGAGAAAACATTTGGATCCCTCAGCTATTTGCCATAATCACCAGTAACTAGACAAGTACAAAAGAAAGGAGACAACAATGTTTCTCTTTCCCTCATAGCACAAACTCCTTTCTATAGATCCTATAGCTTTTAGGGCAGCACTGTGCATCAAACGCCTGTTCTTGTGAGATATATTTAGCGTTATCTCCGGTTCTTGCTGCACTCTTTCCTCGGTGCAATAACACATTTGTCTTTTGTTCTTTTGTTTCGTCTCCGCTGCTTCCAGAGAATGTCACTTAGCCCCACTCCCACGATGGCGGTGCCGTTGGCATATGGTAGAAAATGTGTTCATGCTGTCAGCCTCCCAAAGCCAGGTGCTCTGGTGGAGAAAGAAGGCGGGGTCCTGCCCAACCACCGTTCCTGCATTGAACGTCTCTTTTTCCACATGAGCATTAATTTGAGGTGATTGACACTTTCTTTGTTGCAAATTGGGTTTGAGCTTTGCAGTGGTCCCTCAGACATGGTGCCAAAGACACCGGATCACCTTCTTATTTGTGGTTCTAGGTTGAGGTTGGGGTGCAGGGATAACTTTTCGTCAACTTGTGGCTTACCCTGCGAAATCTGTGAGCTCGCTTTTGCTTATCTTGCCTCCACAATGTGCTATATTAATTTAATTCGATATCTATATCTCTGTTTACATGTGTTTCAAATAAATAGTTGAATACAAAGTTATAGCGGTTAGCAAGTCGGTAATATAACGTGGAGGCTAAAGTTCCAGCTCTAATTGGATGGACCAGTGTTTATGTCCATGCAGGCAGCATTGTGACATTTCTTCTCCTTGGTGATGATTCAAACAGGGACTATTTTCAGCATGTAATGTATTTCATCTACTGTTTTTTATTTCCTGTCTGACATAGGATTTTATAGGATAAATTGCTTTTTTAATTGCTGTCCTAATTGAGCTAGACTGCACATCACTTTGGTAAACCGTGGTTGTTTTTAAGTGCGCTCTATAAATAAACTCCCTTGACTTGAGACGAGTGTAATAAAGCTCTGACATTACACCTATGCTTGTTTTATATAATTTAATCACAGAGTGCTGGTATGCCTGTGGGTTCTATTGATATTTTCTGTATTCAGCAGCAAGAGGGATTCCATCCTGGATTGGCTTGTTCTTAGGCTTATTTCCCTTGCCCTGGGCAACATAATTGTTCCAAATGTCCAGAGAGTCACATCTTGATCCACGGGGGATCATATTTAATATACATACACATTATCTAGGCAAAATTAATGTCCAAATGCCAAGAACCACTTAATGGCTTAGCCTATTTGACATTTACTAATATAAATACTCATGCAATGAAGATAATTAGTGTATGTAATGAGTATTAAGTATTATTGTATTTCATTATTTTTAATGAGATGAATTACAACTGGGGTGATGTCCACATATTTGCATGCAATGGAGTCTATTCACTAGTAAAACAATATGTTGTTGGCGAATAATGTGTCTATCAAGGAATAAGGTGGAAAACAGTTGATTGCCTCTTAACATCCCTATTAATCATCAATTCATTTGATACGTTTTCAATCACAGGAGACTTAAGTAAAACAACAAAGACTGAGAGAGGTCTGGCAGAGGTCCTCAGGCATTAGTGTCTTGCAAGAGTTGATAAAACAACATCTTCCATGTGTGCTTTTAAAAGGATCTGGCAAGCAGACTGGCTGAGATATATCCCAACCCAGATCCAAAATGTAACCATCGGGATTCGGGATGAGCCACAAGATGACCTCTATGTATTTCGGGCATGTCCAATGAGTGATGTTTGGGTTTCAGTCTTTGACGAGTTATCGGCCTTGATGCCAAAGTGCAACAGTGCCCACTTTTGGCCGTTTTCGTAGTGGCAACTGAAACGGTCCTTATACGGCTCTCAGAATAATTGCATTGTTGCTTGGCGTGGCAGAAGATACTGTTGTGCTGGATCTCCTCTGCTCCGCCATCCTTCTCCACATGGCGTAATGTATTATTTATGTATCTCCTAAGCCTAATTAAGTTTAAACTCAGAGGAGCTAACAAAGTGGCCACTTTAATATGAAGTGGGTATTCTTTGCTGTATTGTTTGTTTTTTTGTTTTTGTGTCTGTTTTGTGTCTGTTTGTGTGTGTGTGTGTGTGTGTGTGTGTGTGTGTGTGTGTGTTGTGTGTGTGTGTGTGTGTGTGTGTGTGTGTGTGTGTGTGTGTGTGTGTGTGTGTGTGTGTGTGTGTGTGTGTGTGTGTGTGTGTGTGTGTGTGTGTGTGTGTGTGTGTGTGTGAGTGTGTGAGTGTGTGTGTTTTAACTGTCAGTAAAAAGAAAAAATGCTTCTGTTTTACCGAAAATGTTGAGTCATATGTTGAAAACAATTTAAAAAGGTGTCACCTTCCATCTCCTAGGTGGCAAGCGCCTCCTGTTGTATAACCATAATCATCATTGAACAAAATAAATACACTTTTACCCAAGCATCAGATGATCAGATAAGGCCTCATATGGAAAGGGGAAGTCACTCCTGAATCACCTTTAAATGAACCTGGCCCTGTCTATTGACAGGTCGAGGCATAGCAGCGAGGAAGCAGTTAGCCGCTAGGTTTATCAGCGCTCAACGGCAGCAGCTTCTATGAGGCTCTCCACCACAAGATGAATAGGTGTGCTCACAGTGGCGCTGTCACTATATATATATAGATATACATATAGATGTACACGTGTGTGTGTATATGAATGCCCATCTGGATTCTCCAGGTACCCTTGTTTCCCCCGGTGATGATGGGAACAGGTTTAAAGACAAATGTCCTTTTAACATTTTTCTGTGTCGAGGGAAAAGGCAAGATGGAACCTGCAAGTGCACACATGCACACACACACACACACACACACACACACACACACACACACACACACACACACACACACACACGCCAACTTGTGCGTGCACACATGCATGAATGTGCACAAACACGCGCACAGATAGACACACATAGACACACAAACATCAAGACACCCTCTTGCACAGATTATAGATGATATCTCCGGTAACCCGGCACAAACACAAAGATTTGGGATAAGCCTCCGCTTCTCGAAAGCGTAAGGTGAGGACATGACCTCCATTAAAGTCTTAGAAGACAAAGCACAAGACCCCCCTCTGTCGCCAGTCCCAGTCCCTGTGGTTTATTACTCTCCTTGATGCGACTTGATGGTTTGCAAATGGCAGCAGCAGCAATGTCAAATCCTTGGAAATGTCTGAAAATCAGTCAAACATAGATAAAGGCAGCTCAGAATACCTGCATAGAAAGGATTCGGATGGAAAGCCTGGTGTTACTCTCTCCTGGCCAAAATTGAAAAAGAAACAGAGCACTGTTTTAATAATTTATTGTTTTTGAGGGCACTTGAATCAAAAGAGAGCCAATTTACAGCCTTTTAATATCTTAATTTGACTATAAAACAGGACAATAGTATTTCCAAGACTTTAAAAAACATTTAACTCTGCAAGATGAATGAAAGACGTTGGCTGTGAAATGATATGGTAAAAACAGTTATTAACGGTGACAACCGGAAAGTCTGCTGCTCTGATGACAACATAGATCAAATTTGATGCTGCTAAATACATTCAACTGATTCATCTGTGAGATTGTGATTTTTTTTCACACAGATGCCACTTAATTTTTGTCTGCACACAATTCATTATGTTGTTTTGTCAAAGTTTAAAAAAAAAACATTTTTAATTACCACTCTTTTGAATGTTCCTTCGGATAAAAATGTCTTAATGATTCTTTCTTTAATATAACCAAACATAAATGTGCTCTGTGTAATATCTGACATGTTGTTTTCTTTTGTAGATCACTTTTTATTCTGTAAGTGTATGGGTTGTGTTTCATGAATTTACCGGATGAATTTGGGAACCTACATCTGAATATTGTTGCTCTCCTGCCGTGAGTCTATGTTCTCCTCATTCCTTGCGAAGTCACTGATGTCTGCAAGATCAGGCGTGGTTATTAATAGAGCTGCATTTGCATGTTTATCATGGGACATATTTCTGAACACATCTTGCGATTCATGCATGAAGAAAGCATATTAGGACAAGAAGCTTCACCTGCATCTGCCACCTTGAACATCCATGTTTCACTTGTGTACGAACAATTAATTTGCAATGTTGAGTCAACACGTTCTGCTTCAGTCATTTTCAGGAGATTAGTCTGTTTGTTTGTTTCTGCCTTGTAACCTATTCATTATAATATAAATTAAACGTAATTAAGTGACTTTTTAGCAGAACTTGGTTGATATCTTCCTCTGATAGTTCACTTGCTAATCTTGCGGTTTAAGAACAGAATCCCCTGCCTCTAATGATGTACTTGTTCATTAAAAGTTAGGTATCTCCAATCATTTCCTTAAGAAAAAAATACATATTGCATCTACGAAAACACATCCATGGCCCATCACGAATGGGACTGAACCAAATGTTATTCTGTCTGTATATGTGAGATCCAAAGCGTTCCCAGCTTGTCCACAGTAGCACAAAGAAAAAGCAAAGCTCGATCACGATTTGTGGCCTGTCTTGGCTAAGTGTATACTGTCATTATGGCTGCCAAGGCAAATAAACACCGTGCTAGCGGTGTAAGTTTTATGACAGCCTAGCTCAGCCAATCATCGTTGTGCTTTACATCTCCTACCAGAGACTAATGAGAGAGAGAAGCCTGCAGCTCAGACTCAGACACTTATTTTTATTTTGTCATTTTTCTATCCTTCCCTTGGACTGATTAGACCCTCCCCAGAGCATGCGGTGACATTACGTGTTTCATTAGGAGTGTGTGTGAGAGTGACTCAGTGCTGGCTGCCCCTCTCCATTACCGTGAGGGTGACTCAGTCCTGTTCCCTCCCCTCTGCCCCGTTCTGCTGTCCTGGAGGGTTTTATTTCAAATGTGTCCTCCGATGTCCCTAACCCACTGGCCCTCCCCTGCTCACTCAACACCTTACACTTCCTCCACACATTCCCACAAACACACACACACACACACACACACACACACACACACACACACACACACACACACACACACACACACACACACACACACACACACACACACACACACACACACACACACACACACACACACACACACACACACTCACACTCACACTCGCCGTCTCACCCTCCCTCAACCCCAGCGCGCCCCTCTATGGGCGTGCGCTGGTTTTTTCCTCTCTGCCCTGACCACTTGTCCTGTCCTTCACATCCTCATGGTTCCAGATATCTCCTGTTCCTAGACACTTCCTCTATCCTTTCGTATCCTCTCGAGCCTCTGAAGCCCGGCCAACCCAGCACAGCATTTTCTCCCTTTCTCAATTTGGCTGCCCTTCTCTTGGCTGTGCCGTCACCCATATGCCATTTTTCCGTTGTCCTCGTTGTTTCTTTATTTGATCAGAGATCATAATCCACCCTCACCCTTACACTTTTTTTTTATTCAGTTTTAAGAGGTGTTAGGTTGTAGTATTAAACCGAAGGCTGCTTGACCCCTATGAAGACTCTGCAGAACTGAACAGAGACCAGCGGTCATGCAGGTCATGGACTGCAGCTGAAAATAGAGTTTGTGCATCAGAATGCATAACAGGATTATGTGTTGGCTATATTGAGAGGACTTTTGTAATGGGAGAACTATAGTAGGCCTACTGTAAAATCCTAAATCAACGAAAATATACCGTAGGGCCTAGGCCAATGTAAACTGACTTTTTGCCGCGAGTCGTATTAGAAGGAATGTGGCAGTTTCAAACACATGTCTGCCTATTGGGACAATCGTTTCACAATTAATTGCTGAACAATGAACAATAAGATCTTAATAAAAAAAAACACATCCCAAAGTTCATCAATGGCCAACCCAGTATCACGAGATCTCGTGCTCATGCGCACGAAACGCGTTAATCTATTGAATCGTGTCCCAGAGTACGATTGTTCGACTTTTTTCGTGAAACGCATCACGAAATGTTAACCAATGCATTCTGAATGCACATCCTTCACAACTATATTCTTCGTCATAACTATCAAACCAAACATCCGAGAGAGAGAGAGAGAGAGAGAGAGAGAGAGAGAGAGAGAGAGAGAGAGAGAGAGAGGAGAGAGAGAGAGAGAGAGAGAGAGAGAGAGAGAGAGAGAGGAGAGAGAGAGAGAGAGAGAGAGAGAGAGAGAGAGAGAGAGAGAGAGAGAGGGAGAGAGGGAGAGTGGGAGAGAGCGAGACAGAGAGAGAAACAGAGAGACTGGGGCAGAGAGAGATAGAGAGAAACAGGGACAGAGAGCCAAATGGGGAGCGACAGGAACAGAGAGATCTAATGTTATATATCCCTAGAGAGAGAGAGGGGGGGGGGACTTACTATACACTATCACTGTAAAGTCAAAAAAACTTTGATTTGCTTTTAATCATACATAATACGATTTATTTTCTATCTTTTGAGGTGAGCACGAAAGGGATCTAACACAGAATGGCTGAGTAGTCCACTGGGAAAATCTATTCCATTCTCAAGATTAGTGGCTGACATATGGTTTATATAGAAATTAAAGATTCTGCTATGGTGTTGTTATGGTGTAATTCACGATGTCCCGCCACATGACAATTAGCAAACAAATGATATGTAATTAGCGTTGCCCTTTAGAGTGCATGAAGGCAGAGCCTTTTTACTTAGTGCCTTTTCAATCAAGTTCCAGAAACACATTGCCACAGGATTCTACCAGTTTAATTTGGCGATATCCAAAGGAAAAGGTTATCAGATCAGAAATACAATTAGATCACGTCCGAAACTTAACATCTTGGAAATTCATGTCATCAATATTAATAGGCTATGGTTTTTTTTATTGCATTACTCATTCAAAATCCATTCAGTCCCTTATTCAAAAAGGTTGCTATTTTAATGCATTCATGGAGCTGTTCTCCTTGATCTCCATCCACACAGAAATAGAAGTGACAAAAATGAGATTTTGCTCATATACAGTACATGCCACCATCCCTCCATCAACCTTTAATTGATTGATTTAAGTTATATCTGTTTTCTTTTAATTGACTGTGAGATATCTAAAAAGTTCAAACAAATAAAATGCTTTTTGTTACTCTACTTCTGCCTGAACTTCAACTCAAAACTGACCTTACTTGACTACAGAAATCGCCAGAAGGATTTTTCGTATTCATCCACGGAATTGAAAGCCTCTCCTCACTTCTCCTTCAAAGTTGTGACATCACAGATTGTTGATCAAACATGGAGGGTTTAGTGATTCTGCTTCAAAGAACAACATATACTAATTCATCTGTAATCCTACATCCAGCAGGAGGCTAGGCCGAGAGCCGTCAGGGCATCAGCCAACCAAACCATCCGCAATTTCCGAACCCAACTGAACTTTTCGAATTAAAATGACACACAGCATTAATTGATTTTCAATCTAGCAGAAGACTCCTGATGGTGTCCACTGTGTCGGCAGTGACGGGGACCTTGAGAGATGACTTCCCTGGCTGTCCTTGTGGAATGGGTGGGCTGAGGCTGTCACGGGGCCAATGTGATACTGGATCTGACAATGGCCTTCATTTCCGCCGACGCCCCGGCTCAGGGAGATATAATCCCTTTTCAAGCACATTTGCACAAATGTGATGTGACTGGCTGCCGACTAAATGCAAATTAGAATGCTATCACATAACTGGTAAGAAGCAGCGTAGGTCTCAGTGCTGTCAGGGGCGAGGGAGCACCCACAGATTGGGCCAGTGTCATTGCGGCGGCGGAAAAGGGCCGTGTGCATACAGACAGTGTGATCATATTTTGAGAAGGTGTGCTTTTTCCTAATTAAGTATTAAACTTTGTAAGCTGGAAAAATTCAATGTGGTGCGGCTAAGGTCAGATCGAAGTATAATAGGCCTAAGCTGGCAGATAGCTCAGGCTACAATGGTCTTCTTAAACGGTTTCAGGAAACTGCACATGCACAGTGGAACACAGCTGGGCTGCTGTTCAACCACTAGGATCGAATGGAAACTGAGAGTCCATATAACGTCTGTTAGAGCTAGCGCCATCGATTGCGTCGCTGAATGCACAAAGGCACTGGATCAATAGCTCTTGTTACTTTACAGAAACGAAGGCCACCGGTATCACAAAAAGTGTGGACAAATCTGCCTTTCTGTCCTTCAATCCAAACTTCAGTATTTCGCCGTCGCTGGCTGGTTGGCTGGGAACCGCAATGTTGATAGTGTCCAGGTGTCCCTGAGCCAGACACCTAAGCCAACTGCTCCCGACGAGCTGGCTGTCGCCTTGCATGGTTGACTCTGCCGTCAGTGTGTGAATGTGTCCATGAATGGATGAATGTCAGGCAATATTGAAAAGAGCTTTGGATAAAAGCGCTATATAAATGCAGTCCATTTACCATTATATTATATTTAAACTGCCCAAATCGCCAACAATGAATTTAGGTCCAATCCTGTCAAATGGTACCAAATATACTGTATACTACAAATAGTAACAATAACATTGCTATGCTGATATATCTGTCCAGAATGTTTAACTGACACTGACATCTTTGCCCTCTAATTATTATTTTTTACCGGCCTTTATTTATTCAGTTAAAGTGGAATCTGAAATGTTAACGTATCATTCTCTTTGGTGACACCTTTGGCGATAAGCCAAACCAGTTCATAATATGAACCTAGTTCATAATATGATGTATTATTTGATACACTTGTTATGTATTTATGGATAACATAATTCATTGCATGGTGGGAATATGTTAGCGTCTTTGTAGCAACGTGATTAGATTCTCACATTTTCTCATTAACTTTGATTAATTTCCATTATCTTCTAACCAGGTCAATCGTCAAACGTCCTTGTCCAACATCCAGAATTTCTGTGTAAAAGCCAATGGACTAAAAGTGCACCTCCATCTATTATCCATGGCCCCGATCCTCCCTTGTCCCCAGCTAGGGATTTAATCACGGTCTGACCGATGTAATTGAAGCTCTGATCAGAAGTTCTGACCTTGCATTGGGCTCCCCCACACCGTCTCGGAGGAGTCCAACAGGGAATCGCCTTGCGGGTATCTTTCTCTACCGCTCTGCATGATCTTTTCAAGATGCATTATTCATCGGTTTATTCATGATATTTCCAACATTGGGGATACATATTAGTACATTTCTGGCCTTTTGGGCATCTTAAGATTCATATATTTGGATTGTTTTGAATCTTGAATTTGATGTGAAATACAGGCCAATGGGGCATGTGGGTTTGTTGAGAGAATTCGCTTTCCGACGCAAATAAGTACACAGTGCTCATCATTCGAGTGCTTATTCGAGAGAAACAACAGAAATGTTTTGGCACTTGGAGTTGTGTGTGTGTGTGTGTGTGTGTGTGTGTGTGTGTGTGTGTGTGTGTGTGTGTGTGTGTGTGTGTGTGTGTGTGTGTGTGTGTGTGTGTGTGCTGTGTGTGCGTGCGTGTGTGCGTGCGTGTGCGTGCGTGCGTGCGTGCGTGCGTGTGTGTGTGTGTGTGTGTGTGTGTGTAGGTGTGTAGGTGTGTAGGTGTGTGTGTGTGTGTGTGTGTGTGCATTTGCGTGCAAAAGTGCACATGTGTGCGTGCGTTTGTGCGAGCATGGTTGTGTGATCGGGTAGATTTGAACAATCATCCTGTTTTCCTGCAGGAAGCACAGGTCCAAGTAAAAGGGAGCTTACTATTCATGTGAGACACCACCGACGTCTCACTGGGTCTGAACAGTGTGGTGGAAGACGAAGAGGGCCTTCATTGGGCCCGTGGTGTCATCCCGAAGCACAAGAGCTCCCTTGATGCCATTGATGAGCCTCCATAATAATTGGCAACATCTGTTTGATCTGGTCATCAAATGAAGGCGCTTCCATTTGTTGGCGTTGAGCGTCTAAGTGTGTGCGTTTTTGTGTGTATGTGTGTGTGAGTTTTGTGCGTCAGCCACCACGGAGTCGGTGCGTCGTTGTGCAAGTGTCTGTCTAAGTGTGTGCATATGCAGTGTAGAGGTACAGAAGGCGTTCATTATTCTGCGCGTCATCACAGCATCTGTCTGCATCGTCCTCCAGGCATTGTGGTCCCATCAACAACAGCTGGTTATTACAATGGGAAGTGTGTGTGTGTGTGTGTGTGTGTGTGTGTGTGTGTGTGTGTGTGTGTGTGTGTGTGTGTGTGTGTGTGTGTGTGTGTGTGTGTGTGTGTGTGGGTGTGTGTGTGTGTGTGTGTGTGTGTGTGTGTGTGTGTGTGTGTGTGTGTGTGTGTGTGTGTGGTGTGTGTGTGTGTGTGTGTGTGTGTGTGTGTGTGTAGGGGGGGGGGGGGGCAGGAGGAGGTACACTTGCCTCACATCCTGGTCTATCCAGTGGCTTGGTGAAGCCCGGTGGCCTATTGGAGAGCATCAAGGATAATTGCTTGGCCTTTGGAAATTGGTTATTAAATTGATGGATTATGTAAATATATTGACAGACAGTAGAGATACACTTTTATTTTTCATGGCCTGTACCACTGTTTTCTTTCTGTGGGCTGTATTGCGGATCTTAAATGATACAGTACATATGTTTCATGCTTGAGTTGAAACTCTGAATGGACTAATGAATGTTAGGAATATAAAATAAAATTATAAGAAAAATGCATGTAAAGGTATGCTCGAGTCAACCTGCTGGTGATTTAATATCCAACTGTGAAGCATAACCTTTGAGGAAATTGGAGTGTCAAGTTTTCCAAACACTCATGTCATCCTGAGCGTTATCATTTGCATTCTTGTCAGAATCAAAAGAGATCATTAAAAATATCCATTGCGTATAAACATCTTTGATACTTTGCATTTGACGGCAGTCGTCATCAAGAAACAAGGCCAAGAATCAGCCACCATTTTATCCATGGAAATAAAAGCAAATCAATTCTTAGAGAGATGACATTATAGTTGACAACAAAATGATGATGGTGTAAAATGATCATGGGTATTTGGTCTGTGAACTCCCTACCCAGCACTGCTGAATGCTGTTGGGAAGAGAGCTTTGGGGCTGAGCAACATACACGCATTTAGTCCCATATCCAAGCGTGACGTCTGCTCAAATTGCTCTGGCATTTAAGGTCCTTTCCCTGCAATCAAGCCAAATGGGGAAATAATTTTCTTGTTATCTAGTTTTACAGAAGGTCATTGAGTCAGTGCAGACAAAATACCATTTGCCTCGCATTATAACTAACCAAAGGCGAGAACGAGAATGATACCGAAGTCAGAGGGCGTGGTCCGACACGTGAACCGTAAATACCCATGAATGCTACCCTTCACTTGGAGGAATTTAACTACACTGGGCCCAGGGTGCAAATCACTGGAATTAATGTGATTAGCACCACACATCTGTGAATGTGGGATTTGCAAGCCCGTAGCAGGTTGGCCCTATTCATTTTAAGTTTATGTGGTTCACATTGCATAAGGGAACTATCTTAGTAAAAACAACAATATGTTGCTTTTCCCCACTTTTAAAAATTTGGAATGTCCTCTGCTTATGGCAGCATTTTATGAAATGACCTTCTGGTGTTTACGGGTTCCATGTTAGTTTAGTGATTAGTTACTGATCTATCGTTCTTTTGAAGAGTTTGACCAGTCCAGCTCCACTTCCTCCTTCTGATTTGAATTTGTGTGGTTTCTTGCTTGGTGTGTTCTCCCTCCCTAGGGTGGTTGATCAATATGTGCATTTTATTGATAATGTTGATGGTCATTTTCTGTGTCTCAGATTCGTACAGCTGAGTAGATTGGACCTTTGCGTTTAATATTTTCAGTTAGGTGTTAGGTGAAAGGCTTTTAGTCTTCCAGATTAGTGTGGGAAATACTGTCCTTGCCTTTCTGATTCTGGCTTTGACAACTTTATCGATTCCTCCATGGAGATCATTCTGGAGCATCAGGTTCTGATATTTGTGCTATCTGTTGGTGATGATGTGTATCGTGACACATCACCATTCCTCAGTCACAGCTCGTTCAGTCTCACTGTATGATGGTTCGGCCATTGATAGTTATTTGCTTCATGGTCCAGTCTATGCAGAGGAGGAGGCCTTTGATGGGTACATTTAGCATGGAGCTTTTAACAACAGTCTACCAAGAAAACGGATGCAGACTTACGGGCTGGGCAAACAAACTCGGAAGTATACAACTGTTGTAGTATACAGAAACAACACATATTTTTAAATAATATTAATGATGAGGCAACAGCAACACATACTGTTGAGTATTAAATAATTCATTAATGATTTAAACTGTTGGTATCATCTTTAAGCCTTGCTCAATCTACCATAATCAAAACATAAATACTCTAATACCATGGTCAAATCTTCATCATCACCATCATCACCATCATTCTTCATCATCAAGACAGCGAGAGGCCTTGGAGATCAATGGGCATTGTGGTACTGGTGTCTGAAGGTTCATGTTTCTGTAGAATTAAAGGAGATCAGCATACAGTTGAAGACCTGCTTGGTTGCAATCAGAATGTCATTGCTTTGGTTCACTGACTGAGGTATAGAGAAAAATAAAGCAAATGTCCGCAGCGTTCTACTTGATAAAAAAAAAGATGCAAATATTAGGTTGGCTGATTGCTCAATCTTGTAAATGTTGCAATGCTGCAGAAAAGCGTAGAATTGGAACCATTTAATGTACATCGCCATCGCCACACCACTTCAAAACAAGCAATATTGTCGAAGTGTTGTGTCTGTTGCATAATCAGTTTTCATTATGTATTGTTATATGGTAAGCTGGGTAAACAGCCTCCAGAACCCCATGGATGACCATGTGATAGGGTACGCCGTACCCTGACACAGCTACTGCAATGAAAAAACCAAGGCTCATTTCTCTGGATGTAAAATATGTTGTGAAACACCCACACAAAACACTGATCAATGCTTGCCTCATGGACTAGATTGTACTCATGGCCTCGGGATCAAGTGGCCGGGGTTCACATTTTGTTTGATTAATTATGGCCTAGTGCTGTTTGCGTTATTTGCATACACAATAGCAGTGTCAGAGGTAACTAAGATAAATCGTCTGCATTGTGTCGAGCGTTTCTACAGGGGATGCATGCTGGATTATGGCTAAATCATGTCTCTTTATGCAGCAAGCATCCCATTTATTTTCTAGTTATGCACTATAGCTGAGGAGTGAGTGAAACACATATACAATGTAGAATAACCAAGAAAAACGAACCGCAGGAGGAGTAGTTTTGAAAAGTAAGTAGAGGTACTAGTGCTTTGAACTGTTTCCCTTAGTGACACAACAATGTGTGACAGATTCCTGCAAAGGCCATTGTTGCTATTCCACGTTTGAACGAGAGAAACTATATGAATATATGGCTATTGCAGTAAGACAGACAGCACTACCTGGAGCAGTAATGGCGTTTTAGCATGATTTGCTCTTTAGCATCGTCCAGAATATGGTGAAGTGAAGTCACCATAACCATGGACGGTGATTGGTGCCTAATTGGTGTCTAATGCCTAATAGCATAGCCCTAATATGACTCTATCATGTAAACTTTCCCATTTAGTGAGAATGCGAGTTCCTATATTCCAACTGTACAGAATAACTAATCAAAAATCTATTTAAATCATATGGAAAAACATTGACAATCAACAAGGCAATGTAACTAAATGAAACCGTATATACTGCATATAGTGTGCGGCATATGGTAGGATGCAAAATATATTCATACGGAAATGTGAATCCTCCGGGTGGAGCATTATCGCTGTAAGAAGATTAAAATGAGTTGGGAGGAAGTGTAATGTCAGAGCTAACTGCTAAGATGCCTTTGCCCCCCAGAGAGATATTTCATATAGTCTCTATTTGCATCTCTCGCTCTCGCTCTCCCTCTCCCTCTCCCTCTCCCTCTCCCTCTCGCTCTCTATCTCCCTCACACACTCTCTTTCTCATCCTCTCTCTCCTCTCTCTCTCACAAACACATACTCTCCCTTGGAGGGGGAGGGGGGGGGGGGTTGAGGTTGTGGAGTGTATTTGTGTCCTGTCTGGTAAAACACAGGCAGACAGCCCGCGTCACCAGCCTTACATTTAATACTGAACACTTCCACAGGCTGCACGCCAGCACATGTGCACCACACACATAAGCACACTGCCTGTGCAAATGAACCGCTTGGACCAGCAGAGCCCGAGGCCGCACAATGACCGGCGCTGACAATGTGTGGCTCCCCGTGTTATTATTTTTGGTAGTGGTGCTGGAGGTGCTTTAAGGGCCAGTGGCAGCGAGTGGAGGCCATGCAGGACTTTTCTGATGTTCAGAAGTGAGTTTTCCAACCAAGAGAGTTTGAGTTCATATGCTTGCCGCCCTTTGCACTGTATGACAACCACGACTCAAACCCAATTGATGGAATTTGGAGGAAATTGCTTCAGGAAACCCCGGAGCATCTTTGTGAGGAAAGGCAGCAGCCAAGGAGGGCGAGTCTAAATTTGACCCCACCAGACTCCCATCACCAGGGGCTCGGCGTACTGCTCCATGGTCAAATTGGAATACCAGCTTGTATCGCTCAGGACGCGACCTTTGCCTTTCTGGCAACTGTGTTGCCTTTCATTCATCCAGGGTGCTGCTACACTTTGAGGCAGGTTGCTTGTCCTCATCCCTGCACCACTGCAGCAGCATGCTTGGAAGGCATGTAACCTTGGTTGATGTCCTATGTACTGTGCAATATTTGCTGGCAGGTTAACATGCAGCAGGACTAATTACAAGTGATGTTGGCCTTCAAATGTGACCTGCTGCAACCTCTCAAGGCCTGACGATAGCAGAGGCGATTCAATTCTACGATTGTACTGAAAGGTGCTGCAGGTAAGGGAATCTCTACTCTGATTGGTTGGGGGGGGATCCATTTTGTCAATCCAATTTGCTGACACAACGGTGCTAGAATATATCCTTGGAAAATACAACAGTAACAGTGTCAGCAATCAAAAAGGGTGTTATTAGAGCTCCACGTTGGATTTAGAGGTTTGATGGTCTGTTGCTTGGGTGCCATCAGCTGATTTGAAGTGCACCTAGCACATTGTCTAATCAAAAGCAAAAACAACCTGCTCAAATTTCAGTTTGCAATTTATCTGGGGATGCCAGATGTTTACTCTGACCAGATGCAACGTTTAAACAGGTTCTGGTAGTGGCCCAACAAGTCAATAGGGCAGTTGACTCAAAGATTCACTATAACAACAAATACCAATTGGGCATCGGCCATTGCAGAGTTTATTTGTGAGAGGAGAAATACAGCAATTAAACTCACTCTTCGCTATTGTAAAACATAATGTGAAAATGCCATACAAGAGCCCACATTTTCTTTTGTGGTCAATGTTGTACAGCTGCTATGCCATAAAGCTGCTATGCCATTACCTGAATTTCCCTCGGGATAAATAAAGTATCTATCTAGCTATCTATCTATCTATCTATCTATAAAGGTGTAATAGAAGGTGAACACCACAGGTCGGTGTTTACCATGACATTAATTATGGGCATACCTTACAGACCCATAATCAACCTTAATGAGGAGCTGTTTCCATCCCTACTATTACTTACTTCTCATAAACACAGAGCTGATCATACTGTATTTCATCCATAAAGGTTGATGAAAGCTGTCATGGTCTGTCGGTTTCCTTGTCTTGTTTTGGTGTGTTAGCTGTTTTACTTTGGTATCTGTCTTGTTTCTCCCCATGTCAGGTTTCCCTCCTGTGTAATTACTGCTCCCTCCCCTAATGTGTTTCAGCTGTTACACATTGCGTGCCCTTGTGTGTTTGGTATTTAAGCCCTTGTCTTTCCTTTGTTCCTGGTCGGACCATTTTAGTTTGTGGTGAGTTGTGTCCTGTGTGTTATCTGTGTTCCCCGCATTCCTTGCCTTTTGAGTTAATAAATTATCCTTTTACCTGAACTGTCTGTGATTGGGTCCTACCTGCCTGCCTGCCTGCCACCCGCCAACCGTGACCGAATGATCCGACCATCATTGGACCCAGCGGACGCTCTTTTTGTTGGAGACTGTGTTGGGCGTACGTGCAGCGCTGTCGCTTCAAGGCCCGGTTTGGACGGTGCCTTACGGACTATCAGATGGGGGTGGGGAGTTTGGAGTGCCTTCCGGTTCCCATTTCTCTCCAGTCCCTGAGCTGACTCCGGTCCCCGAGCTTTGTCCGGTTCCTGAACCCTACTCCTTCCCGAGGGTGCACCTCTTCCAGAACTTCCAGACCTTCCAGAAGGGGTCCGTCCTCTACCTTGCCTTCCAGAGGGGTTCTGCCTTCCAAACCTTCCAGACCTTCCAGAAGGGGCCAGCCCTCTACCTCGTCTTCACCACTGCAGGTCTCTGCTTGTCCCGCAAGTCCCCTGTTTCCCCTGAAGCAGTCCAGGCCCCAGCCCTGGAATTCCCAGGTTTCCCTGAGTCCCCTGAAGCAGTCCGGGTCCCAGCCCCGGAGTTCCCCGAAGCCCCTGAAGCAGTCCGGGTCCCAGCCCTGGAGTTCCCCGAGTCTCCCGTGTCCCCTGAAGCAGTCCAGGTCCCAGCCCTGGAATTTCCATGTTTCTCTGTGTCCCCTGAAAGCAGTCTGGGTCCCAGCCCCGGAGTTCAGTCCCGAGTTCCCAATTAACGCTTCCGGGTCCCGAGCCCGCTCTCAAGCCCAGCAGTCTGGAGCCCACTTTTTTTGCATGTCGTGGGTCGCCTGGTAGTCGACCCTTGAGGGTGGGGGGGGAAATAGGCTATAACGAACTACTGCAACTTCTTTGTGTTTTCTATAATTACAATCACTGTGCGGAATCCTAAATCATTTGTTTAGCGTTTCATTTTTTTACTGAAAAAATGTAAGTCCTTTGAGTTCATTCATTCACTAGAGTACTGGTTTGGACTATAACCCTAACTTAAGCCTAAACCTTAAGATTTCAGTTGAATTTGTTGATCGTTAATGTCATTATTAGGTTCTGATCATTTCAGCTTGGAATCTTGAACTAACCCAGACGTAATGCTTAATGTTCCCACATGAGATCCAAACAATGAAGACCGTAGACGCAATGCCTCTGTTCCCCTCTCCCATCTAATGGCGGGTAAATCAACCAAGAGGAAGCTTTCATTGGTGGAACGTGCATGATATCCGTCGTAAATTTTGTTCACGTTTTGAATATCACATTCATTTTGTTCATGTTTTGAATGTCCCAAACACATTAGCATTTCTCATTTCACTACATGAACTGAGCTGCGGAGAAGTGATGGAATAAATCAGGTCACAAGCTTTGGATTGGTTGTGTGTGGGGGGAGTGGTAGGGGGTTTCATGTGACCACTGCTGTAGCCAAACATTGCACACTGATAGAGACAGAGTGGGAGATAGAGAGGGTGAGTCAATAACAAAACTAGATAATTTTTTTCAGGGCCCCTGTCGGTCAAGAACACTTATATGCTTAAAGACCTTTTCAGCCAGGAGAGATACGTTTTTTACATGAACATGCATCATTTCATAAGCTCACTAATGATCTATATGGTGCTTTGCATTGCCTGCACCACAATTTTCATCTCTTTGGAAATGTGGTAAGTAAACCATATGTGTTATAAACAATAGTGTAACTCCATTAATTCGATTAATTCTGAGGCCGATCTTGACGATGATCAACGTTACTTATTTCATGCATCTTCAGATTCCACTCTTGAATTGATTTTGTAAAACAAATGATTTCCTTCTGGCAAGCAAGACAAGATGAAGAAGAATTCAGTTGAAAGGTTAAGTCTATAGTACTGCAAAAGTTACTTATGACAATTCCAGCTCTGACACATCACCAAAACTAAAAACAGTTACCTCTTAAGCAAAATGCAAATCCTCCTGACATATAATCGCATCATCACACAAGCTGTGTGTGCACTTCAGTAGAACATAGAGATGTGTATATATAGACAGCGGCCCGGGGTGCAAAACGCATTACAGCAGACAAATCAAACACCAACAGTAAAGCTTTTGCTCATTGGTTGATCGGGTCATCCACGGCTATCGTGATAGTGGGTGTAGTTGAAATACCATTCAAAAGCTCTGGTTTTTCTGAACAAGTTTTAGCTCTTGTGTGGGTCTTGTAAAGTGAGCGATTACAAACCCCCCTATTTAGAGGGGATCTGTCAATTTTACTGTACTGAAATTAGTCTCACTGAATTTCTATTACTCGACCTCTGTGAAGTTAAAGCGAGCCTACCAACCACAGAGCTGCATAGCATTTTCCAACTGCAGAGTCAGCAGCATTCTTTCTGATAGGCGGACAAAGGGCCTTTTTCAAGCAACCCTCCACGCTCCAAGACAAAGGGCCAGTCCCAATACACCCCCTAGCCCTACTTTTTAACCCTATCCCTAAATTGCGCGCGTTCCCGCGAGGGTAGTGATGTCCCAATTGCTCTTTGCATGTAGGGGTAGTGGACATAACGAGGGGGAGGGGTATGAATCTAGCCCTTCAGAGCGAGGGATTTCAGATGCTGACTGGCCGAGGGAGGGCCAGAGAAAATTTCCCAGAATGCTTTGCGTCACCATTTGCATACCATAGCAAACAACAATGGCGGCCCCCGGACGTAACGTAACGTAACGTAACTACGTAGTCGCTTACGTGCCCGAAGGTAAACGATGCAGTGACGTAGCAAGTGGTGTCCCAATCCCCAGGGAAGATTACAAGCCCTACCCCTTGTGGCTTCATTTCGAGGGTGAAGTGGTAGTGGATGAATTCTAGTGGTAGTGGATGAGGGCTAGTGGTTGTGAGTAGGGTGAACATTGGGATTGGGCCAAATTCATCAGGCCGTTTTGAAGGGTTTATGTCCTCAGAAGCATGTCATGGTTAGATGTTGATTGTAAAATAAACAAAAAACAAAACAAAATTAGAATATTTCGAATATCTTGGGCCTCTGAAGGTTACCCTCTGTGTTTAACATGGCACAAAAACCCCTGTCCAACCATAACGCCTCTCCATCCATTTTCCCTGGCTTCCATTCAGAGGGGACCCTGCGCTATGCCTCCTACTATGGAGACCATATGGTGCTGCAGAAGGCTCCGGAGAGAGCTGTCGTGTGGGGCTTTGGACCTGAAGGAGCGCAGGTCAACGTCACTCTGTTGGGACCTTGGCCACAGAATGCAGCACCGGTGAATGTCACAGAAGGTGAGAGGGACGCAGGTTTGTTGTGATGAGTGAAACCAGACCAAGGTTGACTTTTGAAGGGGAGAGGGGCGTCTTATAGAAAGAGTGTCAGACGTGATAGTATAGCCTTGCTGGATTGCTCTTCAACTGTTTAAATGGCTTGACACTACCTCAAGGAAAACTACAATCATTTCACACAAGTGAAATTCAATAGCAAAAGTTGAAAGTTTTCCCACTGGTAGCTCTATGACATTCAAATTGCAGGTGAAACCCAAAATAGAGTTATTTTCCAGCTGTGGTTGTCGAAATCTAAAATTTGAATGGCGTACCTTACAGGCAAATGGAAAGTGACCCTGGACCCTGTCGAGGCCGGAGGTCCTTACACGGTGATCGCCTCCATGGACCAACTCTCAGTCAACCTGACTGATGTGCTTTTTGGAGACGTGTGGCTCTGTTCAGGGCAGAGCAACATGTGTTTCGAAACAGAGAAGGTTTGTGTGTTGTCCACAACGTCTACAACGTAAAATTGTCTTCTTTCACATCTTCCGTTACCGTAGTATTTTTTGATTTAGTCATGCTTTTAACTTGCTTCATTTTAACTTCTTTTTTTCTCTTATCCCTTAAAGGTTTTTAATGCCACAGCTGAGCTACAGCTCACCTCTCAGTACCCCAGTGTTCGTGTGTTCATGGCAGGCATGCAACAGAGTGATCAAGAGCTGGATGATCTGGCTGAAGTGCAACAGATATGGTCTGTGCCCACCATAGGTAGTCACATGATTGTCTGCCCCCTTCGACAACCATGAATGTATTCACCACATGTCATCAAGTTAAGTACAACTAAATGATGCTGGCTTCCTATGAACCCTGACCTTGTGCTTGTAATCGCCGCTGGTTGATTGGTGATTTCCAATCTATTTTTATGGTTTCTGTGTTTCAGAGTCTGTGAAGGGATTTTCCGCCCTGTGCTGGATGTTTGGACGGCTCCTGTATGCCGACCTGGGTACGCCTGTAGGCCTGGTGCAGTCGTGTTGGGGGGGCACGGTGGTGGAGACCTGGTCCTCAACAAGAGCCCTGCAGCAGTGTGGCCTGGATCATGACATGTGGGGAAATAGTGCACACATGCAGGAGAACCTGTTCTTTGCTTTATAGACCTCTGGCTATATTGGGTTGATATGTACAATTGTAATTCATAAGGAAACATAATTAGTTAAAATTGAACCAGGGGTAAACAATATATAGAGAACCATTCCCTGGATGGATTGACTCTTGGATGGGCACATTTTGATATTGGGAAATGTTGAGGTTAAGATTTTATTTATGGAGTAAATAATTGCATTGGTAAAATAACATAGCAAAGGTTTAAATTGTAATTAGAAGGTACTGAAAGAGTGGATAATTATCAGAGATGGATTTTTATTAAAAAGAATAAGCATAGCCATATAATCCCAACCCAGGTGAGTACCTTTCCTTCCCTGGCCTGTTTGACCTATTTTACTTCCCATGGCCCCCTAACGACATATCTGGTGCTTGATACCTGAATACGTTGTCTCTTTCTAAGCGTTCCGAGGCACCGAAGTGAGAATAGAAATTCTCAGCTGTGGAATGCGATGATTCACCCATTTCTTAAAATGACTCTCAAAGGAGCAATCTGGTATCAAGGTATTACAATATTATCTTTCATTATTAAAATATTGTTCATTATTAGAAGTAAGATATAGGCCTATTACCAACTGTTGTATAATATATTATACAATAACATGATTATTATTATAATTTGTTTTGTATCAAGTTCTCTCCTTACTCCCTACCAAGGAGAGTCCAATACCGTCGTCAATATGGAGGTGTACAACTGTTCCTTCCCTGCCATGATCGATGACTGGAGGTCATCGTTCCATGAGGCGTCAGGTGGACAAACAGCGTTAAACTTTCCCTTTGGTTTTGTTCAAGTAAGTCAGCATTATAATCGTAGGCCTAAAGAAAAAAAACGAAAACAATAACCGTTACATTGACCACTCACAATTTGTCATTTGTCATGATCTACTCTGATATGTTTTCAGCTAGCTACTGGGGTCAGTCAGGCTTTTGGCTTAAACAACTAATAACTTTGCTAGCACCATCCGGTGGCACCAGACAGCTGATACTGGCTCAGCTCCCAACCCAAGGATGAAGGAAACCTTCATGGCTGTGGCCATGGATCTTCCAGATAACAAGTCACCCTACCATCCGTAAGAATGGGTTTCAAATTGCTACCTGGTTTTCAAAAGTGTCACAAAATTATGAATGAAATCATAGGAATAGTTAATCATGGTGGAAAACTGTAATCTCGTATGTGTTGACAATCCCATCACTTTATCAGGGGATAGTCTACACTACTGTCTTTTTGACCTGAGCATGTCCGATCTGCATGTCTTGTATTATAGGTGGTACTCTGGTATTGGTTCAATTCTGTCATATTATGTTTCAGCATCCATCCACGAGACAAGTTAACAGTGGCAAAAAGACTGACTTTGGGAGCCAGGGCTGTAGCATATGGGGAGAAAGATGTGCCCTTCCTTGGGCCATACCCGCAAAAGATTACCCTCATTGATAATTCCCTCATCATCACCTATGACCAAGTCATCACTGTCCGGAATGGAGGAGGCTTTGAGGTATCGTCCTTTCAGCCCACTCTTAATCCTATATTCACCTTAGATTAACACATGTGCACGCCTATCTTTGGTTCAGACAATTTAAATGTGGCTACAAAACATACATTTGTTGGTCTCCTTCATCCAAATTGTCCATCACTACCAGTAGCGCTAGACCGAACCGTGCACAATAACTGCACACCAAACCCTTCTCTCCAGATTTGTTGCCCAGAGGTGGAGGCCAATTGCAGTCTTGAGTCTCCCTGGAAAGCGGCTCCCATGGTGAACTGGAGCTCCTACAGCGTGCAGGTGTCCAGCGCTGCATGTCCGTCCAGCCATGAGGTAGCTGCCGTCCGCTACGCATGGATGGACCACCCTTGTGATTACAAAGACTGTCCGGTCTATTGCTCCGCGGGGAGTCTACCGGCTCCTCCGTTCACCACTACAAACTCTGTACACCTAGGAATGCAAGCTCCCAACTTCTTGGATCGTGGGGGGGAAATGTGAGATAAACTGTGAAATATCAGGAATAAACAACCATATAATAAAGGCCTTGGCCATGGAGCTTGTTGTGTTGGTGGCCCTCAAATCCCCATTTGGTTCTGTGGGAAGACACATGGTCCTACATCTTTGATGATCTATGTTTTATAGTAATTTCTTGAGACAACTTTTAACATAACTGTAACTGAGGGGAATTACTAAACAAAGACTGTAATTAAACCAATTTTAATAATGTTTTGAATGGAATCCAACCAGGTAGGCCACAAGGTAGATGACCCCTTTCCAAGTGTGAAATTCTACAAAATACACAAGCCTGGTTTTTGTTTTTATATCACAGGACAGTTAAAACAATTGCCTCATTAACAAGCTATTTATTCAGGATACAAACAGGCCCCATGTAGAACATCTTGGCTCCATGGAGTCCAGAGTCTTGGATGAACAGGGGAGGGAACGCAGCGAAGGCCAACTCATTAGCAACATCCTGTATCCAGGCTAATTATGGAAGTGGAACAGCTCCCTGCACTACAAGGAGCCGCTCCCCTCTCACGAGACGGGAAAACCGTGTAAACAACCATCCTTCCCATTTACATGATCACGGCGTGGCGGTTTCCTTTTGGAAGTGGCATTGTTCAATGTCTTCAGGAGCCCTGTAAACCAGTCCCCATGTTGGGTGGGGCTCAGGAGTTGAAGAAGGAAGTGGAAGGCCTGGTGCTGTAGTTAGGGAGATGTGATGCCCCAGGAGACTGCGGTGTCTGTCCTGGAGGAAAGACAGACGGGGATGGCATCTCTAATAAGTCATGCAATACAGAGCAGAACCAAAGCAGGTGGAGGCTGGGGTGGTGGTGCACTTAGCTCTACACTGCACTTAAGTCTACACTATACATAGGCCTACTGTTGACATTGGCAAAGTTACTAAATAACCGCAAAGAACATCTTAATTCCCAGTACAATTATCCAATTTAAAACCATCATGAACCTGAAGCGTGGTGGTCCGTCTTTGCGTTGTCGTCGAAGCCCTGATGCCTCTGATAGGCCTCAAAGTTGACCGAGGCGTCATCCTCCGAGAGGCTTTGAGGGGCGTGTCCGTCGCCGGGACGACACACCTCAAACCGCACCCACTGGTAGCTAGGGGAGGGGAACAGCATCCTGTCATCCTGTCATTTGTCAACACTTTGAAAATGTCTCAATGTACACCTTTTCAGACACATTTTTGCAAAGGAAGGCATACTTGCTGCACTTGCGTGCTCCAGGACAGCTCTGAATGAGGTTCTGGATGGTTGGGTGAGAGAAGCCGAAGAAGTCTGCGCCGGATGGCACAATGGGCAGCATGGGCTTGGACCTAAAGCACCGCGGTTTACCAGATAGAGGAAAAAAACAGTTAGAAACAATACCAATACAACTGTAACCATTGATTTAGACTTTTTTTGGTGTTATTTTAGTCAACGGAAAACTTCTGTATTTCTCCACCTGGACCCTATTAGTCTATCATTTTGGGTGCAAGAAACAAATGCGGTCAACAATATTTTGAATTTGTATTGGGCAAGAACACTGCAGGGGTAAAAGCGCCCTTATTTGTTCTAAAAGGGCTTGCATTGGCAACTGAAAAGCTTTATATTCTAACACTATATACACAACGTGATATATCTCAATATATACAACATATAAATACCACTTTCGTCTTTACTGTGCGCTTAATTCAAATTGTTGTTATCTTGTCTAACAATAACCACTAAGTCTCGTTCAAAAGAAGCCCCTCTCTGAAATCTTGTTGCAGGGAATGTCTCAGTGGTCGTTACAATCTCAACACAAGTGCAACACAACAAACAGCAATCTCCTCTCACTAGCTCCCGATTACACCGTTCTTTTCCTGAAAAAAAAAAATCAATTCTCGCAAGACTTATCCTTGAAACAGACCAGATCAACGTTAAATTTAAGATTACTTTTATTTCTCTGTCTGCCTGTCAGTGGCAAAAACAAGCACTTAAAGACGACGTTTAGTGGTGGGGCGTTGTTGCCCCCAAACGATTATGCTGCCACCTTTTTTTGCTCAGTCCTGGACCAATTAAAAAATATATATATATAAAAAAAAAAAAATGAAAGGAAGACAAACGTGGATTTGCGCTTTGGATCAACACCGTTAGGTACCGTAAATATTAATCTGGATTTCGGCGTGGCCGTTTGAGCCCGGACCGACGGCGGAAGGATGTACCTGACAGCAGCGATGGCCTTCAGCAGGTTAGCATGGCACATGAGGGCGGAGGACGCCACGATGGCGTTCTGAGGATCCTCCTCCGGGACGATCTCAAACTGGGGAAGCAGCAGGATACTTGATGTATGGATTTGGTCATTGGTCTCAAAATACTAATACGACTAAAACTATCAATGATAATAATCACTATTGTTATTAATAAGAATTCAGCATCAAAGATATATGTGCACCTTGGCGATACTCAACTTGCTAGCCTCTGCTAGATTCTCAGTCTTTAGATTCAATTCCAACCACTGCTGTCTGATAATGTAGTGAGAATACAATAATAACACAACAGACATGTCCTCCCCAGGTAGGCCTGTTGGTACCTGGGGCCCCGCACCACAGTCCTTGATTTGGCAGGTGTACAGGCACTGCTGCTCCGGGTTCTTCATGCTAGCGAAGACCCGTGTGCTGCAGAAGCCAACCGGGTAGATGGCACACTGGTCATGGAACAGCATTCTGTCTGTGATGATCTGTGGTAAAAAAAAAAAAATAGAAATATACTGTATGTATGAATAAAAAAAGAATAATACTTTTGTAAGGAGCAACCCATGTTTACATTTACTAGAGTTTCTTGCCATATGGATGTCCCAAATAAACAAGCAAGCCAATTAAAATAAAAAAGAAGCAATAAAGTAGTAAAAATGCATCAGCTGTTTTCATGTTGAGATGAGTTGGACAGATATCAATGGACTGGGGTCGTTTGTGTGCAGTAGTGCCAGACGCTCTGAGCTTCATTCCAGAAGGCTATGGATCCAATGATGGTGCGAGTTCAACAAAAGAGGAAGCTGTTAATGACCTCTCCGAGGCTGTAGACCGTCAGACCCCCCAGGGCGATGGGGAAGACGGGGCGCCCGGACGAGTCCAGAGCGATGGGCTGGACCAGCTTACGACAACCATCAGCCACCTTCCTTTTTTTGGACATCCTTTTCGGAACTGGACATGAACATTAGAAAAACATGTCATTTTTATAAGAATAATTCCTATCTGCATATCGACGAGCACGCACAAAAATATGATGACAAGCTCAGGGGATAATACAGTTGGGTCCAGAGTTAATGGCGAGCAGAGAAAATGTTAACAGTTTGTATTAATTTGTTCAATTTCCTGTTGCGCTCACCCTCCTCCTTTCCGTTCTCTTTCCCTCGCTCCCTACGCTCCTTCTTGGGTTTCTTATGAGCCCCGTCTTCTCCTGTGGAACCAGCCGTTGCAGGGTTATGACCCCCAGCCAGACCAGAAGCCCCCGGGGGCCCAGAGGTGGAGGCTGAAGCGGGTGGCAGAGGTGGATGGGAGCTTGTGTTTGGGGTGGGCAACAGCTCCGCCTCCGTGAAAGACTGGTACTGCAACAGGGATTTTAGCAAGAACCTGAGGAGAACAAGAAATAAATAATAAAGGACATTTTTGTTATTCGCAAACATTTAGCGATGTGTGGACGCACATTGTAAATGTGCTTATCCAACATCATTATCATTAAAGTAGTTCAATAACTAAATCATCAACTTCAACAGAGGCAAATTAGCAAAAATCCAGAAGAGGCGAAAAACTTTATTTTGACGTCGACAGGTACGTCTTACGTCATCGTCTTACCTGCGCTCCTCTTTGGCCCTGAGGAACTTCTCTTCGAGATGAGCCACTTCATCACAGAGCGCTGCATTCTCCTGAGGGCATACAAAACGACCACAATGCTCATTAGCCACCCTATGTCCCTCACAATTGTGATTTGTGCAGCTGATGCCCCGATTTCATGCTCCCACACAATACCTTCCAATTACCTTGAATGAATATGTTGAATATCTTGAATGAATGTGAAGTTTCGACCCCAGTAAAAACACCACCATCTCTAAACAAAGCATTAGAAAGGGTAAACCTTTAACTCACAAATATCATGGCGCGCGCCGCTCTGCGCAGCCTCAGGTACTTGAGGCGGTACCGTTCAGTGTGGTTCTTCCGGGGGCCCCTTCGGCCCTTGGCCCTGCGCTCTGAGCTGGTGGGAGACGGGAAGGCAGGCAGCGATGCGGCAGAGCCAGAGCTGGAGGCTGTGGTCTGGGGAGGAGAGCCCAGGAACGATGGGCCACTGAAGGGCGGCTGCCGCTCCCCATCACCCTGTGGAGGGGGGGGGGGGGGGTGTTATGTTAATTTCAACAATGGAACTTAGTCTATTTATTTGGATGCAGAATGATTTCCACATGTTTAGGATGTAATTAAATGAGAATGATCAAATCAAAACTGACCAAAGTTGACGGGAGACGGGACAGTAATATGAAATCGATAAGACATTGACGATATAAAAAAATATATTAGAAAATATATCACTCTTTGTCGGTTCTTCTCCAACATCACAATAGCTTGGCCAGTCTGTATTTACGCCCACTCTACGTTTTACCCTCTGGAACGCAACGCCTTCATGGTATGCATCCTATGTGACTCACCAACAGCGCAAAGACTCCATTTCTGTTCTCAATCCTCTTGAATCTCCTGCTGCCCTTCTGTGTCTGAAACACAGTGGGAAGCTGAAGCCAAAGCATAGAGCTGGAAACCCTTCCCGCGGACTCCATTCCAAAGACTACTTATTCTAGTGACAATAAATCTAAACATGTTGCTTTGTCCTAATAAATAAAATACATAAACATATGAAGAGTACAAAAATAAAAAAAAATGAATACGATGAAGTGTTTTTTGTTGACAAAAGTACGGAATGGAAGTGCTCAAATTTCCTAGAGTCCAACGGAGGCTCCTGACATTCTCCTCCAGACTTACCTCACGGTACATCACAGCCTCCAGACTCGACTTTGCACTGGCACAGAGAGAACACACAACAATGTAGCAACTAAAACAAACACATCTCCATCCCAACTCTGCCTCATAATCACTACTGACCAGCATTAATGCTTGGCTTTGGAATACCTCTAGATTACTTATATATGACAGTTTATTGAATTGAGTACCACTATAAGCTAAACTGTTTCACTTAATGACTTGTTGGTTGAATAAAGGTCAAATAAAATAAGAAAATAAATTGCAGACTATAACTATAAATAAGCTATTACAGGAGATTGATATTGGAATCAGAATTACATATACTTTGATTGAATAAGGCCCCTGTCGATGATTCGTTGCTTGATCTCCTTGATGTGCATAGGGCGCCCAGCTTCCTCCAAAACCATCTGGAAAAGAGAAGTTGATGCATCCGTAATAAAGGAATGACCACAAACTTAGTGGGTCAAGTATAAAGTGGTAAAGACAATACCTGTGCAGCATCAAGCCATGTTAGGTTTGGCTTCTCACTGATATCACTGGATGGCTCGCTGGATGTAGAAAATAAAAATAAAGCATTGACATGTAAAGCATACGTATTAGTTTGCCGTTAAGTCATGGAGCTCCCATAAAAAAACGTTTAACGAGTAACGTTAAGGTATATGTTTAATTTACACAAAATTAACCAATCAAAATATAACATGAATGGCATAGGCCTAGGTTTAGTTCACCGAAAAGTCATGGAGCTCCCATCAAAAAACATTTAACAACAGCTGGGCTCCCAAATGCCCATAAAAGACGATGAATTGGTTGGCCGTTTTTTAAAAGGGATATCTTGCTAAGTTAGAGTTAACACACAACCACTTAATAGTTTCCATCCACCTTTCGAGCGTCTCTGAGGCGCCCGACAGGGTTGCGATGTGGTCCAGCGCAGGGAACAGAGAGTAGTGTCCCTGTCCATCCGTCTCCATCTCGGATTCAAAAGTGTTGAGGGACTCCATAGGAGAAAGTCCTCTTCCCTGGTTACTAGCTGAAGAGGGCTAGAATACAAGACATGTAACAGTTAACACAAGTAACATGAGAAGTATTACATGGACACACTAGGAATACAACACATGCATTAACGTTACGCGACGACTAGACCCCGGATAAGCGGTTGAAGAGATGAGTATGTTACATGACGTCAGACTAGACTACAAGAGGTGTACATTTGTCTAGCGCCTATTACACTACCCAAGAACAAAATAATCATAAACATACCCCGCTTCTTTCAAATCGTTTAGATTGCTCTTTTCCATGAATCATCGGGGAGCCTTCATTTGTGTCCATTGCATTGTTACATGCAACACAAGTGCACGTACGTAGCAAGGAACTTTACAAACCACAAGTATGAATTACGACGAAACCATGAGGACTACGTGCACTGTTGTCTTTTAATTAACTACTGCCTATCTAGAGGGCTGTGGACTGGACTCACTTGTCAATGTGTTTAATTGTTACGGGAACCATAAACAAACGTCGGGGCGCTTCGTGACCTGGACGGAGGTATTATCCGGTACATCATGGAACCGGATTTCCGCCTCAGTGTAACTTCTCTGGGAAATGTAGTTTGTGGGACTCCTGCTACTCAAGCGCTTCTAACTGCGCCCTTGTGGTAGCCTGGGTATATACCGTGTTGCGTTGCGCGCGATTTCATTTCGCGCTACCTCATCTCCATCTACGTCTGGCGTTAGCCATAGCCAGGCTACCCTGTGGTAGTTGTGCAGCACAATGTGATGCATGTGTATGTCATTTAATAAAATAAATGCATCATACAAATTAAAAAATTGAGCATAATAACAAACATGGAATGTGTGTATTAGGAATTCATGATTATCAAAAATTACTTAAATACTGCTACTAGACCCCAGTGCTGCATTCGACGCTGTAGACCATACAATACTTTTGGACAGCTTAGAAAACTGGTTGGGGATTTCAGGCACAGTCTTAGGACCCTCCTTATTCAACATCTACATGCTCCCACTAGGGAAAATCATGCAAAATAACAATATTGACCATCAATGCTGATGACACGCAAATCTATATATTTCTATCAATGATCGGCCCATAGATCTGCTGTGTCAGCATTGAGCAAGTGAAAGACTGGATGTGCCGACATTTCCTTCAACTAAATGAGGACAAAACCGAGATAATTGTATTTGGTACTAAAACGGAAAGGCTTAAAGTAACCCAACACCTTCACAAAAACTTTGCACATGCCTTTACCACAGTAAGCTTGATTACTGCTGTGGTCTGTTACAGGTCTCCCAAAAAATACTCCAAGAAAACTTCAGTTCGTGTGCTTGTTCGGAAAGCTGCTGCTAAAAAAGGAAACATGGTGAAAGCAGGATTTAGTTACTATGCAACAAAGAGCTGGAATAAACTCCCTCAGCATTTAAGACTTGCCCCAACTCTGACCGGCTTTAAAACAAGACTGGAGACTTTTATGTTTGCTTTAGCTTTCTGCTAAATCTTACTTACTTATCTTACGCATTTCCACTAGCACGGCTCGGCTCGGTACGGCTTGGCTCTTTTTTTGCACTTTCTAAAACGCTTTTTTTGATAAGGGTTTGAGACCCAAGATTTGTCTGGGTTAGAATCCTAGAATCTGGGTTGCAGTCCCAAAGAAAGGACCAAGTTCCTTTAGGTTGGGTTGGAGTCCCAGAGAAAGGACCAAGTTCCTCTAGGTCGGGTTGGAGTCCTGACGTGGGTAACTTTGAAGGGTTTGAGACCCGAGTTCTGTCTGGGTTAGAGTCCTAGAATCCGGGTTGGAGTCCAAAAGAAAGGACCAAGTTCCTCTAGGTCGGGTTGGAGTCCCAGAGAAAGGACCAAGTTCATTTTATTGTATGACAATGTTTATAAGTGAAGCACTTTGGGTCTGCCATGTGTATGAAAAGTGCAATATAAATAAAGTTGCCTTGCCTTGCCTTAAAAAATATTCAGAAATTAATTTAAATAAATTGCAAAACAAATAAAAAATGAGCATTTTTTTTGTCCACTTTTATTTATTTATTTTCTCTCATGACTTCTTTTTCAAAAAGTCATTAGAGAACTAAAAGATGTTTGAATGTGACACACTTATTTTTGGCACCAATCCAAACACACTAATCATTTGTTATTAGATTCACCTCTGAAATCACACAAGAGTATATTATGTTTTAATGAAAAAAACAAAGTTCATTTATTTGTTACATTGGGACATTTTAGTAACAGTTGAGCCAGCCGTAGTTAAGAAGAGTTCGTATTACTCTCTTGTAGGCCAATAAGTACTCCATCTGCCGTGGCCCATTGGAGAAGTATATATATCCTGTCGGAAGGAAACATTCAGTGTGTTGGGATGGAACAGAACACAGTCAGTGCTTGTCACAGGACATGTTTTAAGCTGCTGGACTCCTGTGGTATAGGTATAACTTGAAGGGGCTGGTGTGACGTGCGTGTTTACCGTAATTAGTAAAGGCAGCGTCCACTTTTGAGCCTATTCCAGGGAAATCCTGAGAGATGTATCTTGGATATCCAGAGTCCATTTGGTTTCTGCTCTCGTCGTAGCTGGAATGTGAACATCGTACATATAGCAGCAGTTGCATACATTGACACATTTAATGAAGGGAATGTCCCGACACAGCTGTGTGTTTTGGGCTGAACAGGCCAAAGGCCAAGACCTACATGTATAACCTATCTATATCTACAAAATGCAGGCTGTAGTGACAGCCGATACAGTACATGTGATCATTTAAACAAAAAAATATATTTTTTCAGCCAACCCACCTCCAATATTGACTTTTTGCAAAGATGAGTGTTTTCCCAGTCGTTGCCACATAGACAGCTGCATCCACTTTACTGACAGAGGAGGGGAGGCCCAGGCCAGTAATTGGCTTTGGATAACCTGGAATTATTTTCTTTGAATACGCCTTTATGCCCCAGTAGTGCTGGTCTGAGAAAAGTTGTTGGAGGTTAGCTTGGAAATTGGATCAACGCTAATCCTTAAATTGACAATCACACATTGACAATCACACATTGCCGACATATTGAATTACAACACGGGAATACCTTCAAATAAATACACAAAGTCCTTGTGCGGTACGCTACAGGCAGCATCCACCTGATTAATCTGAGGCCATTTGGAGCTCACTCTAGTCAGCACGATGTCCGCATGATGTCTCCTCCAATAGTACCTGTAGACGTGTAAAGCAGAAGTATTGGAACAGAATTCAAATGAGGACCTACAGCATGTGGTTGAAATTTGGTTCAATTCAACCACATAGATTCTCAGCCACACGGTTAAATTGAACCAGAACGTTATAAATATATACACAGTTCTAAAAAGTCAAATAATCTGTAGTGTCTGATGTACCCGCTTTTAAAAAAGAACAGGTCTCCCCTGATGGAGCACGCAGCATCGAACACCAGGCTCCGGCTGCACTTCTCTCCACTGGGGTTGATCGCTGGGTCGGGCATGGGTTCAGGCTCCTCTGTGGGCCCCTCTGGTTCGGGTTCTGGCACTGGAGGCGGATTGGGTTTGGGTTTGGGTGTACGGCTGCCTGTAGAGGTAGAAAACCCAATGAAGCGTGTCACTGTATCAGTGTGACAATTTTTGTGCAAAAGATCTGCTAAAGTCAAGTTAAATAATGGTTCCAGGGGTCTTTATTAGCCTCCTGGCCCTAAAGCAAAGCTCTGTGCTGACCATAAAGGGCTTGGACTCCACGTCTGTCATCATCCGGTAGCTTGTAGCCGTTGGTGTTGACATATCTATAGGTTGGGAACATCAGCGCACTCCTAGTCCTGGAGTGATCTAAGCCGAGCGCATGACCAAACTCATGGGCTGCCACCAGAAGCAGATTGACACCTGATTAAAAAATGGAAGATGTTGTATTATACTGAGTTTCAAGCTGGGAATTTTTCATTTAAACCTTTACCCAGCTAGTGGACTGTTGAGTGAGGAACCATGATATGATATAGAGACATGCCTCTTTGAGTTAGCGTCCACGTCTCATCGTCATCAAAGTGTGTGTCCCCGCCTTCAGCAATACCAGGTGAGTTAGCATGGGCCAAGACGCCGCTGGGTCCATCAAAGGGATAGAAGTCTCCATGATCTTTGTAACGATGAAAGCAATACAGTGCATATATTTATATATATAAATGTTTATGTATATAGTCAACATACATTTTGACCATTTAAGTGTTAATGGCCAATCATCAAAATTGGTCAATCTTCTAGTTCAATTAGACTATTCAATACTATAAATCAATAATAATATTTACTTTCAAGGCAGACAACTCAACACTGCATTTGTTCTAAATATCGTATTTTAAGAAAAATTGTGTTGCATTTCAAGTTTCCTGCATAAATCGTGACTTACATCCCCCTTTGAAGAGGATCATGATGTCTGCATTGCCACTGTAGATCTGTTGGAAGTCCAGAGGGATGACATCACTGTAGAGCTTGAAGGCATGAGCTATGGTTGAATCTACCAGACTCTGCCTCAGGTCCCGAGTGTACTGCGTGATCCTGTCAAAATCAGTTTGTCATCATTGTTGAAGCCTAGAAGGTGCCACTTTACTGTATATTCTGCCTATGTCCCACCATCAACGCCAAAGGAAATTCAGAATTACATTTCTCATCTGCATCATTATTATTGGAATTTGGGGTCCCTTGTAAAATCTCATTGAGTAATTTCTGTAATTGTATACTACCTGTAGGTTATAAGCCTCTTCCCCCATTTGGGTCGCCCTGGAAAGTGTCCGTATTTGCTGATGTCTGAAACGCCACACCTGGGCGCCTTCATCGCCTCCATCGTGTCATTATTTAGGACACCCGTTACCTGTGGAGCAGCGGCTGGTTGTAAATGAACCAATGTATTCATGTATTTGCAAAAAGAGTCAAAAATGTGCTTTGGGTTAAAAAAAATTAAAACATACTTAAATTTCGAAGAATGAACCAGTGAGATACATTATTTTTTTTAGAAAATGCTGACCATGCACACACACACACAAACACACACACACACACACACACACACACACACACACCACACACACACACACACACACACACACACACACACACACACACACACACACACACACACACACACACACACACACACACACACTGTAAACAGAGTTTTCATTCTTAGCATCATATCAGTCAGTATGACATACTTCCAGGCCGAAGAAAGCCTGCATGTCCTGGAGGCTCTCGTTGAAAGAAGTCAGGGTAATGCTTCTAAATGAAGAGTTGGTTATTCCAACATCAGCGTAAAACTGAGAAAGGTATTCCTGTAAGGTAAAAAAGATTGTAGATTATCAAACAATTGTTCTCAAAAGAAACATAATATCCTTGTTTCTACAATAGTAAGAAGTATCCTTAGAGTATTCTCATGATTCAGCAATTTATTTGGAGGAGACTTATTTGAGTTCATTGTATATGTTCAACATACAACAGTAGGGTTATATTTATCAAATGCACCGTATAACGCAGGTTAAGTCTAAATTTAATTCCAAAAAGCAAGGGTAAACTCTGTAATAAAGACCAGAAAAGGTATGCAGACGTTATAAATAGAGGGGATTTCCATGATAAACCTTAATGACAGTGTTTACCCTGTGTTGTTAGCATTCGAGTTTTCGCAATATGAGCTGATTATATACTTTTCATTACCTCAGCAAATGCCTCGTCGGGTGAAGGTAGGACTTGGGTCACAGGAGTTGGTGCGGCCCTGCACAGGGTCAGCCAGGCCAGCAGAACCAACCAGCAGACCGGTGGGGAGGCCATGGTGGATAGAACAATATATCTCTGTCTCTCAAAAGAAAACACAGGTCTGACCCACTCAGACTTTACCCTCCTCTATTAATGTATGCTGTGTTGGGACAGCCCAGTGTGTATGTTGCTGATTGGACAAGATAAAGAAAACAAGTACTGAAGGACATTCAACTGTGTTTCGACTGGCCTATGCCAGAGGGGGAGAGGGGGAACGGACATCAATATGGCCCCACCTGATAACGAGAGGGCTTTTCTGTTCATCTGTTAATAGAGAATTGCGTAAGATCCAATGGTTTACGTTGTCTATTTTCCAATTTTCTATTTCAAAGGAAAGGATGGTTCAAAACATGCCATAGAGAAATTATGTTACTGGAACAAAAAGAATCTCATATTGTTCCAACACCCCTAACCTACTCAAGGCTAATCTCAAATACAATGCAAACCTACCAATGCACCAAGGCACCAGCTGTGTGTGTGTGTGTGTGTGTGTGTGTGTGTGTGTGTGTGTGTGTGTGTGTGTGTGTGTGTGTGTGTGTGTGTGTGTGTGTGTGTGTGTGTGTGTGTGTGTGTGTGTGTGTGTGTGTGTGTGTGTGTGTGTGTGTGTGTGTAAAATGAAATGTCCCAGTAATGAAGTAAAATTTGACACGCAACATGTTCTCCATCCTAAATGATGGAATAGGTTGTTTGTCAATATCACCCAGGATTTAGAGGTTTTGCGGTCGGTTGCTAGGGTGCCATCAGCTGAACTGAAGGGCACCCAGCACATTGTCTAATCAAAAGCACAAACAACCTGTTCACGTTCTCATTACCTACCTGTGTGAGTCAGATGTTGTCTTTGTTGTGAGAACAAGTCATAATTTGACTTTGGTTTAGTTACTGTTTGTTATCCTAAAGCATCCACCATCTGGTAAAACAGCTATAAATAGAAGGCAGGATCCCAGAGTAAGTTTAAAGGTTGAGTGTGGAATTCTCTTTTTTGGCCATTTTTGCAAAATTACTTGAAATCCTTATCATCACCCACTTACAGCCACTGAGTTAGAAGTGTTGACATGAAAATTAAACAAGTCGATCATCTGTGGAACGGGCAGACCTCGAAAAACTCCAGCCAATGATTTACAGAACCACCGAGTGACATTGGACAAGTACGCCAATCAAACAGTCGAACTGCACTCCCCCTCCCCCGCTCCCCTTGAGTGACCCCTTCGTGCACGTACTCAAAGAGCTTGCTTCTGTTTGTTGTTATCGTGCTGTAGTAGCTACTGGCGCTAGCTAACTAGCTTATCCACATCTGCACCTAGCACTAGAAGACAACCCTAAACTCCAAACTAGCTAGCCTGGCTCGCTCTCGCGCATCTGTGTTTGCGCTCGTGCATGATTGCGCGTCCATGTACTTGGAATGGGTGGAGTCAGCGTCAGCGTTGAAGGAGAGGGGGTAGGACCTTTTGAGTAGTGTATTCTCAAGATCTGCTGCCGTATCGCAAATCCCATACCCACCCTTTAAGAGAGAGAGAATATTGTGATGGTACTTTCAATCTTGGAAGATCTCAAGAGGACTGTGCTGCAGAATGACAAAAAGAATGTTAAAAAAACACATAAGAGATCATTATAATTGACCTCACATAAATGATATAATCTTTATTACCTTATCATGAGTAAATATAATAGTACAAGGATATGATGATGAGTCGTGTTGAACTTCCCAAAAGGTGTTAATAATATAATAATATAATGTTGCATGTGTTCATCACCATAGATTGCCTCTATGTGTCTGTGGTTGTTTCAATAACAAGTAACAGTGACCACTGTGTTTCTACTGCTAACTTTAATCAAATCACTATTATCAGTTGGTCCCTCTCTTGGAGTTCATGGTATGAAATGCATTGAAATGGAGGAAATGGAGGTACTAGGCCAATTAAAGCAATTTACAGATTAAATCAGCAGAATGTGTTAAAATTCCTGAATATCCTCTAGATATAGTATTTTATCCCATGTCTTATGTTTCCAACAGAGCTCCTCACAATGTAAGTCCCCCAAAAATGGAGAGAGGGGGGGCTTGGGGTCAGACTATCGGTAGTTGGACCTTTGGTGCATGCGACGTTGTGAGACATTTTCTTAATTAACATTAATATTTTTTCACAAAAAAAATGTTGCTTTGTGCTGTTACCAGTTTCATTGCTATGATGGGATTTAGGCCTATCTAATTACGTCCAGAGGTATTTTGGTCTGTGCCCATTGATGATGCCCCTTTGAGGTTCCACAATTTGTTTTGCGATGCCAGTCTGTTTACTCGGACCAGAGGCAAAGTTTAAACGCGTTTTGGTAGTTGGCCCAAGTCAATAGGGCAGTTGACAGTTTTCTCTCATCGTTAAAGATTGCCTATATCAGTTTGAATTCTAAAGTACGTTGCATAGTTCTGCTTTAAAGCTTATGGGGAAAGTTGATGTGTATAATCTGAGTGACAGGCCACAACTAAGAGCCTCCTGAAAATCTCTAATCAATTGAGCATTAACCATTGCTAGGCAAAAAAAAAAAAGAATGAAACTCAATCTTTGCTATTGTAAAACATGTGAAAATGCCAAACAAGTGTCCAATTTGTTTTGTGGTCAATGTTGTACAGATGCTATGCCTAAAGGTGTAGTAGATGTGGTGAACACCAAAGGTCGGTGTTTCCCATGAAATTATGAGGAGCCGTTTTCCATCATACATATTACACCTCCCTGATAAACAGAGCTGATCATACTGTATTTCATCCATAGAGGTTGATGAAAGCAGCATCTCTCCCCAATTACTCTGCATATTCATTAAAGCTGCAGCAAATTTGTTTGACCACATCGCATTCACGCTTTAAGTTAACTCAGGGAAAATACATGGATGCTGGAAGGAGTTTCAGCATATTGTGGCCCATTACTAAAAACAAAAACGTGCACAAATAATTCATGCTTAAATTGTGCTATTCTTTTGGAAACATGAAAGAGGGGAAACGAACACTACCTAGTAAAATAACTTGAATTCCACATATAAAATGATCAAAATATTAGCGATACATATACATATTGCATAATTTTCCATCAAATGGTGTGTAACCACGTCAACAAAGTGCTACATCACCACACGGAAACCATCTGAGCCTCCGGACGTTGGAGCACTGATTGACATGGAAGCCAGTCTGTTCCGACAGGGATGCTTTTTCCGACACGGGTGCACAACACCGCACATAGCCGTACAGTATTTGGTGCACATTGGCCTTTAGACTTCAGGAAATGCAATATTGGAAACCTCTTAATCATTTTAAACTCATGCAAACCAAAAAGGAAAAATATGATCAACTTCTGTAAATCATTTAATGTACAATTTAACAATACAAATGCTCTGATTCCAAATGAGGCTTTATTTTAGAATTTAAAAATGTGAAATTGAAAACTATGCTCAAAGCTACAGAGGAACATTCATTTATGTAAAAAGTGAAATTAAAAAAAAGATTGCCACCCATTGGCATATTTGTATGCAAAATATTTGGATTATCATAAAACCGAAATTTCAACTAAATGAACACCAACAAACATGTAAATATAATACAGAGAGAATCCAAGCAGATACTAGAATCCCTGAAGAATATCACAACTCTGAAATCCACCACATTGTTGACAGAAAATAGATTGATAGACAACAGATTGATTTGGATAAAATGAAAAGAAAAAATTGCTGTAAATTGACAAGTTATAGCAATTCCATCATTTGCGTAGAATACAAAAAAGATTGTTCCAGATACGTCTTCAGACCTTCATTCTGCTCATCATCTGTGGAGTGAAACAGAAATTATTAAAAACATCCAGAAAGTGGAGTGCAAATTGGTTGATCATGTCATGTTTAAGACAAAACCGGAAAGGAAGATGACACCTCAGCAGGTTTTGAATTTTTGAAAATTCAAAACCTTCAAACAGTTTCTCTTTACAGCAGACACATCTGGGCTCGGTAAAGAGTATTCAAGGCATTTGGAGCATCTAGCCCTGAATTATTTGACCATCGTGAAGTGCTCATCGCCAGTTCATGACAACTCAGTCACTTTACATACTCCTGTTTTAAAATCAGCACGTGTGAATTTTTAGTCCAGTCAATGATTCAAAAACATGAAAGTGTACATATGAAGTATTCACTCGTGACCGCAGTATTTCGTTCTCACCTTGCGGGCACTGGAGGTCAGTAACTGGGAATTGGTTGTGCTTTTGGCCACTGGTGCGTGGGGACTTGGCCGTGCTTTTGGCACTGGTGCGCGGGGACCTCCTCTGTCCTTTGGCCGCCGCCGCCCCCTGAGGCAATGCCCTGGTGTTGCCTCGTCTTGCCACGGCAACTCCAACTTCGGCCGCGCGGTTACCAGGGGACCGGCCAGAGGCTCGCTGGGCGGGCGACATCTTCAGGCCCTTGCTGGGGGACTTGCGCGTGGAGCTGCGTAGTCTGTTCAACCCCTTCTGTAGATAACTGTTCTTCTTCGGGGTGTTTTCGATGGTGAACACTGTGGACTCCCTCCTTTGGACCTGGGACACAGAGAGCAGGAGACGGACAGACAAAGTTATTGTAGAGAGCATCACTGGAGAAAAGGAATGCATATCTTATATAATAAGGCTATAAGTATGCAAGACCAAGGTTTGCCACGATGAACCCACACTTTTCAAGGTATATACTAAGAGAAGCATTGTCATATATCAATAAAACATTTCTGATTTAATTTGGGCTCGTCTTTACAGGATGCTATGGTGTGTGTGTGTGTGTGTGGCGCGCCTTTCCACAGGCTCCAGATAAAGTCAAAGTGTGTGAGTGAGTCTTACCGGGCTGAGGGCCGTGCGTATTTGTATGCTTGAGGAGGTCATGTGGCTGTTTTTGTATTTTGGAGTAAGAGGGCGGGGGAAGCAGCTGGCCTTCGCCTGAAAACAGATAGAAATAAGAATAGTTCAATTGTCATATTTTCCTGCGCCCGCCCACCCACCACCCACACCACCCACCCACCCACCCACCGACGAGAATCAAGTCTTATGTGTCCCCAGTGCAATTCACAAAACCGACACGCACCTCGGGAGAGAGCGGGTACTTTTGCAGTGAGGAGGAGTGGGTGCGTGCTGGGAGCTGGCCCGGCAACAGGGAGTGGCGGTGGGCACGAGTGCCAGCGGTGTCCGTCTGCCCCACCATGTAGGACAGGCGGTGGGAGGAGAGGGAGTCCAGCATCTGGCTGGGCATCAAGGTGGCCCGGCGGATGGTGTCGGTGGGGTCGCCCATGCGCAGGTCGTCGTCCGTGATGACGAACTCAGGTCCAATGCTTGGCTGAAGGATTACACAGGGGGGAAAAGGGTTAGCCAAATAGGCTAACACTCTCGGATTATAGGTCACTTTCCCCATTATAGTGCAATGATCCACCAGCTTAATGTGAAACTATGGTTTATGGTTGGGGTTGGGACATACCCTGGATTCTAGCGGGTAGCTGCTCTTGAGGTGGGGAAGGCAGGCCTTGTTCCTGGACTGGAGCTCAGCGATCCTCATCCAATCATCTGGCCCGTTTTCGGGCTCGTTCTCAGCTCCCACACAGAATGTACTTGTGCCTGGAAACAAGCACACAAATGAATAAAAACTTACAAGAACCATGTACATGGACTTTTACTACTCCAACATTTATCAAATACCAAAAACTAGCATTTATAAAATATGCAAACCCCGACCATGAACCAGGAGCAGAACGGCAGGCTGTAGTAACCTGAGGATAAATATAAGAATAACTCACTGCGTCGTCGGCGCAGTGGTGCTGGTGGTGCTGGTGGTGCTCCGCCTGTAGCCGGGCAGACTCATCAGCTGGTCACTGCTGGCGGCCGTCTTGCCGGACAGCTCCATGGAGACAGGCCTGGCTGCGTGGCTGTTGGAGAGATTGGGATGGGAGCGTGCGGAGGCCAGGCTGTAGAAGGTGTCTTCGTCCTCACCGTGGCGGTCGTTGTCCGACCCTCCGCGTCTGGGAGTTTTCTGTGGACGGGACAAGGGGTCAACATTGATGTGAGACAAGAACACTAGGGAGGGGACCTTTTGGTTATAGCCAGGGTTCTAAATTAACACCTGCCTACCAGCCAAATGCGGGTTAAAAATCATTTTGGTGGTTAATAAAAACATTACTAGCCAGTTTGGCCGGTGATGCATGAGGCAATCATGTCAGTCAGAGCCGCTCTACTGTTCGCGCTCCCTGAGCAGTACTGACTTCCTTTCCCACGAACACTGTCGTGACGCTACGTGATGACGTATAAGACGCCCACTGGCTGCGCGCAGGCAGTGCAACCAACCAGCGCGAGAAACCATGGAGACAGAAAATACAAAGAAGAAGAAGAAAAATAATTAATGAACAGAGCAGAAACTATCAAAAGAAAGGAGGGAACTAGCTAGAGAAATTAAATAGCAGCCTCAACTTAAACTAAATGCGGCGGTGGTTGGTTGGACAGACGTCTGGGGGCAAGAAGAGGAAGGAGGCAGGGGATGAGATTGAGAATATTAACAACAATGCATGTAAAACGAAAAAAAGGAAAGTTCAATGCCAAATGGCTGATGGGTCGTCAATGACTTATGTTTGATCACGAAAATGTAGTCATGTTTTGTAAGGACTGCCGCATGGAGAAAAAAAACAAAACAAACAATTTTGTGGTGGGAACGAATAATCTTAAGAGTCAAGGCTGTAAAGGAGCATGAGAGTGCCCGGAGTCATCAGGAGAGCTTCAGGATTAAATCCGCCAAAACAGGTTGTATTGAAGAGAGTTCAGAGAGTGCTGAAGAAATGTGATGCGGTAGAGCTCTGAAATTATCAAAATGAAAATAAAGGATTTTTTTGTTGTATGCAGGTACTTGGATTGTGTTAATAAAATCCAAAAAGTAAAAAAAAAAATCATTCAGCGGCAATCATCTCTTATTTTCAGTGGAAACAATTTGGCTAGTGGAAATTCTGATTGGCTGGTAATCAAAAAAGCTCATTTAGAACCCTGGTTATAGCCTCCTAGAGCTTGACTTTGAGTAAAGGTGCATTCACTTGAGGTGCGCTGTGACCCGTTACCCCGTCGCCAAGTCTGGCGTTGTGTTCTTAAACCACACACAAGATCAACTAGGTTTTAAACATTGCTTTTCGACAGAACCTGAAATCTATTGGTTGCGTCATTCTGCATGCCGGGGTCAAAGTTTTAAACGTAAAGCAAATCTCCACCGCGAGAAAGTGTCGCAGGGTCAAGCGTTGGCCCCTCCCTCCCGGAAATTTTAGTGGTTTTTCCCCCGATATGAAGATGATGGAGTGGGTCGCATTCAACGCATCTCATGTGACCGCACCTTCATTCTGCTGATTAAGTTCCCCTAAGTGTATTAGTGCTCATCAATCTTTTTTGTGATGTAGAAGCCATCATGTCATGAGCCAATCAGCTGTGGCTATTGACCATCGTTTTTAAGGAAAGTTCTGTCCAATCTCGAGGGCTTAAACACAATGGGCCCCTTCATGCAGCGTCTATTCACCTAGTGTTTGTCCACCTAAAACCCAATCGGTTTACAAATTAATAAATGGTGCTCCCACACCGAACTGTGTGCATGTTTTAGCAAAAGGCAACACATTAGAAGGGAATAAAACGCCTGGGTGATGTCATTTGTGCTTTGTGAGTTTCCCCTCCACCTTGCTCATCGTGATGTTGATAACCTGGGTGGTCCGGCGGCGTTTGACCGAGGAGGAGAGGTTCTTCAGGGTGGAATCTGGGAGCTCAGCCAAGGATGTAAGGCTATTGTCCATATGGCGCTTTGTCCTTGAGCCAGAGAAATACATTAACATCAAGATCCCCAAGCATGCAAAAAAAATATCAGTCTATGTCCGAACCAATTTCAGGCACATAAATAGCTCATAGAAACAACTGATACATCTTGACTCTGGTACAGATCAAACAATGTTTCACATAAATCCTGCATTAATATGAATCCCGGTAACTCATAATATTTACTGTAGAAGCGATATACCATAAAAATTTTTTTTAAAAAAAGGTAACGAAGGACCTGGTAGTTTGTGCGGCCCACCTGCTTGTCTGCTTGTTGTTCATGGGAGTGAAGTAAAGGCTTTCCAGAGAATCAGCGCTCAGGGAACGCCGCTTGCCAGCAAGGCGCTCCGAGCTCCTAACCATCGGAGTGCTGGACTCCCCCGGAGCGGAGGGTCTCCTTCAAAAAGAGAGTGACGGTATTTAGTGAGAGAAGAGGTCGACCTGTACAGCTAGCTGGTGGATCCAACTTTAACCGGAACCTGGAGCGAGATTGACCTTCTGTTGATCTCTGGGAGGTGTTTTACCTTGTGGTGCTCAGAGAGTCCTCCAGAGTGTCGTCTCCCTGGCTGTCAGAGCTGTCGTGTTTCTCCTTCAGGTCACGAGTTTGGATCTTCCAGTTTTCCTCAGTTTCTGTGAAGTAAAAGTCCTGGAGCCTTCCTCCGTCTCTCCGCATCTTGTTATGCTCCCGCAGTTGGCCGTCCGCAAAAGCCAGCTGATACAAAGATGAGAAAATATAAAGTAATGCATCAAAGAAAATCATGTAATCGTTTTAAACCAGCCAGGCTGATACTTCTTAAAACCATTGCATTAAAAAGGTGAATGGCACTAAATGTATGTAAAGTCAATTGATGACAGTCATAGAAATACCATTGCGGTTATGTTGCTTTTTATATTGACATTTGCTGTCTATTGGACACTTGCTAGACAAATGCCTCCAGAATTACTTCCAGAGTAGTATTACAAGAATTACCAGTAAGCAATGTATTGCTTGCTTTTACACAGGAATAATGCTTTAAACTATGATCTTATCGTTGTGTACAATTAATTAGTGTTCAGTGCTAGCAAATAATATTGAATAATGAAAGAAATAAAGTACTGTGCAGAAAAACAAATAACAGCATTTTCAGTCCACGTATTGCCCAATTCAAATTCTGTTTATTTACACGCTGAAATGCTAATTCCAAAATGGTACCAACCTGTGCTTCCAAACTGGTGACTCGGCTTAAGAGACTCTTCTCATTTGATTTGACGGTTTCAAAGTCGAGCTGGAGCAGCTTAAACTCAGTGCCAAGTTTCTCTTTTTCATCTAAGGAGCGCTGCATTTCTGCCACCTGCTCCTGACTCTCCTGGAGAAGCTGCTTTTTTGCTTTGTAGTGATTCATGGCATTCTCCATCTTGACGCATAACATGATGAATATAAAAAAGTTTAGATTTTAAAGTTATAGTACAACACATAATTAAGAAAGACCAAAGCACAAAAAAAACAAACATTGCACGTACCTGAGTTTTGTAGTGTTTTGCTGCATCACTTGCCGTTTGAATGTCCTTCTCTGCCTTTTTCATTGAGAAGGAGAGACTATCAACTTGGTTAGTTAAAATTTGGCTCTTCTGTTGTAGAACAGCAGTTTGCTCTGAGCCATTTTGCCCAAGTAAGGTTAGCTGTTCCTCTTTGGATTTGATTTCCTGTTTCAACATCTCAACCTCAACCTCAGAAGCAGACACTTGTTTCTGAAGGAGATCTTTTTGATGAGCACTCTCCTGCTCTTGCTGGGTGAGCAGATTCTCACGATCCTGTAACTTCTCTTCCGCCTTTCTAAGAGAGTCGGTCACACCGGTCACTTGACTCATCAGACTGTTGATCTCCTGCTGCAACTCTTCAGAATTTGCGGAGGTCTCCTTCTTCATCTCAGTCAGCTGTTGCTCTTTCAGAAGGATTTCCTGCTTGAGTAGAGCCGTCTCCTCTTCACAGACCTCCATTGTTGTTTTAAGTTGATTCCTCTCCTGCCTCAGGTTTGTTAGCACATCTTCCTTGGCTTCAACCTCCTCTGACGCCATTTTAAGAGATTCTTTAGTGTTGTCCATCTCAAGAGTTAGATGTTGTATCTGATTGGCCAGGTTCTCTGATTGCTTGGAGCTCTCTGTCCTAATCTCAATAAGAAGTGTCTCCTTTGTTTGGATCTCTTCCTTCAGCAGTCTGATGTTTTCCTCAGATACAAGGTTCAGCTGCTGAAGTGCATCCATCTGTTGAGTGCTTGCCAGCTCCTGCTTACTCAACTGATGTTTCTGACCTAGAACCTCCTCCTCAGTCTGCTTTAGTGAGGAGGACAGGCTCTCCACTTGGTTATTTAAACCTTGGATCTGCTGTTGTAGCAATGCAGATTGCTCAGAGCCATTTAGCCCAATTACGGTTAGCTGTTCCTCTTTTGTTTTGATCGCCTGTTTCATCTTCTCAACCTCCTCCTCGCAGGCAGAAACTTGCTTCCTTAGAAGCTCTTTCTGATGAGCACTCTCTTGCTCTTGCTTGGTGAGCAGATTCTCACGATCCTGTAACTTCTCTTCAGCCTTCCTGAGAGAGTCGGTCACACCGGTCACTTGACTCATCAGACTGTTGATCTCCTGCTGCAACTCTTCAGAATTTGCGGAGGTCTCCTTCTTCACCTCAGTCAGCTGTTGCTCTTTCAGAAGGATTTCCTGCTTGAGTAGAGCCGTCTCCTCTTCACAAACCTCCATTGTTGTTTTAAGTTGATCCCTCTCCTGCCTCAGGTTTGTTAGCACGTCTTCCTTGGCTTCAACCTCCTCTGACGCCATTTTAAGAGATTCTTTAGTGTTGTCCATCTCAAGAGTTAGATGTTGGTATCTGATTGGCCAGGTTCTCTGATTGCTTGGAGCTCTCTGTCCTAATCTCAAGAAGAAGTGTCTCCTTTGTTTGGATCTCTTCCTTCAGCAGTCTGATGTTTTCCTCAGAATACAAGGTTCAGCTGCTGAAGTGCATCCATCTGTTGAGTGCTTTCCAGCTCCTGCTTACTCAACTGATGTTTCTGACCTAGCACCTCCTCCTCAGTCTGCTTAAGTGAGGAGGACAGGCTCTCCACTTGGTTATTTAAACCTTGGATCTGCTGCTGTAGCAACGCAGATTGCTCAGAGCCATTTAGCCCGAGTACAGTTAGCTGTTCCTCTTTTGTTTTGATCTCCAGTTTCATCTTTTCAACCTCCTCCTCGCAGGCAGAAACTTGCTTCCTTAGAAGCTCTTTCTGATGAGCACTCTCTTGCTCTTGCTTGGTGAGCAGATTCTCACGATCCTGTAACTTCTCTTCAGCCTTCCTGAGAGAGTCGGTCACACCGGTCACTTGAATCATCAGACTGTTGATCTCCTGCTGCAACTCTTCAGAATTTGCGGAGGTCTCCTTCTTCACCTCAGTCAGCCGTTGCTCTTTCAGAAGGATTTCCTGCTTGAGTAGAGCCGTCTCCTCTTCACAGACCTCCATCGTTGTTTTAAGTTGATCCCACTCCTGCCTGAGGTTTGCTAGCAAGTCTTCCTTGGCTTCAACCTCCTCCGACGCCATTTTAAGAGATTCTTTAGTGTTGTCCATCTCAAGAGTTAGATGTTGTATCTGATTGGCCAGGTTCTCTGATTGCTTGGAGCTCTCTGTCCTAATCTCAATAAGAAGTGTCTCCTTTGTTTGGATCTCTTCCTTCAGCAGTCTGATGTTTTCCTCAGATACAAGGTTCAGCTGCTGAAGTGCATCCATCTGTTGAGTGCTTGCCAGCTCCTGCTTACTCAACTGATGTTTCTGACCTAGAACCTCCTCCTCAGTCTGCTTTAGTGAGGAGGACAGGCTCTCCACGTGGCTATTTAAACCTTGGATCTGCTGCTGTAGCAATGCAGATTGCTCAGAGCCATTTAGCCCGAGTACAGTTAGCTGTTCCTCTTTTGTTTTGATCTCCAGTTTCATCTTTTCAACCTCCTCCTCACAGGCAGAAACTTGCTTCCTTAGAAGCTCTTTCTGATGAGCACTCTCTTGCTCTTGCTTGGTGAGCAGATTCTCACGATCCTGTAACTTCTCTTCAGCCTTCCTGAGAGAGTCGGTCACACCGGTCACTTGACTCATCAGACTGTTGATCTCCTGCTGCAACTCTTCAGAATTTGCGGAGGTCTCCTTCTTCACCTCAGTCAGCTGTTGCTCTTTCAGAAGGATTTCCTGCTTGAGTAGAGCCGTCTCCTCTTCACAAACCTCCATTGTTGTTTTAAGTTGATCCCTCTCCTGCCTCAGGTTTGTTAGCACGTCTTCCTTGGCTTCAACCTCCTCTGACGCCATTTTAAGAGATTCTTTAGTGTTGTCCATCTCAAGAGTTAGATGTTGTATCTGATTGGCCAGGTTCTCGGATTGCTTGGAGCTCTCTGTCCTAATCTCATTAAGAAGTGTCTCCTTTATTTGGATCTCTTCCTTCAGCAGTCTGATGTTTTCCTCAGATACAAGGTTCAGCTGCTGAAATGCATGCATCTGTTGAGTGCTTTCCAGCTCCTGCTTACTCAACTGATGTTTCTGACCTAGAACCTCCTCCTCAGTCTGCTTTAGTGAGGAGGACAGGCTCTCCACTTGGCTATTTAAACCTTGGATCTGCTCCTGTAGTAAGGCAGATTGCTCAGAGCCATTTCGCCCAAGTAAGGTTAGCTGTTCCTCTTTGGTTTTAATCTCCCGTTTCATCTTCTCAAACTCCTCCTCGCAGGCAGACACTTGTTTCTGAAGGAGATCTTTCTGATGAGCACTCTCCTGCTCTTGCTGGGTGAGCAGAGTCTCACGATCCTGTAACTTCTCTTCAGCCTTTCTGAGAGAGTCAGTCACACCAGCCACTTGACTCATCAGACTGTTGATCTCCTGCTGCAACTCTTCGGAATGCGCTGAGGTCTCCTTCTTTACCTCGGTCATCTGTTGCTCTTTTTGGATGATCTCTTGAACTAATCTCTCAATTTTCTCTTCAGAGGCAAACATCTTTTTTTGCAGTTCTTCCAGCTGATGTGCATGCTCTTGTTGGTGCAGATTGCACATGTCTTGTTGAGTTTTAAGATCCTGTTTGGCATTACTTAGAGTAGTGGTCATGGTTTTTAGTTGGCCCTCCAAACCATGCATTTTTCCTTTAAGAATGTCTGTTTGTTGAGAACTCTCCATCTGCAAGTTAGCTAACATGTCTTCTTTGGCCTGAATAGTCTCCTTAGCCAATTTAACGTCTGCCTGAAGAGCAACTTCCTCGACCCACAAACCATGTACTTCTTCCTGAAACATTGTTATCTTATTTTGCAGAGTCTCTTGGATTTTCGCGCTGTCAAGTTGTTGTTTTGCCAACAGGTCTTCCTGAGTCTGCAAATATTCCTCTGCTTTCTTTAGCGAGGAGGTTAGCGTCTCCACCTCGTTCCTCAATGTCTGAATCTCCTGATTTAGCAGTTCTACCTTTTCAGCTCGGACCTTCAGTAAGTCTATCAACTCCTGTTTTTGTTGGATCTCCTCCTTCAGTCGGCCCATCTGACCCTGGTAAAATGTCTTCTGCTGGTCAAGAGCCGTGTCATGTCTTGTGTTTTTCTGAAGCATCTGCTCTTCTTTGAGTTTAGCATCTTCTTGGCTCTCCTTAAGTAGGACACCTATACTATCAACTTGAAGCTGGAGATTGTTCTTTTCCTGTTGTAGAATGTGTCTTTCGTCAGCAATTTCCTTCTGCGTTTGGTCAAGAAGTACCTGTTTATCTTGCATCTCTTTTTCACTTTTGGCCATCTGCTGCTTAAGAAGCTCTTTATGCAGAGTGATGTCCTCTTGATATTGTGCTAGCATGGCTTCTTTAGCCTGAACCACCTGTTTAGCCTCTCTAAGAGAGCCCGTTGTAATCTCCAACTGATCTTTTAGATCTGTGATTTCATTCTCCAGTTCTGCCCTCTGTTGCAAGAAAGAATAATTGGTTAACAACTAGCCTTCCTATAGAAATAATCATGGACTTTTATCTTTAGCAGTTAAGTAAATATAATACAATAGGTGGAATTTAATAAATGACATTGCTAAAAATATCCCTAGTAGCATCTCCCCTGACCTGCATGACTGGCCCCATGTTCTCTCCTTTCTCTTCTAGTCTGATTCGGCTCAGCTCCTCCTCCAGAGACGAGATCTTGCCTTGAAGGATCTCGATTTGTTCATACTGGAAATCCTACGAACAAAAGAAGGATGCTAGAATAAAGAATCCTTCTGAAAGAAGCATACAAAATATTGAATTTGCACAAGAGCATGCCTGAGCAATCAATTATTTTACAAACAATAACATAAAAAAATACAGATAAAATAGCTTCTAAATATATACATTTCTAAATATATAAATGCAATTTCAGCATGGAGGGCTTTTAACGTATTGGTAGTCTGACACATCCACTAGTGCTGACCTTTTGGGCAGTGGCTTGGCTCAGTTCGGCCTGTAGGTGGCAGTTTTGGCTCTGCAGCTCCTTCTCAACAGTAGCCTGGTTCTCCAACAGCCTCTCCAATTCAGCCTCACAGGTTGCCAGTTTTAAACGCATCTCTCGCACCTGACAACAGAGGCACATTTGAATATTTTAAAATGAGGCTTCCAGCCCAATATTTTACATTGTGATGCAAATTTCTCAAGATGTCTGCTAAAAACTGCAGATTGTTAGCACATCATAACAATATATTTGGCTAAGCACAGCAGGGTGAGTTTCAAAATGTATTTAATTGTTGTGCAGTTGTCAATGGAAGTCTACTACCATAACAACGATTATAACTATTTGCAGCTCAACCAAAGCAACTGCAAGCAATATTTTTGGGGGGGAATTATATATGAATAAAAAAATAAGATAGGAAAAAAATGTTGAGTACAAAGTATGATTACCTGGACAGAGAGATTTCCATTCTCTTCTGTAAGCTGGTCTACTTTACGTTCCATATGGATGGTGTCAGACTTCAAATCATGGCTTTGCTTTGCCAACTCATGAAGACGTCTTTGCAACCTAAAAACATGCCCATTATGTTCTAGTTAGCACACACATAAAAACATTGACATTTAGTCAAGATTAGGATGTACTCAGTATGCAAACATACCGTGGATGTTTTTAGTTACATTAAAAAATGTGTTCCCAAAGAAAACTGTGCCATACAAGCTAAAGAATGTCCTATGATCACAGCATGCCTTGACTTTTTGTATAATTTATCTTGTATCTTTCAGCTTCATGTAAATACCATCCAGGAATTAGTTGTTTATCGTTTATGACAAATTTCAGCGCTTACGATTCGTTTTTGGTTTCCAGTTCATTTATTTGGTCGCTGACCACTTGGTCTTGCACATTTTGATTCTCCTTTATCTTGTCCAGTTGATACTTTAACTGGCTGATTTCGGTTTCTGTAGAAGAAAAAAACTAAAAAGTTACCCTTTGGTAGAAAAGGCACAAAAGTAGAGAGATGGTGCTTACTGAACAGTGTTATATAAAACTCAAGAGGAATAATCCTCAAGATGCTGCGTGTCTATAATTATAATGATGGATATTTTAGGTTTCTACAAATCATTCAGAAATCTTTTCACAAATATTTTCAAGTGGGGAGTGAGAGCAAATATGAACTGTAGTTGCACTGGCTACTGGAATTTTTAATTTTTTGAAATGTATTGCAGGCCTGATAAAAAGACGTTTGTTACATACAAGGCAGCAGTAGTCATTTTCAAACCAAACACATACTTCAATTTACAGAATGCGTCACATTTAGCAGACGCTTTTATCAAGTGAGGCTCTCATGTCCCCCTGGAAAAAGATAATAAATACACACTGAAACGAATAAAATATAAAACATTTAGATGGATAATTGTATACCTTTCTGTGAGATCTGGGCCATCAAGCTGCTCAACTCCCTCGTCAAGCCATCCTTGTATTCCCGCTCATGGATCATCTGTGTCTGCATCTTCCTCAATTTGAAACGAGGCGTGTTCATGACTTCTTGCAGTGGAGACCTGCTGCTACAAAAAAATATATCAAATGGTAGCACAAAAGATACATTCAGTCAACACACATTCAATATAGAACAGTTTGATGTGAGTGACGCAATGAACTACATTGTCACATAAACTTCTCATATGAAAAATATGCATAGGACAAGGCCATGGCAAGGAATACCTGGCGGCTGGGGTGGCCACAGTGTGCAGATCAACAAATTTGACTTTCTGGGAGCGATGGAATACAGGGGAGTCATCAATCAAGGAGCTGGACGATTGGGTTGAGGGGGAAGAAGAGTCTGATTCCCCGGTTTGAACAAACAAGTAAGGAAGAACTTTGTTAATGAAAACAGACAGGGGTGGCATGGCATTAAACTCAATAACTCCAATGGTCTGACTTGCTAGTATTCATATATAAATCATTACTCTGATTTAACAGAATATTTCTGATACGATCTACATCATATGTGACTTACATTTTCTCCCCAGATAGGCCTCAAGCCCATTGCTCAGGTAGACATAGTCATCCGTTACCAGAACAAAGCGCTCTGTGAGGCTTGCAATCTCAACCTAAAGCAAGGAAGAAATAAAATCAGACAGGAACCAGTTAATTTTCCCTACACTTTATCAGCAGCAGAACAAACAAATGATAAGAAAGATGGTCTCACCTCCACCTTCAACTCCATCTTGTTGAGAGTACTGCGGTTGTTCATCATGTCATAGTACACCAGCAATAAAAGCACCTGAAAGAGACAGCATGGAGTATGTAGGTCAGAATTGTCATGCGTGAGTAATTTGGTGGTACACCTCTTGTCAATATTTACCTCAATATGTTTGAAATGGGTGTGCACAATATCGCCAACATCCCATTAAGGCTATTGCACACACGATCATGTTAGGAGAGACAATGCAATGAATGCATGCATAGAGTTGCATGAAAAACAATACCTTTGATATTTCTACTGTCAGGTTATTGCCATTTGCAATGTGCCTTGAAAGAGTAGCTCCTGTGCCAGCACGTAACCTGCAGTCTCCTATCATGGTGGGAAAAATTAAGTAGTTACAGATCAAAAGTGACAGAAACACAAAAGCAAGAGCGATGCAGATACAATGTAAACTAACCCTCCAAGAAGCCGGCAATTTGGTTAAACCGGTCCTCCACTGAAAGGTCCAAGGATAGACTTGGTTCATTTTTTCTTGAAAAGGTAGAGAAAATAACATTATTTATTATGTTGTTATTTGTTATGACGTCACTTGAGTGCATCTGGTTGAAACTGCAGAGAATTCAGAACGGAAGAGTACTTACAATGTATTGATTACTTTTAACAAGTACGTCCCATCTTTCAAATCCTCCATATGGAGAGGCTGATCCGTCAACTCTAGGTTGTTCAACTGTGAAATATGATAATATATTGAGTTAAAATATATGGGTAAATGTTTCAGGTTATTTAAAAAAGAAAAAAAGAAAAAGATAAACAAACAACGTACCCAGGTCAACAGGGCTTCCACTCCCACGTTAGCCATTTTGGACGCGTTCAACCTGGCAGTCCGAAACGTGTAAAGTCAATGTCCGATGTGAAGCAAACAGTTTATCTTATATAAAAGGTTAGTTTAAAATAAACATGCCAAGAAAGCAGGGTCAATCTTTTCACGTCTAGATAGACATTTCACTATTGTTAATGCTAACGTTAAATATTCTGCCACACAAGGAAAATCCTTAAATCTCCGTTTATAATATGTATATATTCAGGTAATGTTAAACGTACCTTACCTTATGCTGTGTTCTGGATCCCTCGGACACCTCGGAGATGTTCGTGTGTCAAAATGACCAGTGAAACCTTGTACGCCTAAGCAAAATTTAAAAGTGATGAAGGGATTGAATAAACCAATCAGGTTGCTTAAAGCATTACACGTCATAGAAGCTCAATTTACACTTCCGCCGTAGTACCTTTTTTGGTTTATAAAATGTTTTTCACATTACCACTAAAATATCACGTTTATGTTTACAAATACAAAATAATAACATAAATAAATAAATACGAATATTGTTGTTCTTTACAGTTTATTCATTTTCATATATTTTTTTACTCCAAGGTTCTGATTATTATTTCGTTGTTTGCGAAATATGAGAAACCCTGCTAATTAAATTCCTACAATGATAACCACTTATTTACCTAAAAACAATGAACTCAATATAATTATCTATTACACATTATGAACATAATGGATTTTAGGCTGGACAGTCAACGCATCGGATGGACTACAATTCCCAGAAAGAAAGTGCCTACAGTGCCTTAGTGTTCTGTCTCCTTGGAAACGGACTGTTGTGAGTAGTGAAACAGGTTGGTTGGGGTCTCGATTATAAGTAACCAGAAGTAATGTTAAATGTAAAACCTCCTGTAATAAAAATTAGTAAAATGCTTCTTTCCAAATACCAGCATACTAGCTGCCGTCACTAGGCTACTAATAGCTGCTTGGCAACAGCCTCACATCGGTCTCCTCGTACAGGTGGGCCTACTTGGCGGCGTCTTGTGAAATGTATGGCGCTCCATTGGATTTATCCTTCAGGTGTATCAAGTCCTTATCTGGTAGGACTGCATTTCTAATGTGTTCCTAATTGTTCTTGTGGATAAGAAATTGCAGCTTTGATGAATTATTGAATTATTTTAGTAAGTAGTGTCGTTGCCTCTTCCCACTAGTATGCACAAGCCACAAGCCAATACAATGTTATTCATGTTACATTGTCATTGTACAAAGTCTGACAGAATTTACACCTTGATCTAAAGTGGGACAGAAGCAGAAATGCAGCAACTAAATTTAGGGTCGCGTTCCTCCATCCTTCGTTACACACGACTGAGTCATTTAAACGTAATTAAAATATGCTTAAATTAAGAAGCGGCTAATTAACAAACTTTTTTGGAAAAGGGACAGACACAGCAGACATAATTTACCATCAGCCATTCTGCTCGACACTATATATATATATATATATATAATATATATATATATAATATATATAATATATATATATATATATATATATATATATATATATATATATATATATATAATAAAATGTAAATTATTCTAAAAATAAATATGTCATCATTCCACCACCTATGTTTTGTCCATAAACTAGTAACAATTTCATAGAAATATAATGAATCCACACTTGTGCCAAATGTCGAATGCTAAATACCATTATGCCATATGTCAGTTAGTTTCATACCAAATATGAAACTAACTTTACCTAGTTTGTCAAGTATTTCTTCCTCTTGCAGGCCAACGGTCTAGTAAAGCAAAACACCAGTGGTGTTTTCACTGTTTTGTTCCTCATTTCAGATACCCTGACTGAGGAACCTGGCAGAGGACAGCGACCTTTGAAAAGAAACCATGAAAATAAATATGTGAGTCGTTCCCTACGTCTCAATAACAACATCATCACGGATCTGAGTGGGCTCCACGCGGCCATCACCCATTTCCTGGCTGAGCCGCTGCAGCTTGCGTGGCTGGACCTCTCATTCAACGACATCGGCCACATAGACCCAGTTGGTTCTCCTTTTTATTGATCGCCCCTGTTCTCATTCAATCGCACGTATTTTGTTGCATGAATTAATATTTGTGATACAACTTTTGATCAGAATGTCACATTATTACAATTAAGAACTAAAACCCAGTAATACCTCAGGCCCCCTTTCACCTGAGGAACCAGGACGGGATGTTTTGCCATGTTTTTAATGTCTGCCTGTGCTGCTGCAGGTGTTGTGTGAACTTGGAGAACTGCGTGTGTTGTACCTCCATGGAAACAGCATCTGTAACTTGTCAGAGGTGGAAAGATTGGTCGAGTTGCCCTTTCTACACACCATCACACTCCATGGAAATTTAATCGAGGGCGACAAAGGCTACAGGTTATTGTACACCTCCCCTCGCCCCAGTACAATGGGTTTCTGACATGAATGTAACTGTTTATTTTATTTGTAAAATCTATATATTTTAGGTCGCAAGCGTTTATATTCCTGCTTCAGTAAAGAAAAGGGATTCAAAGAAATAGCAATCCAATGGGAACCCAACAGTGACACATGGGCGTTATTATTTTTCCCCATTGAGAACTTACTGGGTAAACAGACTCTACACAATACCCAATCTTATCATTATACTATACAGAAGATGTGTGAGAGATGTCAGAAATGTGTACCATATGCTCATCAGTTTAATTTGAACCTCCGTGACATAACCCGTTTATTGCACTCCTGAATCCAGTGTTGTATTTCTCCTGTGTGCCAACATTTTAGTAGTTAAAAGGCAAGCATGTAGGATCAGATAGTGACATAACAGGTGTTTGCAGCTAGGCTCGTATTGCATACTCATCCAGTCTTCATAGCAACAGCAATCAAACTCAAACACATGTCCACTGAAAGAAGTGGTGGTTACATTTGCTAGTGGTCTCAGTTTGAAAACTTGTATCATTGTGCAAATGTTAACTCTTTGAATATGAATATTTAAGTCATTTTTCATCCAAGAGGTCGTCATAAATATAGACTGGGCTGGAAGCATGGATTAAATGGTATGACAAAGTGACTGTAGGATGATTTGTTGTGGCTTTGTGTTTAGGTGTCGGGTGATCTCAGCCCTGGCCAAGTTGAAGATGATGGACTTTAGTGCTGTGACACCTCAAGATCGAAGCATGGCAAATATCTGGTTCCAACGCAACAGCTGTGGCAAATGTAAAATAAAGGACGTCAAATGACCGAAGCTGTATGGGACTACAATGAAACCCGATGTGAAAAGTAATTAATACAGTTCATTCATCAAACATTTCCATTACAGTAAATATTTACCTTAATATAGTGAACCCTGCCTACTCTGGTAAAGTAGCATTTCATGAACCTTTTAATATTGTTTAAACAATTCAATCATTATGTACAACATGTCATAAAAAAGTATGATCAATCCGTAACCAAAAATGTTGGTTTTATGATGACACATTTTATCTTTAATGCATTAAATAAACAAACATTAAACGGGGGGAAATTAATGCAAGCCTAATCAAGGGAGTATAACACAATATGATTTTAAAAAATTACAGAATGCAGAGAGCACTTAAAAAGTTTGTGTAATTTAATTCTGGTTAAAAAAATAAACAAATTATCCCTTTAGAGACCCAATTCAGACTCGTCCCACTGGGCCTTGCACAATCTTGAATTATACCACGAGAAGTCACATAGTAAAACAAAAAATGGAAAATAAAGGCGCATGGATCATTTCCTCTGTGGGTGAATATAAACATTTCTCTTAGTACAGTTACAGTAGCTGTTAGTCTTAATATGGATAACTCAATCAAGATCGGATGTTTTGTTTAAAAGCTTTAGCAAACAGGTTTTAAAAGTTGGTTGTATAAAGAATACTCTCAAAGGACTTTCAGCCAAAAACCAACACAAATCTCCAGCCAATGTGAGATATATCTTCTCGCCAGAAACACAAAATGATGTACAAAGGCACACATTATCTACTGCCGTGGGACTAAGTCACACCCCCTTCCTACTAATTTGTTTCCTTTGCTATATCAGGATTTAAGTTTAAATTGTTGTTTTAGGCATTAACCAGATAGGGCATACGCTGTATCCTTTAAACCAAACCAAACATACAGTTAAGGGGTCCATTGTGATGCCCTCGACATACGTTTTCTCACCCAGCACAGTACTAGTTTGCCCTGTCCTCCCTGCCCTACGAGTAAGAGAAGAACGCCATTTTAGGGTCCCCCATGGTGTTGAATGGGATAGCAAAATGCTTGTCTGGTCTGCAGATTACAAATGTGATGCCGATTTTATATGGAAAGGGTAATTCATTTGTTGATCAATCCCTATCTGGAATTGAATTACCTTGAGTGGTCGCTGGTAAATGATTCTATTGTTGCGATTTACTTAACTTAGTCTGGTGCAACAAACATTAAATCATTACATATTCACCATTTACTGTGATTTAAAATAAATAGGCCTTCCCCTTACTATTAATACCAAGTTGCCGTCTATCTTGCTATACTTGGAGAAAATGAGAAATGGGGAAGGCCATTTCAGGAAGCCTGTGTGGAGCTGGAACAAATTCACAGTGCCATTGCACTCCAAGCTCAACACATGTTTATTAACCTCATATTTCTTCTTTTTTTTTTGAAAGCTTTTTGAAATCTATACCAAAATGGTATACATTTTATCGCTAGCAGCTAAAACATAGGTCCTGCACGCCTTATGTTTTACTTTAGAGCAGGCAAAAGCCACTGTTCTCTGTGGTGACCAACAAAATGACATTGAGGAAAACCCTTTCTCTGAACTGAACAATTGTTTTTGATTTAGTCTTAATGTAAACAAGGGGGCCTGGGTCATTTTGAACAAATATCTTAACTGCCCCCTCTCTGCCAGTCGACATGCTCCTGTAGCCAGTCGGCAGTAAGTGTAATCATCTGACCCATACGTTTACACAATACATCAAGGTCATATGGTGCCGTTTAAACCATAGGTCAAGCTAAATCCATGAATATAAATCAAAGGGCCATAGATGCCTGGCTACAAGTTCGGCTGGGCAGATTAGGGGAGAAAGAGCGAGATAGTGAGAGCGAGAGGAGAGACTGATTGGAAGGGGAATACTGCAGGTGGCAGATAGTAGCAGGATCAGGGAATGGCAAACTGAACAACTAGTTCCTCTTTTGCGTCCACCTTAATCTGTGAGATTGCACTGTAGGCATAAGCTGCTATCTTGGACACCTGCAAAGTAAATAGAAACACAACAAAAGAGAAACAATTAGCAATATGATATCACTTGTAGTTAGTAGTTGCTGGCTTTATATTGGGAAGTAATGATTAATGACCAAGTTTGTGTTACTTTCGTTCCGAAAAACATTCAGATTACTTCCATTAAGGAGAACATTACGTTTTAAACCCTGACCAATACTTCCAAAAAAATAACACATCAAAGAAATAAACCGTATATCCAAAGACAATTTGGGTGGCCTTTTACCTGTTGAACATCCGAGTACGGCACTAGGTCACTAGCAAGCACTTGGTGGGGCTGGCTGGTGAGGGAGGGCAAAAAATGAGCCTTCTTCTGGGACAAGGTGTTACTCAACACAGCCAGCTTGGAACTGAAAGAAACAGAAAGTTACAAAAAAAATCTTGATATGTCATTGCAAAAGTGGATCAAATAACATGAACACATGGAAAAAGAAACTTGCATAAAATAAAGCTGGCACATTGGAATGTGCGTTCATAATTATAAACATGCACAAAATGTGAAACATTTCTCTGGCAAACAAAATAGTAGACCCCTCCATACCTGTACTGTCGAGCTTTGTCCATATATTCATGCTGCTCCATCCCCTGAGAGTCAGTAGCAGAGACATCAATAATGTTCCTGGAGAGAAAGCAAGAGACAGAAAAAACAGCAGCAGTGAGAGACGTCACACTACCTTGAAGTATTATGAAAAGGAAAAAGTGATTGAATGACATTACAGTGTGACTTATGGGTGTGGCTGGTCTATGGGAAGGTGTATCTTACTGTGCAGTCTTTGTTAAGATGGATGTCAGAAGGGCCTGCTCGTCTGTGCGTGCTGAAGGCACATTAGAAGCACCCCAATCTGTGCCATGTAACGGTTTGCTCTCAGGGTTTGGGTTAGGGATCAGTTGCTTGCGCTCATCGGCGTCCGACAAAAAGAGACAAAATAGACATCTTAGTTATAATCACATTTTTACAACAGTACAGCCTTGTGCAATGGAAATTAAACCTGGAAACACCTCACTACATAGAAGTTCATAGAATAACGAAAGACCCACTGTGCTGCACATAAGCAGTCAACGGCAGCACTTAATCTGATTCTGAATGCCTTCTGTATCATCTACACAATTGTGCAAATCCACAACAAAAAGAAAATACGTCAATGTATCTCAATCTCCCTTTATAAAAGAAGTGTTATAACTGCCTAGCATGTTAACATCACGTATTAGATTGGCTAACTACCTCCTCTGCCGTTTCGTTTTCGATGCTGTAACAGCAACCCATGGCGTCCGATGGGAGTTCGGCGCTGTTACAAATGACAAAACCCCAGCTTCTCTTTGCCGGTAACAATCTAACCAAAAAAATCGGGTTCTGCCACCGCACCCTTGCGCAGGCGTTAAACTTTCGTCGATTATTTCTACTATCTACTTCTTGAGGGCTACTGTCAAAAGCAGATTCTAGGGTAAGCTATGTGAGCTATCACATGACAGCTGGAGCAACAACAAAATGACGACTTCCGGTAGTTTTTACCGACGTAGGCGAAAGATGCGCCCCTAGCGTTGCCAGATGTATGATAATTATCTAATTTTAAGGATCATTTTGTTCCTATGTACGATCAATACTGATAAAAAAAACACGATATTTTACGATGATATGATCATTTATTTCACTTAGTATTATGGTATTAATATTATTATAAGTAGTGTTATTATTAGTATTAAGTAGTATTGATGATCAATGCATACCACATAGGCCTATGTATGCAATTATTAGGTATCCACAGTGTATCTATGGATAGCAATGTTTTTTTCTAGTTGTGTTTATCTTTTTAACAAGTCAATGCTATTTGTAAATCCCTTGATCACAGTTTGGGAATCAAAGCAATAGCGTCCAGCTGCAGCCCCGGAGCTGGCCACCAGTGGCGGACTCAGGAGGGGGGGTTGGGGGGGGGGGGGGGTTCCCTTTACATGTAAAAAAAAGTATTGGGTGCCCCCTGGTGCCCCTTCATACAATAAAATATGATGATGAGCCCCCTAGAACAAGAAAATTTGATAACGTGCCCTAGAGTGCCCTATTTATGCTCTTACAGTGCCTCTATGGTTGAAAGAAAATGCCCTCTAGAGTGGTGAATACGAGATAAAGTGCCATACATGATTCCTCATAGCTTTTTGCACACTGGTTGGGCCCCATGTTGTGCAGAATGTGCCCTTTTTATTTTTTCACCCCTGCCCTTCAAACAGTCTGAGTCCGCCACTGCTGGGCACTGTGGTGTGGCAACGGCACTTAGGCAACAGCACTGTGGTGTGGCAGGTCAGGTTTTTTTCGGCAAGATATAGAGGAGCTAGTGGTGCCATTACTACTAATACTACTAAATACTAGTGCTCAATGTCCAAGCTAACATGTTGGCCAGACAATTCCACCACTGTTCTGTTGATGTCAAGATCAAGGATTAAGAGCAGAGAGGAATGACTGAACCTCATGGACGATCGCTGCAAGAGATCCCCAGAAACGCTCCCTGTGATCGCCTTGGCGGATTTACGATTTATGATTTGTGATTTGTTAAACTGTACATAGTCAAAATAAACGACTTGCTTGTGCTGAAAGCAACCCTGGTGTCCATGCGCTCTGTGGATCTGCTACAATATGATATATATATATATAGACAGATGCCTAGATAGATATATCTTCTCTTCAAATTTTTACCATTACATCAAACAGCTTTTCCATCACACACACTCAATGTATTGCTTGTCAATAGTAGCTATCTATACAGCGATTAGTACATTGATAGACACATAAAGAAAAAATATGACCAGCCACACCACAGTGCCGTTGCCAAACGACAGTGCTGTGGCCCCACAACCCAGTCTCACGGAAATACGTGACACTGTCACGTCATTTAATCGATTCATTTGTGATCTGGGACACCTCATTTCAATTTTTTCGTACCAAAATAGCACAAATTTCATGGCAACGTCCGCTCGTGACACTGAGGCATCGACGCAGACTTTCGTTCACATAGCCTACAAATAAACAAGACAATAGATGGCTAGATAAAATAAACATTAAGACATAGGCCTACAATTCTAAAAAGAAGAGATGCAGCTACCTATCTGTTTCCGTTGCTGAGCAGCGCACCTGCATTAATTATATCTGTGAATTATCACTATTTCTCAGAATCAAAGGTGAAAGTAGAAATAGGTGGCCAAAAGCTGTCATATTTTTAGTTATCACAGACAATTAATTGTTCTGTGTTTGTGTTGAAAAATCTTGAAACAAATCAGAAAACTAAACAATAAATTATCTGTAGGCCTAGGGAAATTAGGTACATACATGAGTTTGAAATGTGTGCTTTTGGGCATGAAAAAAAATAATTAAATGACGTGACAATGTCACGTATTTCCGCGAGGCTGGGTTGGGCCCCACCACAGTGCCCAGCTCCGGGGCTGCAGTTGGATGCCACTCAGTCAAAGGGCTCTACAGGCTATACTTGTATGACACACCCTAACCCTATGGGGTCAGAGGGCAAAAATAATCTCCCTAAATGAACAAGGAAGAAATCTTGAGAAAGAACTCGATTGGGGATCCCGTCTTCAAGCCATGGGTGCCATAGGCCTTCTCTCATGCTCTGTAAGGTGACCTTGGGTGCCATGAAAGCCGCCTCTAAATTAAATGTATTATTATTTATTATTATACATACAAAGAAGTATAGCAAGCAAAAAATTAACCAATTATTAAGAATATTTTGAATATAGGCATTATCCATGGGGATTGGTGAATTTAAGTATGCGCAAAAGATAGAATAGTGTCGGCCAGCTTCTAATCACAATTCTACATTTTACTGCCTTCGACCATTTTAAAGGTTTTTCATTAGCTTTGAAGAGCCTCATGGTTCCTAATGATAAGTTTAGGCCTAGGTAGGCTATAGTTAATCGCATTACTGGCAAACATCAACGGTTAAACTTCAACGGTTAAAACAAGTCATTTGTATATTGGTTGGAAGTGTGGAAATAACACAGAAACGTGTTCCTGTTAACGCGACGCCCGATTTTGTCTGTGCCTTCAAAAAGATGTGTTCACACAGGCAGAGTCGCCCGCCCCACTAATTGGAGAGGCGTCGCCACTCTATTGAAAGGGCTCTGACAGGATGGCTGGGAGGCGCCTGTCCTCTCACTTACCCCCATGTCCTACCCCCTCTACTTCTTTACCTTGGCCTAGGCCAGTCTAGACAGTGAGGCCAAGTGAGCTGCGAAGTGAGGACTTTATTCGCGTGCTCTCAGAAAAAAACCACAAGCCATGACCTTTGTCGTGTCGATACTCAGCCTTATAGGCATGTCTTCGTTTTCGTTCGCTACCGACAACTCTCTGAATTTCGTGCCTTCTTCCGTCGGATTTAGCTCCTCTGTACGCTCGGTGTGCAAACCTATACCGAGCACTTTATCCCTCTGCCACGGGATAGGGTACAAAGAAATGCGGATCCCCAACTTGTTAGGCCACGATTCTCTCAAGGAGGCACAGCAACAGTCGGCATCCTGGCTGCCTCTTGTGTCCAAACTTTGCCATCGGGATACAAAGAAGTTTTTGTGCTCGCTGTTTGCGCCCGTGTGTCTCCCAGAATTGAATGGACCGCTCAGTCCCTGTCGAAGTTTATGTGAAGCGGTGAGGGATGGATGCCTGCCCGTGATGAGCGCTTTTGGATTCCCCTGGCCAGAGATGTTTAACTGCACACGTTTCCCACGCGGGACCAATCTCTGTATCCAGCCAACAGGAGAGTCGGACGCACGGACCAACGATGAGGTCCGGCACGAAGAGGCGTCTAAAGGTTTTTCCCATGCGTCTCTTTTGTGCTAGAGATGGATTGATAAACAAACATCACAATCCCGCATAACAATGCGCCATCAAGCAAACCCTCAGTCTGTACAAAAGCCCAATTGTTTACCCCTATAAATACGAACGTCATTCCTTACAGGGACTGTTATCTGCGATGCCTGCAGCCTGGCGTCGGAGGGCGAGAGCGACATCCATGACAACTTCTGCCACAGTCAGTATGGTAAGATATTCTACTGACGTTCCTTACCTCCCTAGTATACACATAATGACTATCTTTAGAAAGTGTTCCTTGAATCCATGATGCAAAACCATTACCACGTGATGTTGTCGCTGAATTCATGATACAAACCATTTACGAGGGGGGTCCCTGAATTCATGATACAAACCATTTACGAGGGGGGGGTCCCTTAATTCATGAATATAAACCATTTTCAAGGGGTGTCCATGAATCCACGATTCAAAACATTAACAAGTTGGGTCCCTGAATCCATGATTCCAACCATTAACAAGTGGTGTCTCTGAATCCATTATACAAACCCCTGCAAAGCACTCTTATGGCGCATTTCCACTAGCACGGCTCGGCTCGGCTCGATACGGCTCGGTACGGCTCGGCTCGGTTTGGTTGTGTTTCCATTACAACTGGTGCCTCCTCGACGTGGGCGGGGTCGTCATAACACGGCTGCGCGAAACCGCTGTGACGTCATTTACACGGCGCCGAGCAACGTACAAATCCGGAAGACCAGAACAACAACAACAACAACAACATCAGAGGAGGACAGCATGGAGGACATGGAGGCGATCGTGTTGCTGCTCACCCTGTGGCTTTTTGTCGCACAGAAGGCAAGAGAAGAGAGCCAGAGAAGACTCCGGGCCGCGAGACAAAACACTATTGAAAAGTCACGCGGTTATGACGCTTCCAGTGACGACACTCATCGGCCAATCAGTGGAAGGCAGTCGGCTGACGTCACGTTTTAGTAACGCTTCGGCTCGCTTGGAACCAGGGCTGAGGTGATACCAAAAATGTACCCGGTTGCAGGTACTGCGTGCTAGTGGAAACACGCAAATAGCGCGCCGAGCCGAGCCGTGCTAGTGGAAATGCGCCATAAGTCATACAGCTGACCTCTCTTCCTCCCCACAGCCTTCAAGCTGCGCCTGGGCAGCATGTCCACCGTCGGGGGAGACCGGCAGCTGGTTCCCCTCGGCCGCAGCCGCATCCTGAGGTGGGCCAGCGGCGGCGCCGAGCGTGCTGAGGGGGTGGGCGGGGCCATGGCTCACAGCGCCCTGTGGCTGCCCGAGGGGGCCACATGCATCTGCCCTGGCCTGGACCCTTCAAAGGTGGTTGTGGAGGGCGTGCGGCCGAGGAAGGAGGAAGTCCCAGGGAGGGGGGAGGGTAAGAGTGGGCTGCCCACTGGATGGTACCTGGGTCTGGCTCAGCCCGAAGAGGGACGGCTGGTTCTGACGCGGCTGGTGAAATGGAGCCGAGAGGACAAGGAGCTGAAGAAGTTCATACGCTCTCTTCTTAAACAGTCATGCTTGGTTCCATAGAGAGGCGTGGACACGTTTGTTGGTTGCATGCCAATCCTGCTTTTCATGACATGTAATTATGCTGTGCAATTTAATTTATGATTATGTCTTTTTTTTTACCCAAAAGTGACTCAAAAAGCTTTGCTGTTTTGACTGCTGGAAAGACGGATATGCGATACAATAAATTGCGACGTGATTCAAGTACACTGTCTAAATATCTACATTGAAAGAGTTATTGACCTAAAATGGATATTGTCAATGAAACAGTTTGCATCAATAGCCTCTCTGGCCTTCTTATTGTTAGAATAACTTGTGTTTTTTTTTCCTTGCATGTAAAGAACAATGCTACAAAATATGTCCATAAATGTATGGTGTGTCAAATGCTCTTCATAGTGAAACTATTTTTTGAGCTACCTGAAAACAACACCTCTTGACAACAACAAATAAAAAAAATGAGTCGACAAGAGGTCTGCGTCCATTGATCCAAACTTCATCAAGGTGGTTAGTCCGGCTCGACGTGACTAGAGGGTTCCACCTTTAGACACGCCACACCTGTCGACTCAGCTGTATCAAGTGTCTATTTAACTTTGTCCTGTATCCACTCTCCTACTTCTTTCTCTCATCCCGTTACTTTCCATCCTTATATCTATTTTGTGTTCTACAAAATGTTGTCATTGAGGGAGCTAGTTTAACCTCCACCATGGTTAAAGCATCCACTCTTAGGGCTATCTTAAGAGGTATCCAAAGGATGATCCGTATTACCATTACAGATTGGCCTGAGGGTATAATCAACTGGAGAAGAAACACACACGCAGTGGATAAATTATTTCAGATGGCCAGCTCCCTGAACCTACTCCACACACACTCAGATCCTCCTCTTTGGCCGGACTTCTACCAGTTAAAGCACGTTGTTTACTCTCTCTGCTCATTCACACAGTTCTCCAGAAGAAAAAGGTGAGTTTGTATTTTTAAAACAACTTACCAAGCTTATAGGATTACCCCCTTTTTGAGGTGTTTAGATGGGCTTTTGTAACACATGGAAACCAGTACAGTTTATAGTTACCAGGGGCAGTTGAAAGATCTAGGAAAACCACCGTTGCTTTTCAAATGTCAACCACATAATTCATTTGAAGCAATGGTCACTTCCATGTAAAGATTTACAGTTATTTCCTATTATTGTCTGACAACTCTTAAGACTCTAATTTAATGTTTCTAATCGTTAAATAATAACACACAAAGTGATTGGAATGATCAATAAAAAACAGTACTCACAGTAATCATACTAATCTTGCAGAAGTAACTTCATAAGGCTCATAGTTATAGGTTAAACTCAACTTAACCTCACACATATATCAAATATATGAATACCCTTTCCCCATTGTAGTTGCGGTCTCAACACAAAAACAGCGCTATAAATTAGTGATAGGATTAATCACACCAAATGTCTTCCTTCCCTCCTTTGTGTTTCCGTGGATGTCGTCCTTGTCCCCCTCTCGTCAGGATGGTGTCCCCTGCCATCGCCCTGGCCTTCCTTCCTCTCCTGTTGACGCTGCTCATCCGCTACCGCTTTTACTTTGTGCTGTTCTACCGCGCGGTGCTGCTCAGGGTGTGGAGGGACTGCAGGACGGGCCTGAGCCGCGAGGAGCGGTGCTTCCAGTATGTGTTGACCAATGCCACCCCCGGTGACCCCGAGAGCGTCCTGGATGGCTTCGACTCCTGGTGCGACCAAGAAGGAGTTCATCAGCCACATAGGGCCCAAGAAAGGTGGCCACCACTCACCTTCACATATACTTATTATGGATTACATTTATTCTACACTTTGTATATACGGTATATATCTATATATTATATATATATATATATATATATATATATATATATATATATATATATATATTATAGATTTTTTTTCTTCTCTCTTTTCCCTCACTAAACTAGTAGCAGCATTTCCCTCTTGGGGATTATTGATAAAGTACATGTTGTGTTTCCCTATTTGCATACCAAGAACATTCCTTGTATGGTAACCCACTTTACTTACACATACATCAATTACAACGTTTAATCTTTTGTTTAAGTTAGTTAGTAAGTTTATTGTTTCTATGTGGAAATAATATAAAAAGAAAAATTGCGTCAAAAAGAGAAACCAACAATACACCTAACACAGAAATCACAAAAAACGACAGAAAGCAACTGTACATCACAAAGAGAACTATCAATACACCAGATCATCACACAGCAATACCGGACCGGACCACTTCATAAAGTATAACACAGAATCACACAATAGTGTCAGGCTAAAAACCCATTAGAGCAAGATTTATCGGTACCTCAGTGGGTCACCCTTTAAAGGGCGCCAATGGCTGTGGGTATGTTCTGCAACCTGGGGTCAAGTCTCTGCGCCCAGAAGGCAGTTTATTGTCCATTGTAAAGATATGAGGGCAGGGATGCTGGGGTGATTACAATTGATTTAGTTTTCCTGACATTGAGATGTTACACACATCACTGGGTAAAGTATGCAACAGTGCTATGATATTCAAAAACTGAATTTTTAACTGGGAGCAGAGAGAGCACAGTTTCATCCCAGTGTTTGCCGTGTGTGGTAGTATGTGAAGGGATTGTGTGGTCATTTGTGTACAGCGTGTGGAGGAACGGACTGAGCGCACAACCCTGCAGTGTGCACCATTGATTCATTTGGATTTCAAGACCCTTAGAGATGTAGCCTGCCATTCAAATATGAATGGTTATTATGACACAGCCTAGATATTGCAGCTGTAGAATTTTAGCTACCAAAGTTCCATTCTTATTCTGATTCCCCTGTGTGTGTGTGTGTGTGTGTGTGTGTGTGTGTGTGTGTGTGTGTGTGTGTGTGTGTGTGTGTGTGTGTGTGTGTGTGTGTGTGTGTGTGTGTGTGTGTGTGTGTGTGTGTGTGTGTGTGTGTGCGTTTGTGTGTGTGTCCGTGGCGCGTTTGTCTGCATGGTCATGCTTGTAGGGAAGATCTTGGACCGCCTGCTGTCGGAGCACAGCCCCCTGACAGTGCTGGAGTTGGGGGCTCACTGTGGCTATAGCACGGTGCGCATAGCACGGGCCCTTCCTCTGGGAGCCAGGCTCTTCAGCGTGGAAATGGACCAGAAAAACGCTGCCATTGCAGAGAAGGTCATACGCCTAGCTGGATTTGACGAAGCTCTAGTAAGCATCGCCTGATTTATTTACTGTATTTAGGCAACTAAGGCCATCCTGTTTGATGTGTAGGGATATTGGGTCTCAGAGAAGGGATGCTTTTTGTTTATTTGATTGATTTCTAAGTATTGACAGCATATACTATTTGAGGTTATTTTTTTATGATAATTTCACTGCTGGTAAGAGAATGCCCTTTGAGACTGTAATGATTAGAAAAGGCTTAATATGAGTACAGTTGACCTGAAGTGTTATTTTGCAACACATTTCAGGTTGAGTTAATCGTCTGTCCGTCTGACGAGGTTATCCCTCGACTGAGGGCGGATTATGACCTGGAAAAGTTGGACTTTGTCTTCATGGACCACTGGAAGAAATGCTATCTACCTGATCTGCAGGTGAGGTTGTCGAAAGGAGGTTGTTTTGTGTTGTGGACAAAATGTTTACACTACACTACCCATTTTATTTCTTGCTGTGTAAAATTGGATGGGGTCAAGAAAAAAAAACAAGAGGAAAAAAAAGCACCCAGACAGAAGGCTGTTTGAATAATGCATGGGGTTAAGAGTGTTAATTTATAAACCTTTGTGTCAACATCAAGTCCAAGAGCCAAAGCAAAACGAGAGTAACGAACAACATTCAGAAAATGGATAAGTCAGTCCACAGTACACCAAAACAGACATGGCTGTTCCCTCAGCCCGTAGCCCGCTTTCCACTCTTTTGATTGGTCAATCTGTTGCAGATGTTGGAGGGCTCTGGTCTGCTGGGGAAAGGGTCCATGATCCTGGCCGACAATGTGCTCTTCCCTGGGGCTCCCAACTTCCTCCGTTACATCCGCCGGTGTGGGCTCTATGAGTGGAGGGTCCATCGGGCCACGCTGGAGTACAGCAAAGGCATCCGCGACGGCATGGCGGAGCTCGTCTACCAAGGAACCAAGTAGAACCTGCAGACCACGTCATTGACAGACCTACCCCGAGAATATACATCTCTATGCTTGCTAGGCAACACCACCCTCTTCCCCTTCTTTGGTTCAAGACAATGTACTTTCTGCAATCTTATCAGTCTAATAAATGAGTTTTTTTTTTTTTTTTTTTACAATACTCAGAGAACATCTTTTTTTTTTCATGTGTATTATAATAGCTATAAATCATTGTACTGTATTAGTATTTAGTTTAAATGAACAATGAGTCTTTATACAAATGTATATTTATTGCAAAGACGACGACTCATACAAAAAGGCAGTCATCAAAAAGATCATGGCTGCAATTTGTTTCTACCTATTTTTAGAAACATGTGATAAGCATCCTTTTTAGATTTATGCTCCACAGGATCTCTTGGATGTACTGTGGCCATGCACCCCTGCTGGACATTGACTCAAATAAAGGCCTAAATTATTTAAGATGCCATTTTTTTCAGGAATCTCCATTCCTTCCCTAACCCTAACCATTATTGGGAGTATTCACTGGCCACAGGAAAATCCAATGTCTAAGTCTGACAATAACTTTCAATTTACACAATTTGCATATAAACTATGAAAAACAGCTTGGCACGACACGCAAGCCCTGTTAAAAACCAGTCCAGACTTTAGGTAGCCCCAATAAAACGGATGTGCAAATTTAACGAGCATCATCAATGCAGGTTCAGCTCTTTTGGATAAGCCAGTGGCACATGACGATTGAAGACCCAAATAAAAGCGGTAACAATATAACAGACTAACTTCCTGCAATTCTTATAGTCACCATGTCTACCATTTAACAGAACTAGAGAAACAAATCATAGCAACTGTGAGCTTCTCGACATCACAGGTGAAATCGGCTTGAAGTGAATTATTTTCAAAGATTGGTCAAAATAAATAAACATCTGTTTCAAACACATTTACACAAAATGCACCTGAATCAGTACATGTCTACACACAAACCAGCCAAGCCCTCGCTAGCACAATACCACATTAACTGAATGACCCAAGAAACAGTATTATGGCAGAGCTATCACAGTAAAAAAAATAAAGGTTTAGTATCAGAGGCAAGAACGGAGGGCAGCAGTCAATCAATGTTGATATATACATATACATATATATATATATATATATATATACATATATATATATATACATATATATATATATATATATATATCATATACATATATATATATATATATATATATATATATATAATATATATATATATATATATATATATATATATATATATATATATATATAATATAATATATATATATATATATATATATATAGAGTCTCTGCAAGGTGAAAAAAAGGCTGGTATTCTCAGTCGTTTGGTGGTAGAGAGTAGAAGCCTAGCTCCAGACACTGTGGATGCTGAGGTCTGCTGAATTAAATCATCCACTGGTCCTGGTCCTGATCAGCCCCCTCCATGTCCACCTTGAACCAGACACAGAAATACATTCAGGCAAATCAGATGCACGATACCCGACAATGCAGACGAGCTGAAGGCCGCTATAGAAGCAACCTGGGCTTCCATAACACCTCGGCATGGATAAAGGCTGCATTAGAAAGGGCCAAGCAAAACAGGAGCTTGGAGCTAAATGTGATCAAGCTGTCCGTAGCGTATACAGTAGACAGTGGCAAGCTCAAGAGGAGCGGGAATGTGTTCAAACCCTCAGTACCAGATAAGGGGTTGAAAAATTAACTTGTAAATAAGCAGACTACATAAAGAGAGGTGTCTAGCAGAAACCAAGAACAAATGACCAATAAGCAAACGTGGTCATTGGGGCGGGAAGAGGGAATAGCATCGATGTCCAGTTGTTACGGTGCGCTGGGAATAAAAGCTCTTCATGTAAATGGTCATCTGTCTTCGTCCCTTTACAAACTAGTCGATTATTTCCATAACACTACCGGTGGCTACTCGGATCTGATTGAAGTCCCTCCATATGCCGGCCAACTAAATACAGGACATTTCCTGTATTTCTGGATGCTTGATACTCCCTCACTATGAGGGGGCCCAAGCTACCCAGCAATATAATTTTTTGTTGAGGTCTGGGCTCCACAGTGGTGGAATGAGCTGCCCACTGTTAGGGTAAGAACAGCAGAAACCCTTCCCATATTATGAAGATTGAAAACGCATCGGTTCATGCTGCATCTTGGTCCATGATTTTTTTTTATATCTGCTGTTTCTTTAAAGGTCCCATGGCATGAAAATTTCACTTTTGAGGTTTTCTAAAAAATTAATATGAGTTCCCCTAGCCTACCTATGGTCCCCCAGTAGCTAGAAATGGCATTAGGTGTTAAACGAGCACTGGCTATCCTGCTCTGCCTTTGAAAAAACAAAGCTCAGATGCGCCGACATGTTACTAGGGCTGCTCGATTATGGAAAAAATCATAATCATGATTATTTTGGTCAATATTGAAATCATGATTATTCAAACTATTATTTTTGAGTTTGAAAACATGATGTTTTTATACAGCATGTGTCTGTCAAAAACACTTGTAACTGAGAACTTTGAAATTTCGCCTTAAAAAAATACACAAAATGGTCCAAAAGAAAATGTTCAAATCTAAAATAATGTACAGATATGTATCCAGCTCCAACTTCTATAAAACATAAAAAAAAGTTAGAAAAAGAAGATCGTTTGACTCTAAAATCGAAATCGAAATTTAATTAATCGGCCAGCCCTACATACCTCCCCTTCTCTGCTTTGCCCAATGAGCTACGACCGTGTGAGCCACATGTGTGTGTGTGAATACACACAATGTATCGCGTGTTGTACACTTCTTTGTTATTTGGATAACTGTTGGTGTTATGGAACATAACACGTCGGGTTCTCTGACGTCTCTCTATTTCGACAACGAGACTCGTAGTGGGGGTTATCTCAGCCAGGGTTGAAAGGAAAGGAGCTTTGGCTTTGACTCCCTGAAGTACATGAACCGCAGAGGAGAAAGGGATTGTTGCCCGCCATTGTTTCTCACCGGAGCTCCGTTGCCCGTTGCCGCGAGGCACCAACCGCCGCGTGCTGCACGCTGCACGATGCCCGCTGCCGAGGCAGTAGTGCTGAGGCAGTGTTGCTGAGGTAGCAGGGATCCGGCGGGAGACAATCGCGGTCAACAATTACGGGCAACAATTCCTTGCTCCTCCATGTCTCAGTCTACTTCAGACTGAACCCGGAGAACCCGACGCAGTCGTTTGAGATTCATAATATCGTCTGTAGGCACACACAGCTTTTTGCCATGATAATATACAGTATATTATATGATAAAGACACCTAATGTATAATATGATATTGTTTAGATATAGAGCTCCAGGACTCCCGCCGTGTTCTAGAATATTTACAGAACACGGCCAAAGGCTGTGTGCGGCTTGCCATTGCGATACATCCACTGTAAACAGAGCGCATGGTACCATGGCCATAAGCTGCTCAGGGCCACAGCCCCACTCTCCTCCTTGACCTGCTTCTCTCCTCCTTATTTGCATTAAAGCTACAGACACCGAAACGGTGCGTTTGGGGAAAGCTCAATGTGCGACTGGCCCGTAGTGGCTGTAATTCTGCACCACGGCTGAATTTCGGGAACATCTTCAAATACTGTGTTAGGGGCCCACTAATACCTATATTAAAGCATCCATAAAGTAGCATGCCATGGGACCTTTAATGTAGCCTTGAAGCAGTTTTCTTATCTTCGTGGATGAATGCACTTATATCCATAGGTTCAATACACTTAAATCCCTTTGGAAGAAAGTATCACCCAAAAAAATTTATATTGCAACGTAATGTATCCATCTACAAAACCTTTTTCAAGACATGATGAATAAATCATTATATCTGACCTCATTTATCTCGCCATCATCTGGGGATTCATTGTAGTCATTCATCTCATCCATGTCCTGCATGTCTTCCTCATCTTCCGAATCTTCTTCACTGTCCTCCTCATCCTCATCGTCTTCCTCCTCTTCTTCATCAAAGGTTGGCTGTAAACATAGGGTGTGCACACAAGCACAACAACGCAGGTAGGTTTATATTAAATATACTAGCATCTTTATATACAAACCCCACAAATAATGATGGACATGTGTAAAAGCATTTCATTCAAAAGGATATAATACTTTTACACATGTCCACAATTTTCAGAACTTTATATACTAATGGATATAGGCCTTCTAGTGAGGAAATGCCATTGCAAATAAAGCTTTAGTGGGGGGCCAAATGTGGCATGCTGAAGTATTGAAACTGTGGAAACACATCAGGAAAATTTAGATCCTCTTTTGTAAAAGTGTTGGAACTGACTGAATAAATACCTCAAAAATGAGTTTCCCAATGGGCATCAGGTTATTATCCTTCTCGGCAATGCTCTGTAGCTAAGGAAAAGAGTGGAACATTCATTACAACATTATTGGTTTAACAAGTTAGAGCATTTGCAGCGAGCAATACAAATGTGGATACTGGTGGTGTTATACAATATAGGATACTATAATTGTACTAATTGTACATATGGACGTCTGAAAACGAGTATGTTTTGTAGATGATGTGTTGGACTGTGTTTAAAAAAATAAAGCATAAAGATATGTTGATAGTGTGTACCCATGTCTGGTGCTGCTGTTCCTGTTGATGCAGTTCAGTCTCATCCACACACGGACGGTCGAGGTTGAACCACAGGGACTCCGTTATCCGAGGGAAGAGAGACGGAAAGAGAGTAGACATCTCTGTCGTTCAACTGAGGGGACAAACAAGGGGACACCGACGAGTTTTAATGAAGCCTCGATTCCTATACTTTTGAGCGCATTTCGATTCGGTCAATGTAATGTTTAGATACATTGGAAAACAAATAGAAAATTCTGAATGCATCTAGCCCAGCGAGCTCCTGTCAGGACTCACAGAACGTTACAGACAACTGTATTGCGTCTCATACACTGGGGCGCGTCATATCAATGATATCTCTAATGGCATTATAACTGCAAAGACAGACTTTTAAGACACGTAAAGCGCATTTGAATATGCATTTTATTTTTTTCTAAAAAAAAAAACAGCTTCAAGCAGTACCTGTTTGTACTCAAAGGATTCAGCATTTGAACAGAAATATTCCGGAAACAAGCGTTGATCTGTAAAAGCTCCCCTTGTATTGCAGCTGCTCTAACTTTGGTTCCGCTTTCATCTGCTGTGTGCGCAAAATTGTAATCTCGAGGCAATAGCATTCCACAATCGCTATCACTCAGAAATAAAAACGTAAATTGGAATGGTCAGACAGAGACAGGAGGTCAAATAATTCCTTACACCTTTTCTTCATAGCTTTACAAAGCACAAATATTTAGAATTGATATAACACACGATACAAATCTTGATAAAACATGACAAAATACAATGACGGCGACGAAAAACACAGACGAAAACTTTCTCCGATCCCAGTCCCGTAAAGATAAAACATGATATATCAGCTTATTTCTACATTCAGCAGCAAAGCCAGTGTGTAAAAGAAAAAGGTTTTAAAGAAAATACTCTTTGACCTCTGTCAGCAACAATTAACTGCTTATTGGTTGCACAACGCATGACCACATTTGAATGAAGGTGCAATTTTTGAAAAAGAAAAACACATCCAAGACAACCATGAATGAAAAAGTAATATATTTTGTAATTGTTGACATGTACATTATTGTATACTCAATCTCATAAGATATTTCTTAATGTATTTGTGTTTATCAGTACAGCCTTATTTATAAATTCCTGTTAGGTCATGTTGCCATATTACACACCATATGAACTTATTGCAGGTGTGTGTGTGTGTGTGTGTGTGTGTGTGTGTGTGTGTGTGTGTGTGTGTGTGTGTGTGTGTGTGTGTGTGTGTGTGTGTGTGTGTGTGTGTGTGTGTGTGGTGTGTGGTGTGTGTGAGAGGAGAGAGAGAGAGAGAGAGAGAGAGAGAGAGAGAGAGAGAGAGGAGAAGAGAGAGAGAGAGAGAGAGAGAGAGAGAGAGAGAGAGAGAGAGAGAGAGAGAGAGAGAGAGAGATTGTATGTCTGTGTGCGTGTGTCTGTGTCTGTGCTCATAAGCCATAGAGACTAAACGCAAGAGGGATAGGACCTTGAGATAAGATATACACTTTAACTACAACATAATAAAAACTTCCCATCCCACACAAGGTCTCTCTCTCTCTCTCTCTCTCTCTCTCTCTCTCTCTCTCTCTCTCTCCTCTCTCTCTCTCTCTCTCTCTCTCTCTCTCTCTCTCTCTCTCTCTCTCTCTCCTCTCTCTCTCTCCTCTCTCTCCCCCCCCTCTCTCTCTCTCTCTCTCTCTCTCTTCTCTCTCTCTCTCTCTCTCTCTCTCTCTCTCTCTCTCTCTCTCTCTCTCTCCTCTCTCTCTCTCTCTCTCTCTCTCTCTCTCTCTCTCTCTCTCTCTCTCTCTCTCTCTCTCTCTCCCCCTTTCATTCCAGCTCACATGGCATACAGACTTTGGACTTATATTTGGACAGATATATAGTCAATCTTTGCCATTATTCACATCTCGACTGTATCACATAGATACATCACACAAAATGATCTAGGTTAGAAATAGAAGTATTTCAGTTAAACAATATTTTTCGGTCAATAGAAAGCCAGCCTTTTTTTGAAGGTAAAGTGAATGCTTTATTTTCTTCCTATTTATTTCCTCATTTTCTTTCTTCTTCATTGTTCTAGAATGTGTGAGAAAATGTGTAATTACTCACAGAATTTGCCATGTGTGTATATTTCGGCATTATGGCCAAAGACAAGTTAAGACGGCTCCGCCAAAAATCATATACTTTTGTTCAGATAAGGTAAAACCGCAAAAATAAATGTTGAAATAATGGTTAGAAGAAGGAAGCAAAGCGTTTTTAATAACTTCCTGATGCAGTAAAGGCTATTATTAAAAGTATGATTCAAATAGGCCTAATGTGCTTTTCCAACCAAATATCGTGGTTGTGTTTTGTTTCTACGTATGGTGGGTGTGTGTGTAGAAAAAAAAACGGAAACCAGTAAACAGGAATTGCACTTTATAACACAATTTATGTTCATGAATCATGATTGAGATTTAGGCCTATGCCCCCCAAAAAAGAATGCGGCACGAATACATAGGCCACAAGGTCAATGCAAAGACGCGAATAGAGGCGAATTTCCGTCGGGAAAACCGCAAATCAATGAAATATTTGATATTTTCAGCGAATATCGCTTGATGCTTTGTCGTGACAGCCCATCAGCATTCACCACCATTTGTGAGAATGAATGTGCGGAAAGAAACGTTGTGGTGTAGACACACACAATAAGGTGCATTGTCTTGAAGATAATTTTGTGTTTTTCTTAGGGATGCACCGAATTTTCGGCCACCGAAAATTTTCGGCCGAAAATGGCCCAAAAGCGCATTTTCGGTATCGGGCCGAAACACTTTTATCACCGAAACAACACGGCCGAAACAGACATTTGTGATGACGCAAACAAAAAGCGCGGCCAGCCCACCACGCTTGTCTGGATAAGCGCCAATATGTCTGCGGTGTGGACGTTTTTCAATGTTTCTGAGAAAGACCCACGTAGTCTATAACGATTTGCAAAAATTGCAATGCCTTGGTTTTAATGAAGTTAGTACACAGTCATAGCCATAAATGCAAGGGCACTAGGGTTGCCGCAGTGTGGACTTTTTCACACCGAGTGATACACCGGTATTACCGAGTATAAACGGTATTAACTTTGAAACTAGGTCAACCGCCATCTTCTCCGTCAACTCTCCTCGGTGACAACGTCTGGCAGCGCGCCACTTCTCGGTGACAGCGTCTTTCTTATAACGTTCTATATATAATATAATATCAGGGCCAAAAGCTCTGTGCGCCTCCGGATGGCCGTAGCGCGCGGAGCTCTCGTAGGGATTGGGCTTCACGGGGTTTGTTTACCGGCGTTGCTATGGTTACCAGTCTTTCGTGTTCCAATGCAATATTAGGTGGCCTATCTATTAGGTTTGTATATATGTGTATATATATATATATATATATATATATATATATATATACATATATATATATATATATATATATATATATATATATATATATATATATATATATATATATATATATATATATATATATATGTATATATGTATGTGTATACACACACACACACACACACACACACACACACACACACACACACACACACACACACACACACACACACACACACACACACACACACACACACACACACACACACACACACACACACACACACACACACACACACACACACACACACACACACACAAATAAAACAATAAAACCAAAAAAAAGGAACCCTACTAATAATTGGCATAATAATTTCTTTCAGTGTTTCGGTTTTTGGTTTCCGGCCTTGGTTTCCTCATTTTCGGTTTTCGGTTTCGGCCAAGAATTTTCATTTCGGTGCATCCCTAGGTCGAGATTCACTTTTTGTAAAGAGCACTTCATCCTCACCTTGGATTTAATAACAACAGTGATATAATATTTTCTCGTCTCCCTCTCTTGAAGCCATGTGGGGACGTTTGGTTTTGTTGCTAGCCCTAACAGGTGGCACTCTTTCACTGGACAAACTGAACATGTGCATGGATGCCAAACACCACAAAACTCAGCCTGGAGTTGAAGGACAACTTTACAAGCAGGTAACATCGAAAACTAGATATTCCAGAAAATGTACACTCTCCAAATGCAGAAAATGGAAATAATATGAATTTGCCTATAGGCCTATAGCTATTTTAATGGTTTTAACTGTGTTGGATTTCATTGCGTCATGCTATGCTACACTACGCTCTGTTATGCTGTGTTATGCCATCCTAATTTTGTTGTGCTGAATCACATTAAATTAGATTATCCAGCTTTCCATTCCATCCCCTTCAGTGTTCACCTTGGAATGACAACGCATGTTGCACAGCAAACACCAGCGCAGAGGCTCATGCTGATAACTCCTACCTTTACAACTTTAACTGGAACCACTGTGGCATCATGTCTGCCAAATGCAAGCAACACTTCGTCCAGGACACCTGCTTCTACGAGTGCTCACCGCATCTGGGACCATGGATACAGCCGGTAAGTCTAGAAATGGTGGGTTTGTGCATTGCTGTATATCTTGTTTGCAACACTAGATGGCAGCAAATGAATGGTCCTGCGGTACAACAAACAGGAAAAAGGCTTTTCATATAACTTTTGTGTATGATCCTTACATGTTTTCTTATTAATGTTGCTGTAAAACAAGCAGCTCTATTTTATCATGTCTATATATATTTTTCTATAGATATTTTTTCCACCTAATTTTTTATCTCCTACTATCCTACTACCAGATCAACACCAAACCAATAGTGTGGCGAAGTCACGCCGTTTCCGGTAGAGCCCATGGGACCTATGAGATCGAAAATATGTATGGGTTTCAATGGAGAGAAAGTAATTTTCTTCTGGTCCCAGTCTTTATATGCCACGGATTACACATATGTTGTTTGTGGATTTAAAAGATAATTTTTCATGCCAAGAGTTCGACCGTTTTGTGCAATTGTTCAGTTAAACAGGGGTCACCAACAGAGTGCCCGCAGGCACCAGGGCGCCCGCAAGGACAATATGAGGCGCCCACAGGCCTGTTCTAAACATAGCACAACTCATTCCTGAACCACTCTTCCCACCTTTTTTAAATCATTGCTGATAATTATTGTGAGAAATCATTAACATGATCAGTGTCTTCACATAGATGAGTATCATTAATCATTAATAATAATATATAGCTAAAGGCAAATTGAGCAAAGTTGTTATTTCAGAAGAGTGTATCAAACTGGGTGCCCTTCGTATGACTCAGTACCCATGAAGTAGCTCTCAGCTTCAAAAAGGTTGGTGACCCCTGAGTTAAAGGCTTTAGAGAAAACACAATGAGAAAGACTACATGTCTCGTATGTGCCGCCAGGCTCCCTGCGACTGGCGTGGACAAGACCGACAATCTCCCCATCGGCATAATGGAAACTCTCCACATGCCCCGACTTATAATGGTTTTCACCTCTTTCAATGTTCTTATTCTCCCCTTGGAAAAAAACTAACATTATCAAACTTCTTCACGAAAATGTTTAGTTTTCTTTGCATGAAAAATTATCATTTAAATCCACAAACAACATATGTGTAATCCGGGGCATATAAAGACTGGGACCAGAAAATAATTACTTTCTCTCCATTGAAACCCATTCATATTTTTCGATCACATAGGTCCCATGGGCTGTACCGGAAGAGGCTTGACTTCACTGCTCTATAGCATTCGGTGCAGTGCGCGTCCAAGTAACGCTTTCTTATTCATTTTCCTGATATTATTTATTATTCATTTTCCTGATATTATTATTTATTATGGAGGGTGAAGGCAAAACAAAATCAACCACTCCGAACGTGAACACGAACGAAACATACGGAAACAAATGTCTCAAAGTGTGTAGTCTGGCTGAACGGAAGTGGACAGCGTCTATTGCTTAGCGGCCGGATTTGGCCGCGACTCCTCCTCTTCCGGTTGGAATCATCGTGACAAAGAATCAAACGATGTTTGTTCTTTTTATCTATAAAATTATCTCCACATAGGCGACATACATCGTTAATGGTTTTTTGTGGCGTTTGGGATTGGGTCATTTCTGACAGCCTCTGAACGTCAAGAAGTTCCGTCAAAATAATTTTCCCCCCCGCACTATTTTGCATGGACACCGCTGCTGCTTCCTGGGCTTAGCCCCGCCCTAGACGATTGTGATTGGTTTAAACAACCCCTAAGGTTGTTAGGGGTTGTTAGTTTTGGAAGTTTTTGTTTCTCATAAACCACTGAATGACACACTATTTGGGACACATGCTCCTCCTCCATGTGCATCAACATGATGTATGTATGGATGGATTATTTTTTATTTTAAATGAGATCTTTTTAAAGTTAAAAGTGACTGAGTTATATAGAGATAAATAGGTTGTATGCAAATATGTCAACATTATTCAAACGATCACAACTCCGCTTCTACTGGGCCTTTCACACCGCCGCAAAATCGGAGCCCGTTCCGGGCTAGTTCGGTGTTTTGGTTTCACATCGCCAGAGTTTCACATTCGCCTAACACAGAAGTAAACAATGGACGTCAACCCATGTATGGTTCGTTCTTTGAAAATTCCGATTTAAAACTGAAAAAGGGCAAAAGGAATAACAAAACCAAATCATAAAAAACAAAAAACGGCTCTGTTAATTGTTTTTTCAGATTTTGTTTTAAATCTGAATATTCAAAGAACGAACCATAAACGGATCTACACGGATTGACGTGAAGACGAAATTGTTGTGTGTGAAACTGGTGCGCGAGGGTTCTTCTTATTGTACAGTTCCGGCAAGGCGCGAGGGTTGCCGGGAAAGCGGATACATATGCAGACGTTTGCAGTGACGTCATGACCTTGCTCTCGCCGGCTCCATGGCTGGCTCTGGCCGGTGTTGGAACCAACTGTGGTTCATAACTGGGATAAGGCTGGAACCAGGCTGGAACTGGCCCTAGCACCAGCCCGGAACTGGCTCTAGTGGACCAGGGACTTGAAAATGAACGTAGTTTAATAATAAGCTTGCAATAACATTAGCATGTTAGCCTCTCATGGAAAATTGTGGAAAACCTAGTTGGCTCATGCAACCAAACACATTTTCTTCACAAAAATGCCATTTTGATTTTCGACATAGGCCTATCTAGTTTTAATTGTATGTATAAATTACATACACCGCCTTTAGAATAAACATTTAAATAGACTAGATCTAGAATAAATATCCAGGCTAGAGGTCATACATTATAGTCACTACATAGAGAATAGATGACTGTAACCCAGCCAGCAAGGATTCACTTAGTGCCCCCATCAATAGTCCACCGCCCTAGGCTGAATTTAATTTGTGTTCAATGAACGCAATGTCATTGAACATGTGTTCTTGACTTCACAATTTCAACCATTCCTTTTTGTTTAGCTGTTTGGGGTTACATTTACACATACAAACACTCAAATGTATGTTTTTCATATTTCTTGATCAATGCAAAATGCTCAGTATGCTTGTCTTCACTGTACAGTTCACCACGTTGATGTTGACATAGAGAGAGAGAATCAAATGTTGACCTGATTCGACCAAGGGGAAGCCCTTAGGATGGCCGAGGGTTCATTACAATAAATCACTTGCTTGTGGCTGTTCTAGGCGGAGCAGTCCTGGCGTAAGGAGCGCATCCTTGATGTGCCCTTGTGTAAGGAAGACTGCCACACCTGGTGGGACGACTGTAAGGATGACCTTACCTGCAAGACCGACTGGCACCTTGGATGGGACTGGAAATCTGGTAAGAATGATCAATTCTGTCTGTCTGTCTGTCTGACACACACACACACACACACACACACACACACACACACACACACACACACACACACACACACACACACACACACACACACACACACACACACACACACACACACACACACACACACACACACACACACACACACAGAGGGTTACTATATATCGGAGAACAGGCAATGCCATGTGTTGGATAATGTGTACTTTAAACCAATATCACTGAGTACTATTCAGTGATATCAATGAGTGCTACTCAGTGGCGTTGAAAGTTATTTTAGTCCCTCTATGCATCACTACTTAGTGATGTCTAGCATGATGTGCTATAATATAACTTTTAATTATTTGGTTGCATTTTGACCTTATTAAAAGAAGGCGATTGCTTGCAGTGGAGTCAAAATAGCAGATGGAATATCATGATTTGTTTCAGGCCATGTCTATTTTTATTGCCTCACCTAATGTGCACTCAATACTGCATCTTACTTTATTCAACCACATTGAGGAGGCTGGTTTACCAAGTATCAGACTCAAAAGTACTGCTTATATGCTGGTTGACCTTTCCCTCCATTGCAGTTCTGTCACAGGCCGTTTCTCCTCCCTCCATTTCTCTCTCGGTTTAACGCTTCACGTCCACCCACAGGAATCAACCAGTGCCCACGGAACGCACACTGCAAAAAGTGGACAGAAGTTTACCCCACAGCTAAGTCAATGTGTGAGCAGATCTGGTCCAAGTCATACCTCTACACTGAACTCACCAAGGAGTCTGGCAAATGCGTGCAACTGTGGTTCACTGGGACCAACCCAAACAAAAAGGTGGCTGAATACTACTTGAACAAGGGCTGCGGCACACATCACAACTTGTTCCTTGTGACATTTCTTCTGCTGTCTGTCACTTCACTGAATGGGTTGTTTTGAATACAATCGACGAAGAGAGTTGTCATGCTACATGCCTCAACATGGTCTCTGTCTCTTTGTTTGGCTCTCTAATGGTACAACAAATGTTTGTGTCTGCTGAAGTGCAGGACTGTAAATTAAAGAAATGTTATTTTCTATGTCGTCCTTCCAGTGTCATGTAGGTGTGATCCTAACATGGGATTTTCAATTGAAGCAATTCAAGGACTCATGTGAAATGAGTACCATGACTTTCCATATTTTATAGTTAGTTATCAAATCTAAAAGGTCTATAGTGATTAGAGACAAACTCAATATGTAACTTGTTATTGCCTGCTGCTACTTTGTCCTAGACTCAAACTACTCAAATATGCTTACAAAGTAATTGCTCTTCCATCCTTGTTCAAACAACCGTAATAATAAATGCATAAAAATGAATACCCTCTGATTATTTAACTGTTATTTTAATTTATAGGTTGTTAATTTAAATTTTGAACAATTATGTGTACGTATTACCAATAAGAAGGGAGTATTTCTGGTGGAATCATTTTGCTGCTGTTCTGCTTCAGCTCAATTTTGAAGAAGATTCATACCTCGTCAGGTGTCTCACTGAAGATATCAATAAACGAAAAAAGCAAAAAAAATAATGGTTTCAACACATCTGGGATGGGGAAGCTCTCCAGCAAGTTCTGACCAGGGATCAGCCTAGGAACCACTTTTTGAAATATGTAGCTATCGAAGGAATTAAAATATATAAGTGCTGCTGTCGGGTCAAGAATGAAATGGCAGTTTATTTCTATATTGGGCCTGAGTTGGAGCAGTGGAGCCATCTAAGCGGCGGTTGTCCCAGAGTGGCCCACGGCGGGCCACTCTGGGACAACCGCCGCTTAGATGGCTCCACTGCTCTGTAATTATGGGGTTCTGTATGTGTGCGTATGTGTGTGTGTGTGTGTGTGTGTGTGTGTGTGTGTGTGTGTGTGTGTGTGTGTGTGTGTGTGTGTGTGTGTGTGTGTGTGTGTGTGTGTGTGTGTGTGTGTGTGTGTGCGTGCGCACGTACGTGCGTGTGTGTCATGTGTGCTTGTGTGTGTGGCATGGGATGCAACAGCCATGAAGTACGAGAGAGAGACAGTGAGAGGAATAAGAAACAGGTTGTAAGTTGCATCAGAAATTGCGCTGAAAAGGTCTTGAGTTTGTTCATTTGGGACCTTGTCACAAATATGATTTGAAAGAAAAAAAAATTAACTTATTTAGCAATAAAAAAAATGTAGGGCAACATATAGCACATGGACAATATGTCGAAACACGTCAAGTTAACATGTGGCGTTTCATTCATTATGCTTCGATACACACAGCGTGATTCCATAGCCAGAAATAGCAAGGGGATGACTACAATCCCTCTGGCTATAAATAACCAGCTATGAGGTCATACACACGCGCATGAAATTATATGGTTAGAATTTAAGAATATAAAAGGATGGAAATACAATATATATTTAATTTACTCTGAAGTAGAATATAAAACTTCTTAGAAACTTTCAAGTGGTATAAACCCTAAAGGTAGAAAATGTGCAGTGTGTCAACCATATACATTCTGATACAATATTAAGTCAAAATCTGTGTCACCAAATAATTTACATAAACCAAATTACCATAGTAGGTCTACTTAGTTATTATTGTAGGCATAGTCAAGCCTAATACTGTATGTAGAACTTAACTGTAATCTTGGTTGTCGATTAGTACTAAAACAATTTAAGATCCCCACTAAACTGAAAGTTCAGCATAGGTTGCGCCAATACAACCTTTAAACTGTATTTTTTGCATACATTGCATTTTATAGAGTGACTCCGGGGCAGAGATTGCTTGTCTGTGTCAGGGAGGTATGGTATGGGTTGGCAACTCTTCCTTCTGTCAGCCAGCAGACCGGGGAGGAAGCAGTCGAAGCATGTTCTCGTCCCTCCTTGGATAGACCAAACCGCCCTCCCTCTCTCCCACTCTCCGGCTATCCCTTTCCAGCGTGGATTATACATACGCTACTTTCCTTGCGACTAGGAAGCGCGAGAGGCTGCGAGCCTTTTCAGGAATTGAACCCCAGGAAGAGCGCGACAGTGTCGAACTATAAGTTTAAGCACCGTCGCGGTTTCCGTTCTATCTTCATAGGGAAAACTTTTCTCCCTGGTTTCGAGGGATTCTGGCACTCTGGAGGTTTGGGTAACTCTGGAAGCGACAGAGTCGAGCCGGGTTGAAGGGCTGTGGCCATGGCCGGTGGTGGGGTGTCGCCGTTGGGGCTCGCGCCGCCGATGTGGTATCACCGGGACTTGAGTCGCGCGGCAGCCGAGGAGCTGCTGGCCCGGGCGGGCAGAGATGGAAGTTTCCTGGTGCGGGATAGCGAAAGTGTCAGCGGGGCTTATGCCTTATGTGTTCTGTAAGTATCTTCAAAGTAAAGCAAAGTTGAAGGTTCCACTTTTGTGCGAGGCCTTGGTTGACATTGCTAACAAAAGTTTAAGCAGCTAGTGGGTTCTAGTTGATCGTAAACATAATAATACCTGCGAACAACAACGTCCGCTACTTCTTCGTACGTCACGTCTGGGATATCAACGTTTACAACGAAGTACTAAAACGTAATAATACATGTTCATGGTTTGGAATCTTGTCTAGGCTACTGGGTTTGTTTACTCTCAGCGAGCAGCAGACTGCCCCAGTCTGCCCACTGGCTTCAGCGTGGCACACACACCACAGGGTTGTGCCTGTATTGTTCCTTAAATGTGGTCGTGTCTGTAGGGCAAATACAGAATGGCATATTCGTAAACTGATGATCATTTCATAGAGTTCATGGTAAATTATCTTACTGCAACAGATAGGACATTTTATGGACCTATTTGTGTCATTATTGGCCATATCCTAACCAGTGTTAATATTTATACCGAATCTGTCTCTGTCTCTGTCTCTCTCTGTCTGTCTCTGTCTGTCTGTACACACAATTTCATGACATGATATTATTGGAGATCGAATCAACAAATCATATCCCCTGGAATAGCATTGTGGTACTTTATCATCTTGTTTTGATCATATTTTATCTTGTTCTAAGTGTCATCAATCCATCATCTTAGGGTAAAACTACAAAGAGGACTACAGTGTTACCTTTCTCTGTAAGATTAGATAATAGGTTTACGGTATGTATCAATTGATCTAGTAGGGAATTATTTTCAAATTCAAAGACTATGATTGATGCCTCCACCTATGGTTGCATGGTGGTCAACTCCCAGATGAAAGGTTGGGTTTGGTGATCCTTGGTTTTACCTGCACTTTAAAGAATTACACCTGTACTCGATTACCCTTAATTACTTGTTGTGTCCATTCACTGTAGGTCACTCTTAAATTATGAATTGCCCTTCATTAGAGAAGGTATACATTCAATAACATGAACCAAAACCAAAACCACAGTTCATTGTTTATATACTGTCCCTGCTTATGAGCTGACAAGTTGACTATATATAATGATACTAACATTGTAAGCCAGATAGATAGCTCAATTAAAATGTCAACATGAACCAAACATCAATATTTTTACGCAGATACAGAAAATTAACTTTTAGGGGCAGTAATGCAAAAATTGCTTCAAGTCCTAACATTGACTATTTGTATTACAAAATAATAATTTTAAATTAGTTCTTTATATTCAGATGAACTTGAGACAACAAACTACAACTTTCCACAGATATACAGGCTTCATATTAATATGCTACAAACCTATAGTTGGTGTGGATGTGAGTGAGTATATTTGCATATTGAAGTGTGCTTCTATTTAATTTAATTTAGCTTTATGCAAAAAATGTGTAGGTCTACTCATCTTGCTGAGTCGGTTCATAATGTCTTTAGCCTTACTTGCCCAAATTGTAACGTATTAACTATTTTCTACTACCAAGCACACAAATACTAGCACTACTGAATAGATTCTTTAAACCACATTTGATAAAAAGGTCAGAAAATGGTTGGATGGTGAGGAAAGTTTAAGGTTCATTGTCTTAATGTTTCCAAGTATGTCTACATGTATGGGGCATTTCCACTACCACGGCTCGGCTCGATACGGCTCGACACGGCTCGGCTCGGCTCGGTTTGGTTGTGTTTCCATTACAACTGGTGCCCCCTCGACGTGGGCGGGGTCGTCATAACACGGCTGCGCGAAACCGCTGTGACGTCATTTACACGGCGCCGAGCAACGTACAAATCCGGAAGACCAGAACAACAACAACGCGTGGTGCCGTCGAGCTCCCTCTGAATCCGTTATTCGGCAACCAGAGTCAGGAACGTCTGGACCTCCTCCACCGACCAAGGAGTGGATTTTTTCTGAGAAGCCATCTCGTTCCAAGTCAAAAAGCAGTAAAAAGTGGTGTCTTGTCTCGCGTCTTGTTTTTATTTACATTCTCGGCGGTCGTCGCGCGGTTATGACGCTTCCAGTGACGACACTCATCGGCCAATCAGTGGAAGGCAGTCGGCTGACGTCACGTTTTAGTGACGCTTCGGCTCGCTTGGAACCACGGCTGAGGTGATACCAAAATGTACCCGGTTGTAGGTACTGCGTGCTAGTGGAAACACGCAAATAGCGCGCCGAGCCGTACCGAGTCGAGCCGTGCTAGTGGAAATGCGCCAGTAGTCCGTAGACACTAGGGTTCAAGTAATAACCTGGCATTACGAGCCAGCACCGCTAGGATGTTTCTTAGAGCGTGTAGTGGGTGCTGTGGAGGGTCTGTGGAGTGCGTGTGGATAGTACCCTAGTGAGTGTATTGTGGATTTTGGATAAATCATAGAGTGTACCGTAGATCTCTTGCTGAAGGAAAAACTGAGATTTAGCTAGCCAGCCAGGTGACCATATCAATTGGGCTCAGGCTTGACCAACGTTGATCAACGACAGCATTCCATCCTTGCTTCCATGCATCAGACGTTTCCTGATTCACTCCTCCACCCTCTCCTTCTGCTGTCATCTCTTACCCTCTCTTGGTTGCATGCTTTCACTTTGTGTCATCCCCAAGCTTGTTCCATGAGGTAGTTTGTTACCACCTCTTGTCCTTTTTTATTCCCTATGAAGCATATTTGATCATATACGTATATAGGCATATAGCATTTTGATATAGAGAAAGACACATAGTTTTAATTAACTTCTCTCAGTCTAATCGAGTCGTCTTTCTGAATCTTTGATTTGGCTCACTAACAATGTAGCTTAAGTGTTTCTCTAGGTTGTAAATGCATATATACCGGTATAGTACTCTCGGTCTCTGTCTGGATCTACCAATAGGCCTACTACACATCTTTGCATTTGTTTTGACCACAGAAGGCGTAGGCAAAAACAGAAGCCCTCTACGAATCGATAACACATAATAATAACAATACATTATACAATTATCTGGTAGAGTGTGTGTGTGTGTGTGTGTGTGTGTGTGTGTGTGTGTGTGTGTGTGTGTGTGTGTGTGTGTGTGTGTGTGTGTGTGTGTGTGTGTGTGTGTGTCAGTCATACATTTCTTGCTAATCTTTATTAATTTGACAATCAATTTCCTTCACTAGGAAATTCATTGTGAAAAACCATTAGGAGTAAAAAAAAAGAAAGAAAAGTTGCCAGTTTTTCTGGCAGCTATACAGTTAAAAGATATACTGCAGACTATAAAGCTTCTGCTCCAGAGGGCTTTGGCTGACAATCCTGAGCGGAAACATGTGCATTCAGGAAGTTGAGGTTCATTTAATGGTGGTTTTTGAGGACTCCAGACCCGTCAACGGCGACACCTTTTAAAGGTAGGCCTGTACCAGATAGGTTCTTGTTACATTAGGATTTTAAAGGGAGGCCTGTACTAGATAGCTTCTTGTTACGTTAGGTTTTTAAAGGCTATCTGGTACCATGCCTAATGGTACCAGATAGCCTCTTGTAACGTTGGGTTTTTAAAGGTAGGCCTGTACCAGATAGCTTCTTGCTACCTTGTTTTTTTTAATTGTCGGCCTAAAGTTAAAACACCAGATAGCTTCTTGTAACGTAATGGTTTGATGCCCACACATTTTAAACAATACCATCAGGACAGTAATAGTGATGGCTTTGCTACTTGCTCTGGGTTCTGTTATCAGATCCCACCGCAAGAAAGAGGTTTACCAGCAGGGGTGTATCACCAACTCTGATAGTTTGTTGGTCTGCTTAAAAGAGAAGAGGTGCATTGTTTATATGAATGGTAGCCAGCTACCTAAACACAAAGCACTGTGTGCAGTTGCACAAGAGATCTAACCAAAATGCTACGGTAGTTATTTTTGTTTGCGCTCCCATCAATACTGTATCCTAAAAGGAAATTGTGAATGCAGGTCAAGCCATGAATATGAGAGAGAGAGAGAGAGAGAGAGAGAGAGAGAGAGAGAGGAGAGAGAGAGAGAAGAGAGAGAGAAGAGAAGAGAGAGGAGGAAGAGAGAGAGAGAGAGAGGAGAGAGAGAGGAGAGAGAGAGAGAGAGAGAAGGAGAGAGAGAGAGAGAGAGAGAGAGAGAGAGAGAGAGAGAGAGAGAGAGAGAGAGAGAAGAGAGAGAGAGAGAGAGAGAGAGAGAGAGAGAGAGAGAGAGAGAGAGAGAGAGAACAAGTTTAAACACGTCACCTATCAGTGTGTCCCATTAGTTTTTTTTGGACAGTACTCAGGTGAGGCTATGTAGTATGGTAGTTTCCTGAGGGCGAGAATTAAATGATCAAAATACTGGCATATCTGGCCACATTCCAAACTTCTGAACTCAATACACAAGGATTAACTCTAAACTACAGGGCAGCACTGCAATGGAATTGTATCAGTCACTTTAGAAAGCCCCATTTTTTTTATTGATTTTCATGCACTTTCACTGAGCACTTCGATACATCCCACTCATAGGGCAAACCATTTTAGAAATGCTAATGTCAAAAGGGTGCCTATAATGCCTCTTCTGGAGGACACGCATTGCTGATTTAGGCAAGTACGTCTCGCTGCGGGAAGGCGGGGCGTGACATCACGCCCCGCCCACATCACGGGCGAGTGCATTCTGGGACACATCACGGGCGAGTGCATTCTGGGATTGTTTGCGCCCGAATATATTAATAATATTTTAATATATAATATATATATAGATCGTTAAATCGCTTGACGGTAAATTACGTAAATATATTAATTTATATATATATATATATATATATATATATATATATATATATATATATATATATATATATATATAAAAAACGGGTGGCATAAATCAAGCGATCTGATTGGTCGCCGCGGCCATTTTGTTGACATGACACTGATTGAGAGTGAGTTGTCTGAACTGAGTGAAGTGAGCTGTCGTTCTGAGTTATCAATATTATGGCTTCGTTCGCACGTTATCAAATTGAAACCATCCATCGTAACGTTACAACTTACTCCCTGTGATAAAATAATGTATAGACTGTGTGCTAGACCGATCTAACGGGGTCATCCCTATGTTCCCCGCTTTGTATGTGACCGGTGTTTTTCGTAGGTGGAATCCGGAAGAATGAATATTAGGGTTACGGTTATGGTTAGGGTTAGGATGAGGGTTATGGTTAGGGTGAGGGTTACGGTTATGGTTATGGTTAGGGCATGGATTAAAGTTCTCCGTCGCTACGACGGATTTCCGTCATTTGGAGTTCACAGAGGCCACTTCACATCTCCGATAACGTCGGGACAAATTTACAAACAGGCGTCATTTGGATAAACTAATCGCATATTAAGGATCTAAATAGGTACTTTCTCGCATAAAAAAATATTAAAACTTAAGAAAGTGATGTATTAACAGCACTGAAGCGAGAATTAAAACAGCTTTTTAGCAGCTTTACCGCTACTGCTGCCGCGAAATGCATTCTGGGAAACTTGCATACTGTATACTGCGGTGCAGTCGGTCTGCTGTATACTTCATACTGAATCCCACATTCAGTATGCAGTATACAGTACATACTGCGCAGTATGTAGTCGGCAGTACGGTAGTATGCAGTTTCGAACATTGGACATAATACACGGCGTGTATTATGTCGTCATACGTCAACGCGCGGTAAAATTGTCAAATTATATAGTGAGTATTTAAAAGGTCTACCGTTAAAATTGACTGAAAACACAAGCATTTTAATGTACATCCCGATTATATATTAAATATATATTAAATATATTATATACAAATGTATATATATACGTCACACCATTTTCGCGCCACATCTTACGTCTCTTTGTTGTGTTAGTGTTGAGTGTCAGAGCGAAAGTTAAGCTAGTATGAACTCCCTTATAATGATTGACGGCTCTGATGTATCGGATATTGATAAAACACAAAAACGGCAAATTGCAGGACTTTAAAGCCATTATGGCTTTAAAGTCCTGCAATTTAAGTGCTCTTACTCGGTAAGGCTTTAAGAACATTTTTTTTGTTCATTGTTTTAATAAGATAAATCCTGGTGCTGTTTGTTGTATTTTTTTATTTCTATTTTCTTATATATAAAAGGTTTACTTGAAATAAAACATGTAATGAAAAGTTATGTAGATGCTTGATTTTTTTAGAGAGTAAAATATGAGACAAGCTTTGCAAAAAAAAAATCTTAGAGTCTAATTGAAAAGACAACAAAAAAATTGCAATAGATGCAAAAGAACAGCTGTTTAAAATCCTCCCCCTGTAAAACAGTATTGGTCGAGCATTTAAACGTGATGGCTGCATTTGGTGCTGACGTCTTATACATTTGTATTTCTTAAGCAGGTGTCAAGTAACCTAACCTGGAACATGTTTCACACACTGCACGTGACTTGGCTGTAGCGCGAATAAAATTTCAGTCAGAAGATTTTTTTTCACTTTAATCCCTGGGTTAGGGTTAAGAGTCAGCGTGTGAGTTTGCCTGACAGGCTGTCTGTCCAATCCTAGCGCTTGAGGCGGAACTTTTTCCGGATTCCACCTACGAAAAACGCGACCGGGGAACATAGTTTACGCTCCCGATCTAACTCTAACTACTACCACAGGTAACTCTCTCGTTACCTGTGGTGAAATGTTGGGAACAGACTTCGCTATGAGTAGTCGGCTGAAGTCTCGCCTATTAATTCTAGCCAGCCATAAATCTCTCCTTCGCTGGCTCAAATCCTCAGTTTGTCGCAGAGCCTGTTAGGAATGTCAACTATGTCAACAATATGGCCGCCGCGAACGCGGTGACGTTTATAGAATAAGGAAAAACCGGTTTTTCTTGTTCTGACGCAATCCCAGAATGCACTCGCCCGTGATGTGGGCGGGGCGTGATGTCACGCCCCGCCTTCCCGCAGGCCGCAGCGAGATGCTTCTCGATTTAGGCCCCGTCCACACGAACCCGGTTTTTTTGAAACCGTGTGTTTCTCTACACGGTTTCGCCGTTCGTCCACACGTAACCGCAGTTGTCGGCTCCTGAAACTGGAGTTTTTTGTAACCGGAGTCCAGGGTGAACTTTTCGAAAACTCCGGTTTCAGCAGTCACGTGTGGACAGGAAAACCGCAGTTTTTTGGTTCCTTGTCGACATTGTTTGACGTCACACTGTGCGACGGTAAACAGTATAAGTAGTATCCATGGAGACCAATGTATCACTTGACTATCATCAGATCATCAGATTATCATCTTGGACTGACACGACTCCCAATCCACATTTTCTTGAATTCTGCTTATTTTAAATTCATGAGTAACAGTGAGAAGTAAACTCAACTTCGCTGTCCTTCCACACGAAGGAAATCTGCCGGCCTCGGTTCGCCAATTGTTGTTTTTCCGGTATGAATTTTTCCAGCCTTGTGATTGGCTAAATGGCCTTCCTGTTTGGAGTGCTATCGCCACCTACTGCTTTGGAATGCACGTTTGAGGCGGATTTGCGGTCTCGTGTGGACGGAGGTATTTTTTATGAAACCGGTGATGTGGAGACGCAAAAAAAAAATTAACCGGGGTTCATAAAAGTTCGGATTCAAAAGTACCCGGGTTCGATTGGACGGGGCCTTATATGACGAGTAGGAAATCTAGTGAAATAATTCTCATCTCTTCTTAGCATGGACGTGGGTTGGGGTACTGGCACAGGCAGACAGATGATTGGGGGTCTTGTTATTAAGTCCTGTTATAAGTTGGCATGAGGTTTGCTGTATGCTGTATGAGCCTCCCTAGAGTGGGAGGAGTGCGGGTGTTTTGCCCACAGCTGTTGCCTGTGTTGTTGGGAGGAGAGGAGATGGTCCTGCAAACAAACTTGGGATACAGGAAGTCAGCTAAGCAGTCCTTACCTTCAACACACATTCAACACCATTGTTTACAACACACACACACACACACACACACACACACACACACACACACACACACACACACACACACACACACACACACACACACACACACACACACACACACACACACACACACACACACACACACACACACACACACACACACACACACACACACTTACACTTACACACGCACGACCTACGAGCCTTGGGCCTTTGCCAAAGTGACTCTTTAGTCTCTTATTTTTCTCTCTCGGCTGTATCTCCTTGGCTATTTCTGTTACAAGTTAGCTGCTTCTTAGACAATACTATTTACTCCCTAAGACACAAAGAATGAAATCTCATCAGTTGTGTGTTTCCTCCTCCAAGTAGGAAACACACGAACACACACACACACATGCGCAGACGATACTGACAATGGCAGGGTCCGTTTCTGGCTCTGCTTTTTCGTTTCCAGAGCTGAGGCCGGGGTAGTCACTATTTGAATATTCGTCCATCTGCTGTTCTTAGATGGATGATATCCAAAGTATCGGATCATAATAGGCAATCTGATATGTGGACAATGTCGACGCTACTGAGGAGGTTATAAGTGTGATTTTATTAAACCAAGGATTCTGAGGTGGCTGATTCGATACGCCTGTTTCATCGCAACGCTTTGAGTGCTCACGGGGCACAAAGAGTCTGCACCTGTCATGTTGGGACTTTGCCATGGGCGGGTGAATGATTTGCAAAGCATTTGGGTGGCCATCGTGACCAGAAATGCAATGCCTAATGGTGTCTTGTCGTCAGGTACATTATTTGCATATTGAGAGGGACTGGAACTAAACTTTAACGTGTATTAGGTTTCATATTGTTAATTGATGCAACGTTGAGATCAGCCTCTCCTCATTATCCTTCCACCAACGTTCATTATATTT
>OLKM01000153.1:262500-315000 GCA_900291075.1 Melanogrammus aeglefinus
GATGACCGGGACTATTCAGGTGCATACTAATACTCGCTCTCTGTTCCATCAACTGTGCAAGTATCTCTATCGCTCTTTCTCATCTCTCTTTGTGTATGTCTGTCTCTGTTCTCTCTCTTGCTCTCTTTATCTCTCTCCAATTTCTCATGTCTCAGTTTCTCCTTCTCTCTCTTCATCTTGGTCTTTCTCACTCATTTGGTCTTTCTCCCTCACTCTGTCTTTCTCACGCACGCACACACAGCACACACACACACACACACACACACACACACACACACACACACACACACACACACACACACACACACACACACACACACACACACACACACACACACACACACACACACACACACACACACACACACACACACACATTTACTTCCTGCACTCTGCAATTGATCCCGAGGTGTTTAATTTCCGAGTGTCCCCTTGACAGATGGGGAGGATGAGAAGCCCCCCCTCCCACCCCGCTCTGCTTCCACTTCCACCCCCACTGGACCAGAAACACCCACTGAGAGGTAACCCCACCCCCTTCAAAAACGCACCAATGACATGTTTTGTAAAGAGATACCTACCTGAGATGACATGTTTTGTAAAGAGATACCTACCTGAGATGACATGTTTTGTAAAGAGATACCTACCTGAGATGACATGTTTTGTAAAGAGATACCTACCTGAGATGACATGTTTTGTAAAGAGATACCTACCTGAGATGAGTTGTTGCATAGGTGTCGTTGTGTATCTGCTAGTGAAAGATTTAGTGGTAAAGAAAACATTGGTAATATGCTAAGCATAGAAGTCAGGCTGTGTAGCAACACAGGCCATGGGATGGTGGGGGCATGGTGAATGAATGATGAATACACCTTTTTCATGTCCTCGTTTCACTCACACACACATTGTCATTCATTTTCACCAATGTCTCTCTGTCTCTCTACCTCTCTCTCGATCCCTCGCACTTTCTCTCGCTCTCTGGTCTGTCTCCATGCATTCACAAGTCTTCCATTCTACCAGAGACCCCCCTCTCTGAAGGCAGACACCACATCCTGTTGAAAACCACATTGCACAGATAATAAAGGGCCTGTTGGAAGGGGGTTTGTGTGGGTGTGTATTTTTGTGTTTGCTTGGTAGATCTGCCTTCTTTATGGCATGTGTTTGGCCCACCAAACCTCTCCCTTTGGGAAGCCTTAAGTTTACAAAGATTGAATAACAACACCACACCGGCCAGAAGCTGTTCTCTTATCAGATAGCCCTGCTGTAGGCTGATGATGTTACTCTTTTATGGAAATTAATGAAATGGCGACAATATATGCTTGTGAAACAAACAGTAGCTGACAAAGCAACTTTTGCTGTGTTTTTGTGTGCGCATGCCTGTGTATGTGTGTGTGTATGGCTGACACACATATGCACGCACACACACACTGTGTGTGTATGCATGCGTTCATGCTTGCTTGTACATATTTGTGTGTGTGTCTTTGTGTGGGTCTGTCTGTTCTGTTGATTATCGATGTCAAAACACTTCAGAAAACGTTCTATGGACGACCAGAAACTGCATAACAAGAAAGGGGCTGAAACATTCTTTTTTTTATCACGGGGGAAATGTAATATCTTGGAGTAGGGCCTTTGTGCTGAAATTAATGTTAAAGCTTTTTATTTTGGAATCATGCAATACTCTTGGTGTCTATGTTCTGATGGATATGGATTTTTGTGTGTTACTGAAGGCTACCTGTATGTTTGATTGTCCATATATGCAAACATATTGTGTGTCTATAGAGGTTGGTTGCTGCTATGGCCCCTGTGTTCTCTAGAATGCCCACTACAAATGTATCTCAAGGGAGAGAGTAAGGGCTTATCCAATCTAAATCATTGTTAATATGTGTGAGTCGGACTGTCAGCGGTTTTTTTCAGGCAGTGGCTGAGTCTGATTTTTGAAAGAGGAAGTTGAAGGGTTTGGAATTCCTGACTCCACAGATGCACTTTATGCATGCTAAAAATAAAACACGCAAAACTTCTGCTTTGGCATGTCAATTTCTATGGCTTCCAGCGATTATTTATTTCCGCTCTGAAGGTAAATACAGTAGCCGAATCCTTTTAAAAAGTCCTGAAGTTGCTCCACTTTTTGGTACAACATAAGCCCCCATAGCTCTTAAGTGTAAATGTCTCCGTCTTGAAAATCTCTGTCAGTGTGGAATTTCAGAAACAACTCACGACTGAGTTGTTTCTCTGATTGTTGTTTGTATTTGTAATCAGATTTTCAATGTCTGAGGACCTCTTATAACTTATATTTTTATGTTTTTCTCGAGTTGCGTTGCATTCACACTTTGTCTGCCTCTGTCTCTGTATGTGTTAGCCCTCCGGCGGCTAACGGTCTTAGCACCATTTCCCATGAGTACCTGAAGGGCAGCTATGCTCTTGACCTGGAAGCAGTCAAGCAGGGGGCCTGTGCCCTGCCCCATCTCAACAAGACCCTGGTCTCTTCCTGCAAGCGCCTCAACGGGTGAGCCAACAGAGGAAACGCCCAATGTCTATATATATATATCAACAAAATATTCACACATAAAAATGTACACTGTGTCTCTTACTTCGAACTGAGATTGTCCTGAATTTATTTTCATTATTCAGTTATCTGAACACACTGAACTCATTCCCACTCCTCCTCTCACACTCACATGTTGCCCTCCAACAGGGAGGTGGATAAGGTTTTGTCTGGCCTGGAGATCCTTTCCAAGGTCTTCGATCAGCAAAGTGCCTTCATGGTCTCCAAGATGATCCAACAGGTAGGCCATGTACAATATTGCTTACTTTTCCCAAGATATTTCAAACTTCTATGTCTTCTGATACTATTTGTCTTAGAGGAAGTCGAAACCGGTTGGTCTGAAACTTGAGTCACAAACTGAGACGCAAACTAGGTTTCTTTGTTTTCTGTGTGTGGGGTCAAGTCTGTGTGCTATCACTAAGTATTTCTGTATCTTCTTTGTAAATCTTTTTTAGGCTTTATCAAAATCTTCTCCAGAAGGAAAACTGCCCTGTTAATTTACTCTTTTTTTCAGCTTCAGCTTCCCAATATGCTAGTATGACACACACATGCACACACATGGGGTAGTTTATAGGCATGCGTATGTGAATCACAAGGCCACTGCAGGTCCTTGGAGTATGTGTGTGTTTCTCTTGTTTTCCTCTAGGCAATAATGCACGTGTTACTTTCCTCCGAAACAGATTTCTTCTATTTTATCTGTTATCTCTTTCTTTCTCCTCATACACCATCTATTAGATGTTTGTTTATTTTTTTCTGTCCGCCAGTCTGTGAATCAGGGTGGAGACCAGGAGCTCGAGAACCTTGTGACCAAACTGGCCATCCTTAAAGACCTGCTGTCGTCCATAGAGAAGAAGGTACACGTCCAGATCCTGACCTTTGCCTGCACCCTCTCTCCGTTTTGCTCTCTCTCAGACTTTTTTTTATTATCTCTCAGTCTCTTCAGCTCAGGCATACAGGCGCACAAACACTCAACATTCAGATAACCCGTACTCATCCATGTAGTTGTTAATCAAATTATTATTTTCATCCCGTCCACTGGTCGACTTAAAGAGGCGGCTTTAAGATGTTTAAGATCTCGTTTGAATTATTTGAATTGAAGAAAAACATACCAATCAGGTTGTCAATACTTTCAAATGTTATCCACAGCACCATGGCCCGTTGTTCCAAACTAGTCTAGTCAAACCTATTCTCGGTCTGTGTCGTCAGTGGGTCCCAGCTCCAGTGAGTGTACATAGCTGAGATACCTCTCCCTCTCCAAACACCACGTCTGGCAGGGCAGGGCACTGGCTGATGACATACGGCCTTCCTGCTCGCCCCTGTGTCCCCTCAGCTGTAATTTTCATTTATCCTAATTACCCTTAACATACCAAGCATTTGAGATCGACAAACCGTCCTCGACCCAGTGTGAGACCACACCTCGCCCCCTGCTGCTCGGTGTGTGGGATGTTTAGCCCCTCAGAGGGAAGGAAATGCCCCCCCCCCCCCCCCGTTAAATGTGTCCAACTCCTCTCCGCCACTGCTCTTCCTAGAGCACATCCAGGAAAAAGGAAACGTTGCCTTTTGTTTTCTTAACACAATCCCGACACAGTGGTTTGTTTGGGCGGATGACAAGCTTTCCGTCACACAGACTCAGGCAGAGTCTCGTGGACGTGCGGGCCGCAGAAAGTACGAATCTGGCCATACAATTGCTCACTAGTGGCCACTGTCTCTGGCTCCTGCTGAGGATCTCTGTTCTTCCCATAACCTCCATACGTCTAAGGGCCTTCTCTCTTTTCCTTCACTCCATCCTCTTCATGCACAGTGTTTGTGTAGGGAGCACCCCTGCTAATGCTCATACTCTAGCACCGTGTGTTACAGATTAAGATAATATAATGTGAACTAGAAAGTGCTAGAGTGCTGTTGTACAAAGTGAGGTTGAAAATATTTTTTTAATAAAGCCACATAGATTAAGACATAAAGAAACGTTAAATGGCTTAAGAAAAAAACATAAGTTCAAAAGTCTAAATGGAGTGAACAATGTAAACACCATTTAAGGAAAAGTAAATGTTTGGAAACAAATAAAGTGACAGCTGAATGAAAAGCGCAAAGCAATGCTAAAAATGCAGACATTTAAAATGTATTGAACTGAAGTATCTGAAAGGTCAAATGTGTGTGTGTGTGTGTGTGTGTGTGTGTGTGTGTGTGTGTGTGTGTGTGTGTGTGTGTGTGTGTGTGTGTGTGTGTGTGTGTGTGTGTGTGTGTGTGTGTGTGTGTGTGTGTGTGTGTGTGTGTGCGCGCGCGTGCACCACGAGGCACTCCTCGTAGTATTGCCCAGGCGGTGGAGACACTCCTGGTGGAATGGCCTCTGATGTTAAGAAGCAAAGGCAGTCCTCTTGACTTGTGTGCCTCCTCAATGACCTCCACCACCCACTTGGAAAGCCTCTGTCTGGACAGCGCTTGCCCCTTCCTCGGGCCCACATAGCAGACAAACAGGCCATCAGACTGGCGAAAACCAGCAGTTTCCTGTATGTAACATCTCAAGGCTCTCACCGGGCAGAGCAGTTCTGCTGAACTAGCTTCCTCATCCGTTGGGTGTGAGGGGCCATAAGCTGCTAGCTCTATGTCCTGATTATAGTGGGCCGAAGGCAGTCTCTTTGGAAAAAAGATGGGTTAGGCCACAGTGCCACCTCTGTGCCGTCTGAGTTCCAGCGCATACACTGTTCACTCATTGACAATGCATGAAGCTGACTCACACGCTTGGCTGACACGATCGCTAGAAGAAAGTCACCCATTGCCGACAGCCATTTCAGTGGCGCCTGATCCAGGGGCTCAAATGGGGGTAGACGGAGGGCTCCAAGTACCAGAGGTAGGTCCCATGAGGGAACCTTGACAGCCCGTGGGGGGTTCCTTCGCTGGGCTCCTTTTAAGAAATCGGGTCACCAAGGAATGAGACCCCACCGTCTAGCTATCAACCTTAATGTGCCTGGATGAAATGACAGCCACATAGACCTTGCCAGCAGATAGCTTCCTTTCCAGTAAGGAATCACAGTTCTATTTCATTCTTATTGACCGCAAGAGGCAGTGCTTAACGCTGGATGTTATCCATCGCGCTTGCGCAGGTCGAGTATTTAATATCAACAAAGTCACACGTGACCAGGGATGACGTCGGGCCGCCCGTCTATATAAGCCCACGTCACTCTGTTAAAAAAAAGATAGTATTTAAAAAGTATGAAATATTTAAAAATCTGAAAAGAAGCGCACGATTCGAAGCTATGCTGAATATTTAAAAATTTGAATGGAGTCTCTCGGTGAAAAATTGAGGAAGGGGATCGGTCCCAAAGTTTGTAGAGAATAATAAAGAGGAAAGAAAGAATAAAACCTATGAAGAACAATAGTTGAGCGCTGCATGCAGCGCTCACCTAATTACTCGTTTATATAGAATAGATTGTAAGGTATCTACAATTATGTTTTTTTTCTTTTTCTCTTCTGTCTCCGCAGGCTCTCAAAGCACTCCAGGAAATGAGTTTGACGTCTCCTTGCTCTCTGCCTCCTCTCTCCACACGCCAAAGCAAAGCCATCCCTGTACAGGCCTTTGAGGTACACACGCATGCTCACACACACACATTCACATTCATGTTATGGGCTGCTGGTCTTCTGCTTTGATAATTGCGGTGCATACAGATTATCAACAAACCCTCAAAATGTATATTGAAACTGAATGAATTTCAAGTACTTGTGTCTCTCTTGACAAGACGTAACTACCAACGTGCTGGCGGTAAGCTCCATTTATATAACAGTCATCCCAAGTCAATCAGAGTTTAAACTAGGCAATGAGGTCATCGATTTCTCCACATTCTTTTTCAGGAAAGTACTTCTGAGACCCAGTAAATAAAAATCTGCCTTTGGTCTCAACTGTTCCTCTCAACAGTTCAGTCAGTTGACTCTAGTTGCTCTTCTAGTTTGATACCCAGGGGCCAAACCCCCGATTGACAAATATCCTCTCAACCACTTCCGCGCTGGTATGTTGTCGCCCCTCTCAATTAATTGCATCTCCACAGACACACAGATACACACACGGCACTGAGGCAGTGTGCCTGAGATGAACCCATTTATTGTTGAAGTGTAGGATGAGCCTCCCCTCTCACAGAGGAGCCGTTAGTGAGTCATGTGAGCACAAGGACTTCCAAAAAGTGCTCTTCACAAAGAAAATGCACTTTTAGCCTCCCCCTCCCTCTGTCTGTTGGTTTGTGTGTTTGTGTTTGTTCACAAGCAATGCTGTGTGCTTGTGTGGATGTGATGACAACTGGAATCAATGTCGGGGATAAGAACATGGACGCAGTTGCAACATAAAGGAAGGATATGGTGGAGGGTATGGTCACTGCGTTAAAATGAACTTGTACAAGGAAAGACAGACACACAGAATGAGCACCAAGAGGAGGACATGAGAGATGCGATTAGTCATTACGGTATGTTCCTCTGATCTGCAACTGACTTCCTGTTTGCACAGGAAGTGGTGGTGGGGTGAAGAACAAGAGAAAGGTGGCAAACAATCTATTAGTTTAATAATTAATTTAAGATTAAATCCAATTTGAATCAGGACTTTTTAGATTGAGATATGATGTTTGGACATTTTCCTGAGGTTCAAAACCTATCCAACCATAAAGGATTCTGTAGTTCTGCTAAGATGCCCCCTGGTGGGGAGGCCATGGTATGCCTCCCCACCAAGCTCTATACCCCTCTCTCATCTCTTATCTAATGGGTGTGTGGGGCTGGCTGTTGGAGTGGGTGCGTGTGCATGTTCTCTGAAAGTTTTTATAATCACCAAACCTGGCTTCATGGAGTTTGGCTGCTATCCGGGGCCAGCCTTATTGTTGGGGTATGAACAGAAGCTGATCATAGAGTGTGTGTGTGTGTGTGTGTGCGTGTGCGTGTTTCCTCACCAACGCAGGTGAAGCTGGACGGTGGTTTGGCAGAGCTGGCCAAGATAGGGAAGAGTCAGAAGCACACTCTGTCTGTCGACGTGGAGGGAGGGAGACTGGTGGTGATGAAGAAGGTGAAGGACAGCCAGGAGGACTGGACCCCCTTCACCCACGACAAGAGTGAGTAACGACACTTGCGTACCCACCTGCTCACACCCACATATTCACATTGCGAGTTGCTGTGTTTTCGACCTGGATTTGAGTTTTACTTAGCATTGCAAACTTTATTGTCAATCAAAGAATATTGTACGTCTTTGCCATGTTTCAATGGTACTATTACTATTGACGATTATACAATGGTTCGTTCCAACCAAGTTATTTGATTGGACAAGAGGCATTCCATGGAGATATAGATATATATATATATATATAATATATATATATATAATATATATATATATATATATATATATATATATATATATATATATATTAATATATATATATATATATATAATATACATGGTATAGAGTATAACTGGGAGCACTGGGACTTTTTCATACACAAGGCAGACTCAAAGTGCTTCACGTATAAACATTGTCATACAATAAATTAAAATAGATAACTAAAAGAAAACATATGCAAAGAAATGAGTAAAATAGAAAGTGCAATGTATTTAAGATCAGATCAACAGTCTCTCTGGTACCCAGGTCAGGAGTCCAACCCCACCTAAAGGAACTCGGTCCTTTCTCTGGGACTCCAACCCGGATTCTAGTCAATTTCTATTCTATGACTCTAACCCAGATTCTAGGACTCTAACCCAGACACGCATCAGGACTCTAACCACGAACCAAAGGCCTTATTCTGGGACTCCAACCCAGACAGATGTCGGGACTCTAACCCAGACAGAACTCAGGTCTTTCTCTGGGACTCCAACCCGACCTAAAGGAACTTGGTCCTTTAGGTTTTACAGATAATTGGTGCTTGTAGAACTGTTCAACAAAAAAAAAGCAATATCAAAAGCAATATCACTCTCGAGGTCAATGCTCTCATGTGATATTGCTTAATTGATTGATCCATTTGTCAATTTAGTTTTTTAAATATACAACCAGGGCTGGCTCGGCATAGGCGACCTAGGCGACCAATGCGTTGGGGGCGCCCTCTGGTGGCGCCCTTAATTAGTCAATTAAAATAGACGAAACAAACGGAGGAGGGAAGGGGGCACGGGAGCAATCGCCAGGGCGCCCCGAAACCGTCACCGTAGTACGCAGGTCAATGCAAGAATGCAGGTCCCCCCGCGCCCCCGCTCGGAAGACCTGTCCAGGACGCAAGTTGATTTCGAGTGACCTAGGGCGCCGAAACGGCCAGCGCCGGCTCTGTATACAACGCTCCCTCTGGCTCCCTATCCACCACCCCGTGGTTCTCTCTCACTCTCTGTACGTGCCTCCCTCTCTCTTGTCCCTCCCGCGCTCCCTGTCCCTGATCTGCTCGCCCTCCCTCTGTGTGTGCCAGTCCGTCAGCTGATCAAGTCACAGCGGGTCCAGAATAAGCTGGGCATTGTGTTTGAGAAGGAAAAGGACAAGAGCCAGAGGAAAGACTTCATCTTCGCCAGTGCCAAGGTATGTGCATGACACACACACACACACACACACACACACACACACACACACACACACACACACACACACACACACACACACACACACACACACACACACACACACACACACACACACACACACACACACACACACACACACACACACACACGGACGCATGTATACTGTCATGCGAATACATGTTGTAGTGTAATACTTGTGTTCACTAACATATTATCGACAAACACTTTTTTTTACTTACAATTGCATGTATAGAAGCTACCGTGTTTGTGCGTGTGTGTGTGTGTGAGCAAAGGAAGGACCTGCACATTTGTTGCACACAATAGCAGAGAGGAAGCTGTACAATCTTCGCATGAAGACATTGGTGCAATTTGATATAGTTTAAAGCAATGCTTTCCTCAAGGGTCTGTAATTAAAAGAGAACAGCTTCAAAAACATTCCGATAGATGGCTGCCTTTGTTTAATATTTCTTAAGTGTAATAAGTGTAATGATTCAATGGCATTTAAAGTTGTATTCTTGATGTTACTGAATTGATTCCGAAGAAAAAGTCTTTCTGTCCCTTTAATGTAATGTTGCTTAGTGCTCATGCTATCAAGTGTTTTCCAGCTGACCGTTATTGATGTCTGTGTTTCTCAATCCCTGCCATCTCGCATCATTACGCGTCGTTGTGATGTTTTTCAGAAGCGCGAGGCCTTTTGCCAATTGCTGCAGTTGATGAAAAATAAACATTCCAACCAAGACGAGCCAGACATGATTTCAATCTTCATAGGCACCTGGAACATGGGTAGGACTCACTCACTCACTCACTCACTCACTCACTCACTCACTCACTCACTCACTCACTCACTCACTCACTCACTCACTCACTCACTCACTCACTCACTCACTCACTCACTCACTCACTCACTCACTCACTCACTCACTCACTCACTCACTCACTCACTCACTCACTCACTCACTCACTCACTCACTCACTCCCTGACATGAGCCACGTCCGTAGTCAGAGACTCAACCAGAGGTATGAACCCCTCTCTAGGCTCGGTTCCCGCGCCCAAGGCCATGAGCTCGTGGGTGTTGTGTCGCGGCCTCGGCAAGACCCTGGACGAGATGACGGTCACCATCCCCCACGACCTGTACGTGTTCGGGACCCAGGAGAACTCCATGTGCGACCGCGAGTGGGTGGAGTCCATCCGCGCCGGTCTGAAGGACCAGACGGACCTGGAGTACAAGCCGGTGGGTCGGGGGGTCCGGCTCGGGGGAGCTGAGTGGATGATGCTCCTAGTTGAGTGTCGAGGCTCAGGAGGTAGAGCGGGGTTGGCTGGTAACCGCAAGGTTGCTAGTTCAATCCCCGGCTCCTCCTAGTTGAGTGTCGAGGTGTCGACGAGCTGGCCGCCATGCACGGTTCACTCCCCCGTCGGTGTGTGAATGTGTGCGTGAATGGGTGAATGTCAGGCAATATTGAAAAGAGCTTTAGATGAAAAAGCTATATAAATGCAGTCCATTTACCATCTACCATATGCTGGGTCACACCCCACTGTAGAAGGTTGATTGAGGTTGGTGAGCCCTGATCAGACATGGGGCCAATGAGAAACGTCACCTGACGACGGCCAGCCATCAGCGATGGGTATATTGCGCCCTGGCCTGGTGTTGCTGTGGTGCTATGGTGTGGTAGTTCACAAGCACCTAAATACAAAGTTGGTTTCAATGGTTCCTTTTATTTTGTGGGAGAAAGGAGAACTGTCCCCTCCCTCCCCCCTTTCTAAAAGACCAGTTACACTAAAATACCTTCTGCTTATTTGCAGCGTGGGATCGCCTTGGCTCCCGGTCCCCTCTCATTTTGTAAGGTTTCAAACAGAACAAGCTTTTCCCCGTAAAAACAAAAAAGCTGTTCCATGTACATAGCAACACTTGGTTTCTATGTACGGAAGGTGAACCAATGTAAACGGAAAGTTTCCGTTAACCCTTGGTAGGCTAGCCGAAACTGTCAGTGTCAGCCGAGCGTGCTTTGCCCCTGACCACACGCGTTCCTCTTCCTGTGCGATGACAGATCGCCGTGCAGACGCTGTGGAACATCAAAATCGCCGTGCTGGTGAAACCCGAGCACGAGAACCGCATCAGCCACGTGGGCGTGTCAAGCGTCAAGACGGGCATCGCCAACACCCTGGGTAACGACCGCAGTGCCATTCCCGCCCAAGCACAAGCACATGCGATCTCACTCACACACACACACACACACACACACACACACACACACACACACACACACACACACACACACACACACACACACACACACACACACACACACACACACACACACACACACACACACACACACACACACACACACACACGTGATGTGTTAAGTTTTATTCTTGGGGTTCTTGCTGGTTCATGCTGATTTTGCAAAATACAAATTCATTGTTGCTGGTCGTTTCCTAGGTAACAAAGGGGCTGTAGGGGTGTCCTTCATGTTCAACGGAACATCTTTTGGGTTTGTCAACTGCCACCTGACCTCAGGGAATGAGAAGATTGCCAGGTAGGCACCCATACACACGTACACAGATTCAACCACCAGAACCAGAATTGTCTACATGCTGCAGACTACCATTTCATGCTGCCAATAAGATCAGATTCAGAACATATTAAAACAGACGCTTCCTGAAGTCGATCCGCTGTTTTGAATCCGTGGCTTTCTTCTATAGGAGGAACCAGAACTACCTGGACATCTTGCGGCTCCTGTCGCTGGGCGACAAACAGTTGAGCTCCTTCGACATCTCGCTGCGCTTCACGCACCTCTTCTGGCTGGGAGACCTCAACTACCGGCTGGACATGGACATCCAGGTGGAGCACACGCACCACACACACCAGTCAGAGTTATCTAGACCCTTGACCCACTGACGCCTCAAGGGAATTCCCTTCGCGCCGTCTGTCTGTCTGCCTGCCTCCCTCTCTCACTGCTGATGCTACGTTTACTTGATGATTCATCGCTTTCATTATGATTTTCTCCCGTGTGTGCGTGTGTGTGTGTGTGTGTGTGTGTGTGTGTGTGTGTGTGTGTGTGTGTGTGTGTGTGTGTGCAGGAGATCCTGAACTACATCAACAGGAAGGAGTTTGACCCCCTGCTGAAGGTGGACCAGCTCAACCTGGAGAGGGAGAAGAACAAGGTGTTCCTCCGCTTCGGTCAGTACACCCGTCTGTCTGTCTGTCTGTCTGTCTGTCTGTCTGTCTGTCTGTCTGTCTGTCTGTCTGTCTGTCTGTCTGTCTGTCTGTCTGTCTGTCTGTCTGTCTGTCCATTCCACTCTTCTCGGTTGTTGCGCAATATACAGGAGCTTATATCCCCCGTTGCTATGTGGCTCAAGTTTGGCAGTTTGTCAAACAAAAATGTTTCCCGTCGTTACCACGTCATAAACCGGAACCAGAACAAACACTGACCAGGCACGTTGTTTCGGTGCTCCCTGGAGTCGAAGCGTGTAATTAGAAGCTGGTTGTGTGAAACCCTGCAGTGGAAGAGGAGATCTCCTACCCGCCCACCTACCGCTACGAACGGGGCTCCAGGGACACCTACGTCTGGCAGAAGCAGAAGGCCACCGGGGTGGGTCCGCAGTACACACGCACACGCACACGCACTCACACTCCAACCATCTCCCTCCAGCAGCCACACCCAACAGGTGGCCCGGGACTGGGGTCATGACCTCGGTATGGTGGCGCGGTCTATCGCCGCTGTGTGGAGCCAGAGGTCAGAGACGTCCTGTTGTGAAAGCCCTTTATACCTTTTCAAAGATGCTATAAGGATAAAGTGTTTATTATTACTATTATTATAACTATTGCTATATACTATTGTTGTTTTTATTATGATTATTAATATGAAAAGGATGTTGGCGTACTAGCATCAACATTGTGTATATCCTGTGTCTGTGTGTGTCTCTATCTCACACCTCCATGCCTGTCCCCTCTGTGGTCCTCAGATGAGGACCAACGTCCCGTCGTGGTGTGACCGGATCCTGTGGAAGTCCTACCCTGAGACACACATCGTCTGCAACTCCTACGGTGAGACCCGCTCTGCAGGATATCATATATATAGCACGCCTTGTTTGTAGAAATGTAGCAGCAACAGTGCAGTTCTGTGAGTCCGTCTGTAAAGCGATTGTTTTTTGTGATATTCTCCCGCTGTGTCGTGTCAGGCTGTACGGATGACATCGTGACCAGTGACCACTCCCCAGTGTTCGCGACCTACGAGGTGGGGGTGACCTCTCAGTTTGTCTCCAAGAAAGGTACATGGCTGAAATCACTCGTCCACTTTGTCTCGATGTCTCTTGATCCTTTAGGTGTCTGTATGTCCGCATTTCTGTATGTCTTACCCTTTCTTTAGTGCTAAACTTGCTGTTAACTGCGTGTCCAACCCATGGTTTCTGTTTCTTCCTCCTCATCTGTGGGGTTCCCCAGGTCTGCCCAAGACTTCGGAGCAGGCCTACATAGAGTTTGAGAGCATCGAGGCCATCGTGAAGACGGCCAGCAGAACCAAGTTCTTCATTGAGTTTTACTCCACTTGTCTGGAAGGTGAGAGCTGCAGAAACACACACCTATGTCCATGGGCTCGGAAGAGGTTCAAGGGTACACCGATTTGCCCAAAAAAGGAAAGTGATAATGATCAGGGTTTAATCAAAGAGAAGTTACCCCCCCCCCCACACCCCTCAATGGGTCCCCTGGTGGATCAGGAAATGATGAATGATTGATTGTTCTGTCTTCTTAATCTGCATCACTCTCTCTCCTCCTCCCATTCTGTCCACCCCCAGGCCGTCAGTATGCTAGTGTGTTGTGCGTTCCCCTGTCCTGCACTTCCTCTGCCCCTTTTCGCCATGTTGTGTTCAATATAAATGCCGTCTTATAACCTCCCTGCATCTCCCCCATGCACCTCTCTTCTCCCACCTTCCTCCTTTGGTTCAACTAAACCTCACCTGACCGCCCCTCTCTGCCCCTCTCCTTTTCTCTCTCTCTCTCTCTCTCTCTCTCTCTCTCTCTCTCTCTCTCTCTCTCTCTCTCTCTCTCTCTCTCTCTCTCTCTCTCTCTCTCTCTCTCTCTCTCTCTCTCTCTCTCTCTCTCTCTCTCTCTCTCACTCTCATCTCTCTCTCTCTGTCTGTCTGTGTCCCCCTCTTTCTCTCACCCCTCCCTACAGAGTTCAAGAAGAGCTATGAGAACGACACCCAGAGCAGTGACAACGTCAACTTCCTCCGCGTGGGCTGGTCCAATAAGCAGCTCACCACCCTGAAGCCCCTCCTCTCTGAGATCGAGTACCTGCAGGACCAGCACCTGCTTCTCACCGTCAAGTCCCTGGACGGCTACGAGTCCTATGGTGGGGTCACATTGCTGTGTGTGTGTGTGTGTGTGTGTGTGTGTGTGTGTGTGTGTGTGTGTGTGTGTGTGTGTGTGTGTGTGTGTGTGTGTGTGTGTGTGTGTGTGTGTGTGTGTGTGTGTGTGTGTGTGTGTGTGTGTCTGTGGAGACTTGCGTGTGGGACTATGTATGCAGAAGAATAGTATGTATGTATTTTTAACTGGAATTATTGTGTTCTGAATAAAACGTATACAGAATAATTATTGTTACTCATTTAAGTCCTTTCACTGTTGGTTTTGTGCAATTGCATACCTTGGAGGAAATGGGATCGAATATGTTAACCAATTATTGTGTTTTAAGGCATGATTGTATTGTATCCCAGAGAGACTTGACGTGTTTTTGTGTGTGTGTGTATCTCCCTGTGTGTGTGTGTGTGTGTGTGTGTGTGTGTGTGTGTGTGTGTGTGTGTGTGTGTGTGTGTGTGTGTGTGTGTGTGTGTGTGTGTGTGTGTGTGTGTGTGTGTGTGTGTGTGTGTGTGTGTGCGTCTCTCGTCCCCCAGGAGAATGTGTGTTGGCCCTGAAGTCGATGATCGGCAGCACACCGCAGCAGTTCCACACGTACCTGTCCCACCGCGGCGAGGAGACGGGCAACATCCGCGGCTCCATGAGGGTCCGCGTGCCCTCCGAGAGGATGGGCACCCGGGAGCGGCTCTACGGTAACAATGCTGCCACGCACCATGTGACCCTGCGGAACGCACTGGCCATTGGTCCATTTTATAGCCCGGAATAAACCGTTGAATAAATGTGTTGTGCATGAGGATAGAACGTATATGGTGTGGAAGTAGTCCAGTGGTTAGGGGGTATATCTCCTGGTTGGGAGGTTCTGGGTCAAATATCTAACTGCTTTCTAATGAATCTACCAAAAAAAACGTTATCAAGAGACGCTTCCTGCTGAGCAAAGGGACCGTTTTTGTCATATGTGTGCTCAGGTGAGCTACATTCTGAGCTGCGTGCTGAGCTGGGTCCTGAGCTAGTTCTGAACTGCGTTCTGAGCTGGTTCTGAGTTGCGTTCTGAGCTGCGTTCTGAGCTGCGTTCCTAGCTGGGTTCTGAGCTGTCTTCTGAGCTGGTTCTGAGCCGGGTTCTGAGCTGGTTCTGAGCTTCGTTCTGACCTGCGTTCTGACCTGTGTTCTGACCTGTGTTCTGACCTGCGTTCTTGTGCTTGTGTTTCAGAGTGGATCAGTGTGGATAAAGACGACGCCGGTGGTCCCAAAGGCAAATCCACCCTGCTGCCCCGATCCGGACACGAATACGTCAAGTCTGTACACTCTCCTTTCATATTTCAATGAATCTATGTCAATACTCATCAGAGCTGCTTGTTCTCCGACTGTCACTGTGTGTTTCCGCTGGGCCTAAGATGTGCTCCTGCTGATTTGCGGTGTGGGCCTGTGTGTTTGGAAGCAGGCCGTCGCAGGGCCGCAAGCCCCTAGGAACAGAGCTGGGGAGGGTCAACGAGGAGGGGGAGAGGAACACCAAGGAGGAGACCGCTACCAGGTACACACACACACACACACACACACACACACACACACACACACACACACACACACACACACACACACACACACACACACACACACACACACACACACACACACACACACACACACACACACACACACAGACACAGACACACACACAGACATATACACACACACACGCACAAACAGACACACACACGCACACCCAAGACTTCCTCCTAATGCTACCGCTGTGTGTGTGTGTGTCTCTAAGGTCCAAGCAGCCAGAGTCCCCCGACGACCCGTCGTCGTGTAAGAACAGCTACAACAACCCCGCCTACTACATCCTGGAGGGCGTCCCCAACCAATCAGCCGCGGTGGCCATGCTGCCGGAGCTCCTCCCGTGTATTTCCCTCGCCAACGCCCCGGCGGCCAAACCCTCCGCCCCCTCGGCGCTGCCTCGCGCCAAGTCCGCCTCCGGCCCCCCCCCCGGGCCCCCGGGCCCCCGCAGCCGGCCCCCAGTGGGCCTCTCCGTCCGCACCATCAGCGAGGAGCCGTGCCCGGAGGAGGAGGGCGTGGTCCCGGGCCCGACCGCCGCCCCGGTGGGGAGCTCTCTGAACCGCCCGCCCCCGGACTTCCCCCCTCCCCCGCTGCCCAAAGGCGCCCTGGAGATGGCCGTGGAGGGCCCCTTCGCCAAGCCCCGCCCCCAATTCCCCGACCTGGCCGAGGTACGCATCGCCCCCGTCGCCTCAGCGCCGTTCGCCCTCGGGGAGGGCTACCCGAGAGGAGGGGGAGGAGGGGGGGGAGGGGGAGGCGCTCTGGACGACCAGTCCTGCTCGGTGCTGCAGATGGCCAAAACCATGAGCGAGAGCGAGTTCTCTGGACAGCCCCCCCGGGCCCCCTCGGCCCCGCCCCTCATGCGGGGGCCAGTTCTGGGGCTGGGGCTGGACGTGTGCCGCACCTTCCCCCCAAGACACCCCATCCCAGAGAGCATCGCCGAGGACACGCCTGAGGAGGTAAATGTAGTAGCTTGTGCTAGTTAGCTGTAGCTGCTGTAGCAGACTCCCCTCTCTGTGGGAGTCAGACTGTGTATAAAAGGTTAACCTGACTTTAAACCGCTCTCTGTGGGAGTCAGACTGTGTATAATAGGTTCAACTGACTTTAAACCGCACTCTGTGGGAGTCAGACTGTGTATAAAAGGTTAACCTGACTTTAAACCGCTCTCTGTGGGAGTCAGACTGTGTATAATAGGTTAACCTGACTTTAAACCGCTCTCTGTGGGAGTCAGACTGTGTATAATAGGTTCAACTGACTTTCGATGTGCACGTTCGTGGAAGCTATGGCAGACCTTTTTCACACACAAAAAAGCACCTACAAAGAGATTAAGAACCTTGTATTCAAGTTGTTTGGTTTCAAATCTTGTAGGAAACAATATTGATGGTGAATAAATCTGGCAGCACCTAATACACGGCCAGCCAAGTTAGAGTCTGTGGGAAGCGCTAAATAAGGACCCTACTGGATTACTGATTATTAAATGACTGACTGGAAGTGATGGAGTAAAGGAGATATGACGCCATTGACATGCAACCTCATGAAAAATTTACAGACCGTAACCTTGACTAAATCTACTGATTTCTCTGGGTTTGAACACGGTTGAGAACACTTACAAAATGTGAGTACACAGCTCAACAAAATGTATAACCTGGGTCAAGTCCAATGTGCGGTTCCTGTCAGACACGACCAGAAGAATCATTATGCTAACACAACAATTTCTGGCATCCCCGCAAGAAAGACAACTACACCAGACTGGCCAGCAGAGCGTCCATTGACTATGTTGTTTTTGGCGCCCTCTGTAGGCTCCTTGGGGCAGCAGCAGCTCATCACTGTCGGTGGGAGAGTCCTCCGTCGGGGAGTGGCTCCAGAGGCTGGGCCTGGAGCGCTATGAGAAGGGCCTTCTGCACAACGGCTGGGACGACCTGGAATTCCTCAGGTACAAATGCTTAGAAACCAGCCCACAATTCAAAATGGATGGGTTTACACCAAGAAGGTCCACAGACGCTTTTATTCAAATTCACTAACTGTGAATTCAGATGTATACAAGAAGCATGTAGAGGTCAGGCCTAATGCACTACATGTAGGCTGCAGACACAGGCGATCGAACACGCTTGCATGCACTTTTCTGTTTCAGATACATACATACATACATACATACATACATACATACATACATACATACATACATACATACATACATGCATACATACATACATACATACATACATACATACATACATACATACATACACCTACATACATACATACATACATACATACGTGATATCAAATTGCATTCTTATTATACAAGGATGGTTAGCTAAGATGACCTTTTTACTGTGGTCATGCTGAAGTGTCAATACCCAATGCAGCGCACCGTGGGGGGGCATTATATTTTTTAATAAAAAATATAATATGGTTAGTGGAAACAGCTTGTAGTGATCACGTTGGTCCAGAGTACATTTGATCACTATAAGCGGTTGATTACTAAAACCGAATTGATATTACAGTCATCTCACGGGGGACCCTTGTCCATCTGGTAACGGCTAGGGCTCAAGCTGGGGCAACACGCCAGCTCACAGAACCAGAGTGAATCGGACTGAGCTGGACTGGGTGTCAATGTAGGCCAGGCAATTGCACTTCGTTTCTTTTTTGTTCAATGGGACACGTGTTGAACCGATACCATGTCCCCATCCCCCCATGCTGTCATAACCAGCCCCTGTCAGACAGGGGCTGGTTGGTGTCACTGGTAGCTGGTGCTACCAATGACGAAACGGTCTAGTAGCGCCGCAGATTTCTCATTCCCCACCTTGTTTGACTAGGTATAGTTTTTTTTTTCCTCAAAAGTTCTCCGCGAAAACGGCGCTGAACGCAAAGCCTGAATAGAATTAATATTTTCAGCCATTTTGACCAGGCTACACAATGAATGAACTGACAGTTTCCCGCCTGCAACAATACAAATAAGTCATTTTTGCGCATGCGCGTCTGGCAGATAAGCTGCTCCACTGACAGCTCTTTTTGCCATTCAAAACGCCCATCTCCAGTAAGCACGGCCTTTAGCAACTGTGGCCTAGTCGGTGTCACCGTGCGCATGCGCGAAAACAAGCTGTCAGCTTTACAGCTTTTCGCAAGCGAAACGGGACAGATTAGGCACGGATTTAAGACCAAAACAGTAAAACTAAGGTATTGTATAATTATTGAACGCACTGCCAGATTAATATTTTCAATTATTTTTATTGAAGGGCTTGGGCATGCACTGCATTTATAGCTTATTATGACCGCTCGCCCATGATACATACATACATACATACATACATACATACATACATACATACATACATACATACATACATACATACATACATACATACATACATACATACATACATACATACATACATACACCTATATAATATTAGATATTTTACTGAAGTGATATCAAATTGCATTCTTATTATACAAGGATGGTTTTCATAAATGATCCTTTTTTCCTCCTCTGTAATATCGTACCCAACGCCAGTCTAATCTGCGGTCCCCTCACACCTCTCTCCTCCAGTGACATCACCGAGGAGGACCTGGAGGAAGCCGGGGTCCTAGATCCCGCCCACAAGCACATCCTGTTGGAGAGCCTGAGGCAGCAGAACCAATGAGATTAAGCCTCCTCCAACGGGGGACCCTTGTCCATCTGGTAACGGCTAGGGCTCAAGCTGGGGCAACACGCCAGCTCACAGAACCAGAGTGAATCGGACTGAGCTGGACTGGGTGTCAATGTAGGCCAGGCAATTGCACTTCGTTTCTTTTTTGTTCAATGAGACACGTGTTGAACCGATACCATGTCCCCATCCCCCCATGCTGTCATAACCAGCCCCTGTCAGACAGGGGCTGGTTGGTGTCACTGGTAGCTGGTGCTACCAATGACATGGGTTTTGGACCAGTCACAGATGGCGAGAGGCTGTCGACTTGAATCTCACTACATCTTACCCCAACCCGACCCTCTCACTCTTCACCGCCAAGCCTTGACCTGCTGAAGTCGATACCCCGTGTGCTGAAGCTTCTCCTGAGAAACGTAGCCTACCTCCGAGGATAACTGGGTCGCACGTTGAAGACCTTCAATCTGAGCGCAGCCATGAGTGAAGGGTTTGTCATCGGGAGAAAAAAAACGGAACATTGTGCAACCCTGAGTCTGAATACTCAGCCAACACCCCCTTCCCCTCTCCTTTACCCCCCCCCCCCCCCATCCCACTGAAGACCCTGAGTTGATGACGTTGAGGACTCTGAATCCTCCAGGCCTGGCCTCTGGATGACTGATGAGCTGAGGGTGTCCAGAGGCCGGGCCTGGCCCCAGCCTGAGACTGGTCGGGGTCCGGGCCAGGCCTGATGAGGGGCCTCCCACACAGATAGAGCTACTGTAAACGATACCTTTTGATCCCGTTATTCAGATAGTGGAAATTTATGTCTGTTTTCTCTTTTTTTTAATATTGATTCAGTGTCTCTGCATGTATTTATGGCCCAAAGTATTTTTTGTTCTGTTTTGTTTGTTTTTCCAAGATAAAGGGATTATTATTGAGCAAACAAACCAAACCATCACTGTGAGAGAATTGTAGATGCTGTTTTATGTGCTGACTGATCTTCTTAAGGTCAAACACATTTCTTTTCACACAACGATAATTTCCTCAGAAAACAAATAATTGCATTTGGCCAGAGAGGAATTATTAATCCTCTTTATGATTTAATGATCAGTATAACCTTGAATCTACTTATTATTATTATCCTTGCTGTTGAGTTCCATGATGTGGAGTTTTAGGCTTTTTAAGTCACCCTTTAACAGACTTTGAATTTAAGTAACATGTATTTCAAAATTGATTTACACAAGGATTTAAAAGTTCTTGCAGTTGTTGGATTTGACCAACAGGTGGCGCCGCTATTCCAGAAACCTCAATAGTGGTCAAAGTGGAACTAGAGGGAAATTAACGCAACCAAAACAAGATGACGAAAAGGATTTGTACTTAATAATTTACTGTTCGATTTTTGTTTCACATGAATATGTGTTGCTAGTTAAGTCTTTCTTCAAGACTAAATATCCTGCCATTATTGCAATGAAACCAGAAGACTGAATCATACTTTAAGTTTCAAGGGACATAATCCATAACTAGGTTGTTTCATCACAATTCTGTGATATTTTGGGTAAAATACACCCATAGTGTCCACAATTCTTACCTTCCTTCTGTTATTTTTAAACCACACACACAACCTATTACATTCATCAATCTAACCTTACTGAGGATAACTTTAGTTCAGTGATTTAGTTCAGTAATTGAGAAAGGTTTGTTTTCTTCAACTTGACATCCATTTGCTCTGGCCATCCTCTGTAGCAATAGGCCTTTGTTTTGTGATTGCAATGCAGTTTTGTTAAGTGCCTGTGTGTCATTGCATCTTAAGTTGCCATATAGAGAATATTTTTCCAATTGCTGTGTGTGTGTCTGTGTGTGTGTGTGTGTGTGTGTGTTTGTCTCTGCGTGTGTGTGTGTGTGTGTGTGTCTCTGCGTGTGTGTGTGTGTCTCTGCGTGTGTGTGTCTCTGTGTTCTGTTCTCTCCATCCATTTTCTACACTGTACTGTTATAGCTCCTTGCTTGTACTTTAGTTGTTTTAACTTAATGAGCGTGACTGCTATGCGAACGTTATTTTTTCCCCAAATAAAACCTAATGTTTGCTTCATCTAAACATTACTTAAATCTATTTGGTCTATTTTAAATTATTTGATGCATTCCCTGTGTCGTTCTTTTTCTTTAAAAAACATTTGTAATCATTTAAAAATCGGGTCCATTAGTTATCTTTAATAAATAACAGTGCCCATTTCTCCAGGATTGTGTGTCATGTGTTGTAGGCCTATAGTGGATTATTATGGAGGTGGTAGCCTAGTATCTGTTCAGTCTGGCTATACACTCAACTCCACTACACACACACAAAGCCCATTTTAAAGAAGGACAGCAAATTACATTTATTTTGGGCCCACCCTGCACAGCCGTCTTCAGCCCTGCTTTTAGTGGTTTCAAGGTTTTGTGACATTTGAAGGTCTCTTCAGTTCTTTTCAGAGCCAATGTGTTGCTTTTACCAGTTTGGCTTTGTTGCTTTCGTGTTCATGGTTGCAGCCATCCATGGGTAAATCCAGCTACCTATTCAAAACTTTCAACTTGTGTCAAGACCAATCACAGCTCGAGTGCCACACCAGACATGTGATTGGCCAGCGGAGAACTGCTAATGAGAGTCACAAGACAAAGTGGAAATGAAGTATACTTGAGGTCCAACCATGAGGAACCGATGGCATTTATTCTGCAGAACCGAGCAGCAACTATCTGCCGAAGCTGATTAACTGCCTTCAGGATTCCACAAAGAACACATGAGGTGTTGTGTGTCTCCATGACTCCAATGCTGCTGAAAGTGCCCCCAACACCACATTTTGACCCCAAAACCTCCAGGGTTGACGCATGGTAGACCGAAAAAAGAGTGACGTAAAGGACATCCCTGCTGTTGACTATGTCGCAGACAGCACAGAGTTATGTAGATATTGAGGTTAAGGATGAGAGAGGCCTTCCGCCTGAACCATCTGTTCAATTCCACTAAGTGATGTCGGCCAGACACGCAGAGATGCATGCCTACCTTGATTTCAGACCATTAAAAACAAATAAGTTGTGTCATCCTCAAAGCTGTTGTAGGATAGACCACCACATGGGAAACCCAAGGGGACCCCAGTAGTGAGACAACAAGGTACCCAGGGTACCCTGTGGATCCAATCCGTGAGGTGTGTTGTGGACAGGAAGAGGGCGGAGCCTGAGACTCCCAGTTGTGCGAGGTCTCGGAGGAGGGGCTGGTGGTTCACTGTGTCGGTCTGCTGAGAGGTCCTGCAGAATGACAGAGGAGGAGAGACGTTAAGTCGCCTTCCCTGAATCCAGACTGGTGAGGGTCCAGAAGGCTGTTCTGGTGAAGGTATGCAGCAGCGGGTTTGGAAAAGAGGAGGGCGAGAATATGTTCTCGCGTTGCATGTTAACAGATGCTTGATGTTGACTTCTGTGCTCAAGGGCGTTTCTAGACCTAAAGGGTCCCCTAGAGTGCCACCTGGGAGGGCGCAAATTGGGTGCCTGCACCCATATATAATATATGTATATATATATATATATATATATATATTTCTATATTTTAATTATTCAATTAAATTCAACCAAATGTTGCAATTGCTGCACTCCAAGCAGTTTTCAATTCCGAATAATCAATTTGGTTTCTGTGCGATGAAGGGTGGTCAGCGCAGCAGTTGGCAGTTCATTTGGTGAAATGTTCCGTCTGACCTGAGCTTGAGCCTGTATAGATCAAATCCACCGGGGGGGGGGGGGCAGTTTAGGAAAAATAGGCATATTTTATGTTGCACTTTTATTTACTTTGTGTCATGTTATAATGGTAAAATTGAAAAGTTGTTATTTTTTTTGGTAGATGGTTTGGGTTAGCATTATGGTTTGCAACTCTGTCTACTTCGTAATTTGTAGTTCAAATGTAGTCTTCATTTACTGATTTTCTTTTCAGTCTGGTTTCCCTGATGTTTGAGTTATGATTTCTAACAGATCCTTTTCTAAATAAGTGTAATGGGTACTTCAGTTTGTTTCTTTGTTTGAAGGTTCTGTACAGTATTGGAATCAGGGAATGGCTGTATGGCCCTGTGTACGAGCAGAACAAGGGAAATGCTATTTTGTGGTGTGTCGACCCTCCTAGTTTCGATCTGTTGTAACTGTTTGATCATTGATAGAGAATCCTGATAATGACATACATTTAGCTGTTTGTTGTCATATATAAAAGGATAGTAAGGGTGGTAGGGTCGAAAGCCGGTGTATTGTACGGTTTGCAGATAATGATACATGACACTGTTTCCATGCAGGAAATCTCTACCTGAGTGTGTGTGGTGATGGCTGGTTTAACCTGAGCACACTGATTACTCAATGTGTAACAGGGGTGCAGCCCCACCCAGCCCAGAGTCCAATCAGACTCAGGCCAGGTGAGGCTGCCTAAACCAGCCATCATCCGCACCCACTCCACACTTAGGCCCAATCAACAAAATGTAATATGTGAGAGATTAGAAGTAATCTGCTGCTGTCTGCTGTCTGCTTTAGAGGTTTCTGTCCCACATCATGTACAGAAAAAAGTTGATCCACGTCTGTCGCCCCTCCCCTTCAACTTGACCACATCCTAATCCCAATTTAATACCTAAACATAACCATCTCTATCCTTAACTGAATACATTTATTTAACTATCTTTAACCTAATATCTAAACATGAACATCAGTAACCCAATATCCAAACTTAACAATGAACTAAACACCATGACCTAAACTTTACTATTTCTAACTCTTTTACCTACAACTAACCATCCATAATCTTGTACAAAAAGTGGAACTTTACAAACTACCTAAACCAAAATGTCCCTTGGTCTCTCCCTCTTACAGGTCTGTATAGGCCTGCTTCAATGTTTGTTTGAAGACAATGGCACCCCCATTTCATTGAAGGAATTTGTATTCAGTCAAAATAGAAATGGAAAAATTAAATACTGTTGAATATTGCAAGATGTCACAAAAATAATCAGATCATTGAGCAGTCTGAGTAGTGCTTCCATAATGTACATTTATTAGAATATGTAGGGTAGTGCTATATCTTCTCATTCACTAGAGCTCTCATCACTTCATCATTGAATGGAAATACTGGACATAAAGACAGGCGCTTGAATGAAATACATTTTTAGATCAACGTGGGGAAGAAAAAAATCTACCTATTTATATTACTAATTACAGGATTACCTTTCAAGTAACAAGGGGTCTGTGTAGCGGTTCAAAAAAGATCTGCATGTTGGTCAAAATAAAATATTAATAAATACACTAGTTTGCATTTTAAGTACATATGCGGCTTTCCCTTCAACGTTTCAAATTTCAGACCTGCCCCCATGGCGACCGATAAAAGAAGAAACTAACGCAAGGCAACATTAACTACAAACAATTGCTATTTCGATGGAGGACCGGCAACAGCAATACAAGGGAGCGTGGAACAATTGTCGTTATTCTGTGTGAAGACTGCTAAACATTAGTGAGGATGCCAAAGATTGGTGTTTTTGACACTGCCCATGTGTCAGCCTTGTTTGTGAAGAGAAAAATAGATGATGATTGTTGGGTATTTGCACAAAATCTGTGTGTGTGCCAGGAGCAGCAAAGAAAATACAAACCGTTATAATCCATGTGCCGCCAAATTGAAACAGACAATGAAGTTATTGCACCCATATCATGAAACGCTATTTAAAGAACGGCAATCAAATAGAGTTATTGTGTTTCAATGTTTTTTTTAGAAGATAAAACTCCTATACCAAATTAAGGCAAAGCATCATAAGAGACTGGTCTGAAACTACTCTGAGGGCAAGATGGTCAAACTGGGTTACCAGCCTTCTGTACAAGTCCTGTTAGGCTGTCAGGAATGTGCAGCTTTGTCTGCAACTGGGAAAACACCATAGAGCTACCATTCTGTAATCTATAGGTAAAAACGTGAGGTGGCTGACAACAATGGATTTAGTTTTTAAAACTGTGTGTGTGTTTGTGTGTGTGTTTCTGTATATTTGTGTGTGTTTGTGTGTGCTTGTCTATATGTGTGTATGTGTGTGCGTGCGTGTGTATATATGTGTGTGTTGTTTTTTTTGCATGCATGTTCGTTTGTGTGCATGTGTGTGTGTGTGTTATTCGTACATACTTCAACAGTTTTGATTAAAGTGCCCGCGGGAGATGGGTGGGGGGGGGACAGAGGGTGTGAGAGACCCATTAGGGATTGGGAAGAGAGATGATGAGGAGGAACGAGAGGGATAAGGCAGAGTGGGGGTGGGAGATGAGCAAGGGGGAACGAGAAGGAATGGAAGTGATGGGACAAGAGAGGATGAGGATGAGAGAGGAAAGGAGATTGACAGAGAAAGGGTGAGGGTGTTTGCTTTGAGGGGATGGAGAGGGGTTGGGGGGATGGCTTGGCCTTGATACAGTAAAGACCAGGCGGATGGGAAGAAGACAGAGAGAAAGGAGGAAGAGGGGTCCGGTGAGGGAGGAGTGTTTCCTAAACCTAATTGGATTTAGGAGTGGCCGTGTTTTGCCCGAGACAGGGTTTAGGGTACCCCGGTGGGGGGGGTTGGTGCGGAGGGGTCTCCTCCTGGGGTGTCTCCCAGGGGCTTAGAGGAAGTGGTGTTCTGCTTGCAACAGTATGCCTTTTGTCTCCTGGTGGGGGTGGGCTTGTGTTTAGCTAGCTGCTTAACACTCGGAGCTCACTGCCATTCTCAGCTACTGTCACTCGTAATTGGTGTGGAGGGGTGTGTGTGTGTGTGTGTGTGTGTGTGTGTGTGTGGTGTGTGGTGTGTGTGTGTGTGTGTGTGTGTGTGTGTGTGTGTGTGTGTGTGTGTGTGTGTGTGTGTGTGTGTGTGTGTGTGTGTGTGTGTGTGTGTGTGACATATCCTAAGTGCGCTTTCTCCGCACCGCAAACCATTCAACATCTTGATGCGGTAGAGAGACAGAGATAGAGAGTGTGCGTGCGAGAGAAAGAGAACCTGACAGCAGAGTGTAGGAGTGTGGTTGTGTCTGCGAGCGCCATGTACGCAAATGTATGTATATCACCTTCAGAGTGAATCAAGGTGTGCATGTCCCAGGGCAGGATGCATATCCTTTAGCACACACACACACACACACACCTCATGAGAGCTTTTTGTGGGGTTGCGTCAACGGGCCTGTACAGGAATTCTTTATACATTTTAAATAGAGTGGACCGCTCAGTGTCTCTTGTCAACCTATCATCTTTTCTTCTTCTTCAGAGGTCGAACCATCAGCTATTCATATTAGACATAATTAGACATAATAACATATTGGTATTATTCAGTCTTTTGTGAGAAACGTCGGAGTCTTCTGTTTCCATCACAAGAGGGGGAAGGGGGAGGTGTGGGGGGGGGGGGGGGGCATGTGTCCACTATAACTGAAGGGTTGGGGGCTGGGGGTGGTGCAGGACACGTGCACTGCATGTTTAGAGAATTGTCGATCCCGTTGTTGACACAACGGCAATCAAACTCATCACCGATCTGTGATTTTCTTCAATCTCTGGGTCTTTGCAAGAATTTCACAGCCTGTTGTTGCCGTTGTAGTTGTTGTTGCCGTTGTTGTTGTTGTGGATCTGTTGCTGCAGGATGCTGAAACCAGTGACGTCACTGAACTACAGCAGTACTTAACCGTCGATTCAGGGGAGTCCTGTTGTAAGTGGGTTTCGCCCATGTACCCAACCCTAACCCCAATCCACAAAACCTATACAAAATCATGTTCCTCAACCAACCAATCAACCCACCACAGAGCCTCTCTGGCCCTATGCATGTGTGGCGTGTCTCTGTGTGCTTCAGAACAGGTTCGTCTTGAGGGACGGGTTGGGTTTTCTGTGGAAAGAGGACAGCACGCCTGCGAAGGGCCCGGTCATGCTGTCTGCCGGCTGCCAGGCCTTCAGAATCTCCTGCGTCTGGACGGCGGGCTGGGCCATGGCTGGGTTGGAGGGCCCCAGGCTGGGCCAGCTGGGGGCCTTCAGCCCCTGGAGCACCGGGGAGCTGGAAGTGTTTGCGTAGCCGCTGTTGGGAGGCACGGGGCTGGGGCTCAGACTGGCGGGGCTGCCCATATTCCCATTGGCTGAGCCCGGCAGGGAGGCGGTGCTGTCGGGCGTGGGGCTGCAGGTTGACTCCTTGGACTCGTCGTCGTCAGAGGAGGAGCGGTGGTCCCCGGGCTTCTTGCCCGCAGAGCTGCTGCTGCTGGTGGAGCTGCCGGCGCTGCCCCCCGAACTGTTGGCGTTGGACTTGGCGTTGGCGGCGCGCTCCTGCTTGCGGAACTTGGCGCGTCTGTTCTGAAACCAGACCTGATGCACAGATAGCAAAAAAAGAGATGAGGGATTAATGAGACGTTTCATGAGCCTCAAGCACGTTAAATAATGTTTTTATGGGGATTGTATTTCATCATGTGGTGGGATTTATTTGGTTGAATTCCAATGGTGGGATTTTATTGATTTTTATAGCATAACAATTCCATAGGCCTGCCTATTGCCTATGTTTTTATCTTATGCATCTGGCTTTAAACTCTTACCTGCACGCGGGCCTCTGTGAGATCGATCTTCAGCGCTAGTTCCTCGCGTGTGTAGATATCTGGGTAGTGTGTTTCCGCGAACACGCGCTCGAGCTCCTTCAACTGCGAGCTCGTGAAGGTCGTTCTGATGCGACGCTGCTTCCGCTTCTCGTTCAGGCCGGAAGGGTCCGAGAAGAATTTGTAGGGAACTATGAAAAATAACGTCAAGAAGGGGAAACATTAATGACCTCACTTCATTAAGCCACGCGAGACCATCATGGGCTTAGTTGGGAGCGGGAAATAAATACCCTTGTTGTATGTGATTCAATCATAATTAAATTAGTCAATTTAAATATATAAGAATAAGTATATTTTTATTGTACAAAGACGAGTATAATGACACGGTAAATGTTGACCTAGGCCTATATGATAGGCTAGGCCTAAATGAAAACACATCAATAGCCTTCATGAAAGCAATAACCCATAGAAAAAATTAAAGAATGTACAAAACTCTAGATTTTTAATGTGTTACTCCTGACTGTAACGAAACAATAACATAAGAATCTGTTAATGATCGACACAGCTTTCTCAGCGACATGCCTCCAGAATGTGTGCGGCTTGATATTATTAAATGGGGTTTGTCTAAATGTTTAAATGTTCTGGTGATATCTATGTGAAAAATAAACAGGTGTAAGGAAAGAAAAATCGCAGATGAACATTAAATATGGTGCGCATATTATCGTGGATGTTAGTCGGGATGAGCGCAACCCCATTCGCCTATAGCCTATGAAATATTTTTATTTATACGGCTGATGTTATTTTTACTTCGAGAAAAATGAATAATATCTCATAATTAATGAAAAATGTATGTTTTTATGTTTTTTCGTAGGTTTGGAATTTGGGACGAGGGGAACGCTGTGATGGCCACATTCCCGGACAGCCGAGTCCGACCAGTTTGTTTGGCGGCGCAGCAACATGATGCGTAATTATTCCACAATGTTTTGAATGTGGGCACATTTTTATTAGCTTTTATTTGAATTCCTTGTTTCCTCCTTGTTCGGATGAAATGCACAGATTAGCCTGTGATCGGCACCATCAATTAGTTAAATGTTCAGTTTCCCTTCCTTATCCCTTCCCTTATCTTGTAATTGAAAGTTGATGGACTAATACAATTTCGAATAAACGCAGACATATGCTACAATAAGGCTGCTTTTCACAGTTGATTTAGTTAACCTAATTTAATTAATTCAGGCCTAGAGAATTGATTATGAACCTAAAAACATTAGGAACAGACCAAACCAAAAGGCCTACATCATATTACATTGACCCAATATATTATCAATATTGCATTAATTCGCAATCAAAGCAAATAAACGGACAATGCAGATTTGTTACTAGCACCATTTACCAACTATAGTTTCTCACGACTCCGATTGTGCTTAAAGTGACAACAGATTTCAACCCAAACAAACCCGACACATGTCGGGACCGAACGGAACACATCGTACCTGTGGAGTAAGGGGTGGGTTGGTGCTCGCGCAGGGCCCCCAGGGTGCAGCTGGCCGTGCTGAGCGGGGTGCAGCCCGGGTTGGAGAAGGGCCCGCTCCGGATGGGGTTGTACTGGAACGAGCTGGCCTGGCTGCACGAGCTGAAGTCCGCATAGGCCGACGCCTCCATCGCGGCCATGCACGAGTCGTAGGAGTTCAGGTACGAGTAATCCATCTTATACATCGAAGGTCAGCGAGTGACACCCACGAGTATTTCAAACCAGACGCGCACGATTTGAGAACTAAAAGCGAAGATTCGTCTAGGAAACAGTGTTTGTTTTTTGGGGGGATATGCCGTTGTCTTTGAACGCTGGTCGAAATGTCTCTATTTCCAGCAAGGTCTCCTGCTACTGCGCTCTCCTCGGCTCGACTCGGTCCTCCGTCCCCTCGGATCTCTTCTCCTTGTCTTCTCTGAGACGCAGTTGTTCTTCCTTTAGCTTGATACAATTATCCAGAAAATGCCCCCCCTCCTGTTTCAGTGTTAAGCGTCTTGCTTATAGGTTGTTATTCTCATGCTTTATCCTCGTCCAGGTTATTCTCTCTGTGCGTCTGTGTGTGTCCGTGTCTCTCCTGCTCCTGTTTGACAGCGCACTGTGCTGCTGCCCCGCGCGGCGCTTATAATAAACTTTGGTGGAGAGCGAGACAATAGCGAGGCGGTGGTCTTTTTCCATGACAATGCCTCGAGAGTCTATTGGGGGGGCACAGCCAGTGATCGCTGACACGGACGGCCCCCTTGCAACGCGCGCACCACTGCGCATGCGTGGGGAGGCTGGGAGCCTTGGTCGCCATGATGGATGCGCAGGTACAGCCTATAGCTCGTGCGGGCCGATGACTTCAGATACCTTGAGGTGTTTTTTATATATACGTATTATTTTCCCCGCATGTTATTAGTTGGGCTATAGGTATAACCCTTTGAACGTGCAGATTATTATTATAATTAGATGGCGCAGGGGCATAGCCAAGTGATGCTCGAATGCTTGATATCCAATATGTCGCCCCAGCATTACAAAGTTATAAGGTGGATTTAATTGTTGGCCTGTTTAATTGCTGTTTATACGGTTTGGTTTGACTTCAATTTATTTATTTGAAGATCAAACGTGACAGGCTGTTTTCACACAAGTGGCACATCGTCCAAACGGGTCGGTTAAATGCGCCTGCACGTAAACCAGAGACGTGTTCATATGTGAGGTGGGTTCTGGCTCCCGGTAGGATTCCTGATATTAAAAGCTTGATTTGTTGATTCCTATCTATTTTACGAAGATGTCACCCAAGTGAGCGTCAGTTTGATGTAAGACCAGGGAGAGGAGACTGCGGGCTGCGAAGGAGCACCTCGGACAAGTGGCGACTGCGACCGACTAACCATAAATGCATTGACGCCCCATCAATTGGTTTAAGTTTATTGTGCAGTGTCACACGATGTGATAAGTCATATTCCACACGGCCCACAAAACACTCAGGGCTTGAAAAACACGAAGGGACGAGCAGGGCATTTATAGGGAGCCCATCATTGCTCAAGTCTCCAGTTGGGGTATTTAGCTTCACAGTTGTTCGCTCGGATATTCGATCTTGGACCCGTTTTTATGGAATTAAAATGCTTTTTGTTACCGAATAAATCCCACTAAATAATGTAATCCGCAAAATAAAATTATCGTGTATACGCACAAACGGTAAATTGATTACGTTTGTAAGGCCTTACCACATGTGCGTGTTCGCGCGCGTGTGTGCGTGTGTATGTGTGTGCACGTGCGAATGAACAATACATTAATGGGGTTTAAAATGTGCACTCTTGGCTCGGACACCCCAGTGGCTCTACGCGCCATAATACCATTACGCCACCGCACGGACTCACGCGCGAGCGCCGCTTCGCCGCCACGAGGATCCGTAGCCCTTAAATGTTTGTGGCAGTTGAATAAAAAAACGGTTATCGATTAAATTAAAATTGTAGGCTTGTTTAAAAAATTAGTGCATTTAGCTCGATTTGTTGTTAAGCCCTATTTATTTTGCTCATTGAATTTAATATTATTATGGATCATGTTATTGTTCTCAATGCCCCACTCTAATTCGGTGTTCAACTTATTTATCATTCATATTCGATCATGTTTATTATTAATTGCGTGTTTATGCTTTAGCTCGAAATTGAACCAGAAGACGAGCCAAATTATAGCTATTCTAATTCAATTGGAGTTTAATACGTGTCTGTTTCTTCACTCTGAAAAAATGACCTATTGGTAAGATATAAATAATTAGCCAATCATAATTCCAATATGATCCCATGCCTCGCGCAGGCTTCAGCCAAGGCCCGCGCTCGTTTCGCTCCCGCGTTTTGGGGATTCTTTGGGAATGCACGTGAGATCAAAGTGAAATGTTTCCTGGTCCTGCTCGCCATTCCCCTCATACAATAAGCATATCTGAAAGCTGCACAGTCTGTTGGATAGCACGTCCCGTCTGCTCGGGTTCAGAGGTGAGTTTACCAAAAAAGTTAAACAGTTTCAAAGTTAAACTGCCCGGTCCTTGTTTCTGCTCCCCAAAAGAGCAGCAGCGACCCGCAGGCCTCTTCGCTGGTGACTTAATCCCTTCAAAGGGTGGTCGTCTTCTCCCCCAAGCCCTAATCCGTCCTCCGACGCTGGGGGACCATAGTGGAGGGTTTAACTTTGGACTTTTGAATTCATGGGCGATTTAACGGAAACAGTAACGAAGATCATTTAGATTCATGACGTCTGAGTCAACAGCACGAGGGACAATGGTCACAAGAGGATCCTCGAGATCCCTAAGAGCGACCCTATGATAGATCAAACCCTATGAGGGATCAGGCCCAAGGTTTCGGGGTTTGGAGAAGATGTGAACCTAACGAAGAGACTGAAACCCCATTTTACACATAGAACGAATGTGCGTCAAGTTTAACCCTTTATCCCAGTGTTTATCGACTTTCAAACAAATGAAACGAAAGCCATATTTTCGGGTGATTATTGTTAAATTGTACTATTGTCTCGGTGAGATGTAAACGGACTTATGTGAAAACGAACAATGAATTAGGGCTACCCTTTTTTTTGCCATTGTATCAAAAACCATCTAATTTCAAAGAACGAGGAGCTATGATACAATAATTGAATTCCCTGGAATCACCTTCTGTGCTCCGGCTGTCCCCCTTGACGATAATTATTTCGGAAGGTCGTCTTCCAGTTCCCGGGGATTGAAGACTGACCACCTCCATTACACTCTCCGGCAAAGAGGCGCTCTGGGGGTCGTATAGCCTATGGGGAGGAGTGATGCGGGGTGAATGCAGATAGCCCTAAAATAATGCAGGGGTGTGATTGAAAGATATGGATGGGATTGGGAACGGATGGATGGACATATGATGGATTCACATGACGGATGATGGCTACATGACGGATGATGGATAGGCCTACAGGTAGGAGGATGTCGTCATATGGGGCCAAGGGACAAAAAAAAAAAAAAAAATAGGGCAGAGACAACATTGTGGTTTAAAGAAAAGCCTCGCGGGAGGCCCAACCGGTTTATGTCCTGTGGCACGCGGTGGTGGTCTGGAGAGCAAGAGGAGCTGTCAATCAAATGGGAGCCTGCAAAGATCCATCACGCGCTTCGAATCGTGAAAGAATAGGGCGCGCCAGGTTGCACCCGACTCATGTGGGCCCTATTAATGGCCCGGGTCGTGTACCGGCCTCAATGTGAAGTGAACCACGTTTACACCGCGTTTAACAAGCGACGTACAATCGTTTAATCGATTAAACGATAATGTATTACATTTGTTATTTTCAGCATTTAGTACATTTAGTAAAAGTAACACACGGGAATAATGATAACGTTTGGTGTTTGGCAGCTTAAATAATGTGTACAAATAATGTAAAGCCCTGCAGGAGAAACTGATCACACCTGCCCAAACTAATAATTAAAAAATATAAAAATATATAGCCCTATATTTGTATATTTGTCTATAGGCTCATCTTTATGCATAATTCCTAAAGGTAAATTGAATTAGTCTTCACGCATGATTTATAGAACCCATTAAATGTGCTTCATTATTATTACACATATTATCTTTTAATATATATATTTTTATTGCATAAGATTAGCCTAATTACTAACCAAATTAGTGTTATTGATATTTTATTGTTTTTATATTTCATTTGGTATTTAATTTCGATCTAATCCGTCTACTATGATAAACCCTGCAATAGCCTACGCCTTAACGTGAGCCATGGCTGGGAAATATTTATGGGAACGACTTGAAGATATGGACTAGGCCTATATAACTTCGGCCTATAGGCCTACATCAAAATGGACTTACTTACACGTTATTTTCTAACTGAAAGGCCTTCAGGCTGGTTAATGCAGTTTATTCAAAATATGAGAGTGTACGATTTTGCCTTCTTTATAAATAAGGACAGATAAAGGACTGTGTCATTAAGCTTAGGGTTAGGCTATAGGTAGTCAGTTTTATAGGGCTACATTTAAAATAGTACATCGGCACTTCGTCGACACAACAAAGCAGTGCCAACCCTGATAGCCTATCTTCGACAGCCGGTTTTCTCCTCTTGTCCCCGGAATGTGTCATTTCATCACTTCTCTTAATATATTCTATTTCCCTCTGAGATTCTCGGAGGAGGAGTCCGTCTGAAATAAAATAACGAATCCACCCGTTAACATTTGTAGAAGGAGAATAAGAGAGCTTTGGCGGGCTTGGCGCGTGCATTTGATTTATCCCGTGATTGATGAGAGACGGTGAGCGCGAGACGGGGGGCTCCCGTAGGTGTACCAGTCACCGCTTTTCAGTCCCGAATTACTGAAATGTAGCGTGACGCGCCGCCTCGAGCTGTACGGCCCGCGTCTTAACCGCGTTACCGGAGAGCCCAGAGCGCGCGCTATCTGACAGAGGAAACGCTCGCTCGAGCCTCCGTAACCAGGCAGCACTGAAAGACCAGCGTTCCGGCTATAAACATAGAAAGACTCACACACACAAATGTATCAGAAACAATTACGCGAGCTGAGAATAAAGGAACATGTTGCGTCACGTGATCGGGTTAGGGCCCAGGTGTAAGGAGCAATACCTTTTCTTTTTAAGATTCGGAATACACGACTTTGATATTGACTGACTAGGCCTGTATACAAATTGTGAAAACGTATTTTATTTTACGTCTGTATGGATTACAAACTTACAAACGAAACAAGGGCATTTGCTCAATATGCTATGTTTCTCCCATGCCAAAACGTAATGAATGCAGAAAGCCATTGTTCGGGTGTATATTTGCATTCCATGCACATCAGTGCAATAAGCCTATAGGTCCAGCATCAAACCTATATTACCTTAATGGATAAGGGCACGTTACTTGAAAATACATTTTTAAGATAAAAAAATATCCAAGAGAGTCCCAAGAGAACTAGCCTATCCCCACACGCACATTGCACGCAAACACACACACACACACACACACACACACACACACACACACACACACACACACACACACACACACACACACACACACACACACACACACACACACACACACACACACACACACACACACACACACACACAAACACGAAGGCACAGCTGGAGTAGCAAGGGATGGCCGCGCGCAGGAGAGCTTCTCCAAACACGCTAATTAGATCTCGAGCTCTGGCCCCGCGCTCTGAAAGCAGGCCCAGCCGCGGGGCGCGCGGAGCTGTGGAAAGTTAATTGAATTAAATTCCCTCTAAACTAATTAGACTGCAATCTGCCACGCGAGCTGTCCCTGAGCAAGGTTCGAATTAGGCAGAATGGATTTGTTCCTTTCTTTTAAAGAAAGGAGGGCAGACTGTGTTTTTGGTAGGTCCTTTATTTGTCTTTTATTCAAATTTTCCCAGGGAAATGTCACGTGACGTCGTGAGGGTTTTACACAAACGGTACTGTCTGCGGTTTATATATCTGCGCATTTTTCGCAAAGCGAGCTAATAATCGACCTAGGGAAAAAACGAAATACCCCAAATGAAGTCCCTTCCCACTGAAATCGACACACACACACACACACACACACACACACACACACACACACACACACACACACACACACACACACACACACACACACACACACACACACACACACACACACAATAAGCTAATAGATCCTACATACAGACCTACGTCCATTTGTAAGTACAACCCTGAACCCACCCAACAATGGGTGTTGCTTAGTTTATTTGAGCGGGGACGAGAAGGCATAGAAGGCCCCGTGCGCTCTCATAAAGTGAGAACTGAGCAGAACGAGAGGTAATGGCTGTGTAATCGATCGCTGGTGTCCTGGGGGATCACTATAGGAGGAGGGAGCGGCAGGGATAGAGGAGATGAGAGGAGGAGGAGGAGGAGGAGGAGAGGAGAGGAGAGAGGCATACAGATGAAAACTCACCGTTAAGAGTATACGGACAGATATGATAATAGTAGAGTGGTATCAGTGTTGTGGATGATGGCGGCTAAGTGCTATTAGACGCTTGTCGTTATCATTCATCACCTTCACCTGGGCGAGCACGCGCTGTCCGCAGCATCGTGGAACCACAAGAATGTCAACTCATTTTAATTTGAATAATACATAATAATAACATTTGTGATGTTGATGTCTAACCGGGCATTCGTGGAAAGGCTTTGAAACCTACATCTAAATTTAAAAAGCATCTCCCAGATCACTGAACACACTAAACTACCCTTTTCTTCTCCACCCAATTTATTCTCTATTTCTTCTTTTTTCTAGAACATCTTCTATCTCGTGTTTTTTTTTCTTTTTGCTATTTATATTACCTCTACCTTATTATGCCAAGGGGTTGGCGTTATTTGAGATTTTTTTTTAGATGCAGCTGTATTCGTGGGGTGGAAGGCAAGAAAGTTCTGGGGAGTAAAACAGTAAGAGAGTTAGGATAACTACACAAGAAACAGAGTAGGGTGAAACTAAATAAAGTTGTGAGTTGGAAGGGAGATGGAGAGTATGGTGCAGAAGCCGGAGGATGAGCAGGGGAGAGATTGAACAGAGAGAAGTAGAGAGGAGGAGAAATACAGGCCCAAAGAGGTTAAAAGGATGGAGGGCTAGGTTTCTATCTCTCCATAATCTAATCAGAGAAATGGCTGCAGTCAGAAATAGCCTGACGGACAGACTAAGAACCTCTTCTGCGCCGCTCTTCACTCTCCACTTCCTTGTCTTCCTCGGGGAGGGGAAAGGATACACACAAAGACACACACATGCATAGTGTACCTAAACACACTCACTCACACACACACACACACAGACATACGCACACACAAACACAAACACAAACAAACCTATTGATGTGTGTGTGTGTGTGTTGGTGTGTGGGGACAAGTGTGTATCTGTATGTTGGTGTGTCCCACTGCCAGACCCTTGGTAAGCTTGTTTTAAAGCAATAGAGGCATTGGATCTGTGGAGTACAGCATCCCTTAAAATATAGATGCTTACTACTTCCTGTGGTTTCTAGTCCACCTACCACTCGATCTGCCACTTGATAATGCATTCAGCTCATAAAAAACCCCTCTTAAAATAAAACAAAAGATAATGGAAGGTTCATTGGCTCACACAGAGATTCATGCAATATGAATAATAACAGTACAATTTATGCCAGGTACACCATTTAGTTTGCAAGAGCAATCATGAGGGGTTTTCCCGTCTTTCACACACACACACACACACACACACACACACACACACACACACACACACACACACACACACACACACACACACACACACACACACACACACACACACACACACACAAGATCAATACTCGATTTATGCAGAATGTGATTATCGTGTGGAAATGTACTAGACTTGGAAAAAAAATGACTTTAGCACAAATAATGTCAATATGTTAGAATACCAACGACAGCTCCCCAACTCCAATGGCATTAGGTGTAAAGAACAACTTGTGACTACACTCTGTGCATTGAGTTAATTTTATTCAAATAGCCATACATCTGTTTGTGTGTGTATGTTATGGGGGGTCCAGGCTAGGCAGTGAGGAAATCCAAATCTTTTTCATGCTTGCTAATCCCTCCCTCCAGGGAGCACATGCCTGGTGTGTGTGTGTGTGTGTGTGTGTGTGTGTAGAATGCCCTCTACATCTCTAAGGAATCCAACCCAAAGGGACATGTAACTTCCTGCAGCATTCCCGCCCAATGTTCTTCCACAGACATACACACACACACACACACACACACACACACACAGTGACACGCTGAGATTCCAGAGAAATTCCTCTGTCATGTAGCCTCACTGGGCAGACAAGCGTTATTGTTGTCGCGTTCCCACCCAGGAGGTTGCGTCCCCGCCTCCCAGACGCACATACACAAACAAGCGGCCCATCCTTTCATCCATCACCCGACATGTCCGTCAGTCCATCCATCCATCAGCTGTGGCAGGGCGACAGCACCAGAACAAGAGGCGGCAGGCTCACCAAGACAGACTTTATTTACACACTGGTTGTCCGGATACAAGCAGGGTAACGGGCTCTTAGTTAGGCCCTCTGTTCCCGCCACTATTCTGTGAACTTTAAGGATGGAGGTAATCATGGTTAAACATTTATTTATGGTCTGGAGTGTCTTTACATTTCTCCCAGTGTCTTTGATGTACTTGCTCTGCAAAAGACAAGACACGAGACGCACAGCAGCAACATACGTTTTGACAAACGCATTGACAATGGCAAAGCGATTCACAGGGCAGCGATGTTAGTCCAACATTCAACACTTAAACACAGACTTGGGTACTTCTCTTTGAGACGTTTAAACAAATAAACACAATCCCCATGCTTCTAACTACATTCATGTTATTCTCAAATAAGACAAATTTGCAAAATCACGAACACATTTCTAAATCTAAAATAGCTAACAATAATTTAAGCTTACCTTACTCAAGAGTAAATAAATAAAAGGAATGATATATTTCTCTGAGTACATGCTGTTAGCATTGGTGTTGTACAACCAATGACGTTGAAGGCATACAAATACTACTATTATTGCCACTTACAATAATCCTTTAAATACTCTTCGAACAAATATTCCTCATGTTGTATTGATATCTATATTGGCTTCATTAACTTTGGCTTAACCTTGCGATTCATTTCCTACACAAAATACATTGTTCATTAATGGCTATAACGTGGAAAAATACAACAAACTATAACCTATACACATGTAACGCTCTTATAAAAAAATATCAGTGCATACCAATCAACAATCGAGATGTAAGACAACGAGTCACTGAATGATCCCACACACCCCACTTTGTTTCCAACTGAGTGACTTTGGGATTGTGTGTGTCCATTCGGGACAGATCAGACTGCGATAGAGCAACACCTTATCCACTCACATCTGCCTCGCGATGTAACATGCAACGCAGCGGCAGGTGTGGCGTAGCCACGGTAACACAAAGCACTTATGGACACTACTGGTGCGGTGTTCGTCCTGCAGGTGATAGGGAAAAACAGAGACAGAGAGAGTGCTGGTAGGAGAGAGAGAGAGGGTTGCTTTTATTGGTTACTTCTTTCTAAAGCCACTCTATCCATTTCCTCCTTCAGATATCACGATAAGATGAAGAAGATTAGAGTTATGATGATGATGATGGTGTGTGTGTGTGTGTGTGTGTGTGTGTGTGTGTGTGTGTGTGTGTGTGTGTGTGTGTCTGTGTGTGTGTGTGTGTGTGTGTGTGTGTGTGTGTGTGTGTGTGTGTGTGTGTGTGTGTGTGTGTGTGTGTGTGTGGTCCTAGTGCTCAGGGCTGAGAGGAGGTCGGATGTCCAGGGTCCTGGCTGAGCTGTCCTCTCCCACCACCTCCAGACGCAGGCTGGGCGGGTGCGGCTCCTCCTGACCGTCTGATTGGACGATCAGCCGCAGGGTGCAGCCCTTCGGCAGCAGCTCCTGCTCGTATGCAGCGGCTAATTGGTTAACCACCCGCCGCTCCACCTGAAGGCGAGCGAGCAGAACTCAGTGGGGCAGAACGTTTTGTTTCCATCAGGTAATGGATTTGTAGTCTCTAGAATAATCTCTGGTTGTTAACGGGTAAGTAGACCCCCAAAACACTTTTATCAGTAGTAAACACTTCCGTTTGGGCTTCACAAAGAAGAACATTTCCTTGTTATTTCAGATTAAAATGTATAAAGTTGTTGAACGAATATAGAAGAGTGAAACCTTTACTCTATTACAACTTGATACAGCAATTAAGAAGAGCGAAAGTAGTTAAGTCTGTCTCAGTGCCTTTGTGAATGGCTTCCGGTTGGCAACGTGTGTGTATGCCGGGTACCTCGTGTTTGATGGAGCGGGCCCCGTAGTGCATGTTGTAGCCCCCAGCCAGCAGGTCCAGAACGGAACGGTCCCACTGCAGAGTGATGCCGTGCCGCTGCTTTGCCTATCAAGGACACGCATGGACACTCAGTGGTCAGTGCTAAATGGTCCACGTGTGTGTGTGTGTGTGTGTGAGACAGGGAGTAGATGGAGAGACTAATGGCGGCAATATTGAAAAAAAACGTCACCAAAAAACAGAAAAATGAATAGAGCGGAATTTCTCAACACGGTTGTGGAGAGAAAAAGAGCAAAGATGTGTGTTTGTGTGCGAATGTGTTTGTTAATAAAGTAATGCGTGTGTGAGAGTATGTGTGTATAAGGGCGAGCATATGAGTATGTGAATGTGTGTGACAGTGTGTGTGACGGAGCAGACGGAGGACGGCGTCAGGCAGCATGTCTGGCTGTGCTAACCAACAGCAGCCTGTAATGGGTTTTAATGAAACACCAGTCAATAGTAGTGATCAGAGCCGCTAATCCAGCCACCGCTGTTCACACTCAGCGCAATAAATAAGATGTCAATTATTACCGGCGCCATGGAAACACTAATAACGCACTAATATGAGTAAGAGGTGTGATCAGGACCATTATCAGTTTTTACTCATTTAATCCACGCGTGCAGAAACCTAAATGGATAATGAATGGTGATATTCGATTTCAACACTAACATAATAACGCTAATAGAATCACAGTGTAAAATCCGTCCCCGTTGAAGCCACTGCTGTTGTATTGAACAGTTCACTCCATGGCACCGCGGTATACAATTACACAAATAAAAGACACGCAATATCATTATAGGACCCGGGCATTCCTGAACACGTGGCATGCGCTGATTCTGCCTGTGTGCACGCACGTCTGCATTGGGTGTGACGCACCATGCGGCGCCTGGATCTGAATCCGTTGCCTGGGGAGGGCAGTGTTGGGATGGCTGGGACGCTAGTCGTAATATTAAGAATGAAATATTGATGAGGGCTTCACATGTTAAACACAGTAATCCCGTTATAGGGAGTTGCTGTGGCACAGGGTATCGATCCAGGCGCGCTGCTTGGTCACACAGTGGGTGGGGAGCTGAGAATCCGCTGGGGTTAAGTGTCCCTCCCCCCCCCGCACTCGGTGGGGGGAGGGCGGAGGGGAGGGGGAAGAGGGGGACTTTCGGGAGCTGCGTAAAAATGTATGTGATGGTGTAGTGGCCTGTTGGATGTAAAGTGTCTTTGATTCACACGCACACGCACACGCACACACACACACACACACACACCAATCCACTGCCTACATTGTGGAAATCCTTTCAGTGCGTTAATACTATTTCCAAAGCCTGTGTCCAAGAAGACCCTCCACTCCAGGTGTCGTTCTTCAGCCCCACCTCCACCTCGGGCCTGACCTCCAGTGTTTCTCCAGTTTACCTTTTTGGCCCAGAACTGTAGTTCCTTGCTGACCAGCTGCAGGAGCTCGGAGTGACAGAAGGGCAGGAAGTAGACGATCTCATTGATCCTCCCCAGAAACTCGTCCCTTCGGAAATGGGCCTGGACCGGAACCAGACCATTACAGGCAATTAGAGTGATTAAGAGAAAGCGACGATAAATCAACCAGGGGAAATCTTTGTCTCTATCTCATGTAAAAGACAAAGTAGGTGTCGCTGTCTTACTTTGAGAATGGGCCGGATCACGGAGTCCTTAAACTGTCTGGAGATCTTGATGTCATCGATCTTCTGGACATCATCTGGTAACACACTGTACGGTTACTTCGCTGATCTGTTTATTTCTTTACCATGATTCTTGGGCATAACATGATTATTTCATAAGAACATGACTCAACACTGCAAATAATGTAATGTACGACATTGGAATTTCTTGTAGGCGCAACAAAAGCAAGGATGTGTGTGTGTATGTGTGTGTGTGTGTGTGTGTGTCGTGTCTCTCACCCAGGTTGTCCGCCAGCTTCCTGCGGCTAAGCTTCTCCGCTTCCTGCCGCAGCTGCACGCCGTGCGCGCCGATCTCGTCGCTCGCCACGTTGGAGGTCATGATGAAGATGGCGTCCTTACATTCGATGGTCTTCCCCTTGCCGTCCGTCAGACGGCCCTGAAGGCGGGACAACGCAGAAAAGGAGAGACAGATTGGTGGGATGGAAATATGACACAAATTACTCAAAAGTGCGGAGATTGTGGAAGTCATGCCTAGGGTGCGCGATAGTCCAGTGGTTTCTGCCCCTTCATTTGGATGCTTTTAAATGTTTTTAATGTAATCTTTCATTCCTTTTTTGTTTTGTTTAGATTCCTCTATTTTGTCTTGTTGTAAAGTATCTTTGAGTATCTAGAAAATTACACTACAAGTGTAGTGTTTCTATTATTTTGACAGAATAAAATGGAGGATGAGGGATCCTGAGGGTGACACTGGCATTTCATCACTATGCGTTGGCATCATTCGCCTGAAACTCTTTTCTCCTCCCTAAAATGCAGTGGTTGTTCTGAAGCTCTAATCTCTCTCTCTCTCTCTCTCTCTCTCTCTCTCTCTCTCTCTCTCTCTCTCTCTCTCTCTCTCTCTCTCTCTCTCTCTCTCTTCTCCTCTCTCTCTCTCTCTCTCTCTCTCTCTCTCCTCTCTCTCTCTCTCTCCTCTCTCTCTCTCTCTCTCTCTCTCTCTCTCTCTCTCTCTCTCTCTCTCTCTCTCACCTCGTCAAAGAGCTGTAACATGATGGTGAGCACGTCGGGGTGGGCCTTGTCCACCTCGTCGAACAGGACCACGGCGTTGGGGTAGGCCTTCAGCTGCTTGGTGAGCTGACCGCCCTCCTCGTGGCCCACGTAGCCGGGGGGGGAGCCGATGAACTTGGCCACCTGTGGGGACAACCACGACAGCAGCAGATGAGGAGAGTTAACCAAGGGTATAGTTATCACACTGTTTTTGACACTCGCAAACCGAGTCGAGAGTCTGATTTGACATGTATCGATATATGGGCTGATTATGGTTGGACATCTTCGCAGCGCAAGGGGGTTTACGGACCCTTTACGTCCTTGCGGATCCTCCTTGCATCCACCACAAGGGCCGAACGTGCGCCTCCCAAATATTGTAGTCTTGCGTCGAGGCGACGCAGCAGCAAGGGCTGTGATTGGTCCGCTAACTAAAATCCGCCGCAGAACCCAAACAGGTTCACGACTGCGTCAAAGTGTCTGCGTTGGCCTTGACGACGTGGAACCATAATCAGCCCTTTACAAAGCACCTCTAATGAGGCAGGGGGTCAGAATTATGAAAGTTAGGAGAGGGTGACTTGGCCGGGGAGAAGAGGAGGAGAACAGATGCCGCTCACTTCGTGTTTCTCCTGGAACTCGGACATGTCCATGCGGATGAAACCCTGGATCCAGAGAAGGAGATAATCACTTAACATCGGATACAATTTGCAATGGCATTGAGAGTCAGGCTACTGTATTGTCACAAAACATAGGAATTGGATTCTATCTTCCACGATTCACACTGGCCAGAGGAAGAACATCCCTTTAGTAGATATACAGCCCCGATGCTGTCATTATTGGAATGCCATGTTCAAACACAACCTCAAAGTTAACGTGATTTCGTCTTCGACACCGTATTAAATCCTGCCATTATTTTTAATCCATCCATAATTAGACAGAGGAAACACCAGGAAACCAACCACTTTTCATTAAACGTTAACTTTAATGTGTGCTTTGGTGTCATTTGATTTTATTAAGAGTGGCCACCAGTATAGAATTCAGCTGCGGCAGCGCTCTATGCTAATTACTGCCGACTGGATCGCTTTTGGCAGCTTCTCGGCTGTCAGGGCTAACTCCCACCTGTACTTTGATAGGCTGCAAGCGGATGACTAGCAGTGTGTGCGCTGTGTGTCGCAGTGTGTGCGCTGTGTGTCGCAGCGTGTGTTGTGAGTGTTGCGAGGGAACGTACCTTTTTGATATCCTTGTGCATGTAACGAGCCACCTGTTTGGCCAACTCTGTCTTTCCTGCAGATAAATCAACGCACAGCGACGATGAGACAAGCAGGCAGGTAATGGTTTAATATCGGGAGCACAAAAAAAAATTTGGGGTAAAAACCGCAGCACTTTGTGGTTATAGTATCTAGATGTAAAAACTTAGGGATGGAAAGGGAGGGGTGTGTTATAATAACAACAGGCGAGAATCCCCATGGGTCAACCATGAAAAACAAAGCAGAATTATTTTTTTTTCATTAAAAAAAGTCGAGACAGACAATAGTTCTCCTCTTCCTAAGTGCTGGCCTAAATCCCGGCATTCCTCTCTGCGGAGCTCTCATTCTTCTTGACTCTCGCCGGAAACACACATTATGTTTGTCAGTAAAATATTCTGCATATAAATGCTCATATAAGATATTGATGTTGTGTGTTTGGTATGCATATGGGCATGGGGAAAGTATATATGTTGGTGTGGTGTGTGTGTGTGTATGTGTGCGCATGTGTGTGAGTGTGTGTGTGTGTGTGTGTGTGTGTGTGTGTGTGTGTGTGTGTGTGTGTGTGTGTGTGTGTGTGTGTGTGTGTGTGTGTGTGTGTGTGTGTGGTGTGTGTGGGGGGGGGGGGGGGATTGTTTGTTGTGTTTAATATTGATGTCTCCTGGCCACTGTCTGTCGCTGAAGGCAACAGAGAATATGAACACCATCCCTCCTTCATCCATCTCTTCGGCCTGTCATTTCTCCCAGGCTCCCCACCCCGCCGCCCTCCTCTCTCTCTCTCACTCCGTCAGTCCTCTCTCTTCCTCTTTCACATCTCTCGGGCCTGTCATTCCTCCAAATCTCTCTCTCCTGCTCTCTTTTCCATTTCTCTCAGGCTCTCTCTCGCCTTCCTCTCCTCCAATCATATTCCTCTTCATGATCCTTTCCCTCCATCACCAACCCTCCTTTCCTCCCTCTTGCGTGCACATCCTAGGCCGGCTCAGCTGACCTTCTGTCAGCCTCTCACCGTTTAGAGGGAGCTAGGCTGATATTATTACAATGGGTGGTCTACGTGGGCCGCTTTCACAATAGAATTATAGTATTCACAAATGGCGTGTTGCTTCTCACAGTCTGGATGTGACCGGTTTATTATAAACAAAGCATTAGCAGCGTTCATAAGTGGCTACCTGCCCTTCGGCTCTCTCCTCGACGGGTGAACACATGAGCTCGTCAAAGTCCATTATTGCCGAAAGACAGACTGAAATCAAGACAGTTCTTGGTTGGGTTTGCGTGGTTGGACGGCTCTGTGTGTTCTCTGAAATACATTGAACATCGAAATGTCCGGTTTTCCTTCGGCCCGCTAAACGATTGGGAAGGTGGGAACGTGGGAAGGCCGTCGGGAGAGGGAAGGAATAACCCACCGATTCCAGAGGAGCCGAGGAAGAGGAAGACCAGGGGATGCTCCTCGTCGTACCAACCGTTCTCCTTCCTCCTGATGGCTGGGTCCACGGCCACAACAACAACAACAACAACAACAAAAACAACAGAGACACAACAAGCACACCTTGAGTCATTTGCACACGGTGACATTGTTTGTGTGTTTTTTTTTTTAAATTTATTTCCAGCAAGACTAACTCGCCCTAAAAAACAGGGAGGGGGGGGGGGGGGTAGCAATAGAACATACGATGAAAGAGGGAGTGTAAGGAAGAGGAGAGGGTCAGAGACATCTGGTTGAAGAGGGAGGAGAGGGAGGGAGGGAGGGAGGGAGGGAGGGAGGGAGAGAGGGAATTAGAAAGAGAGATGAGACCTCTGGGTTGCCTTCCACTGATGCTGCCCCCCCCCCCCCCCGCCCCCTCCCCCGCCCCTCCTCAGTCAGTGGGGCCATTAGCCAGCGGTAATTGTGTTAGCCTCGCTGGCGCGGCCATGACTAAATCAGTTTAGCATGGATCCCAGCCTCTCGCACACACGCCTGCTTAAAGAGTGCCTACCCAACCCTGCCATCACCTCAGCAACCACACACACACACACACACACACACACACACACACACACACAACACACACACACACACACACACACACACACACACACACACACACATGGGGGAGTGGAGGAAAAGTGCATCTTTAACTGTGGTTTCAGCAGCTAGAGAGGTAGAGAACCATTCATACCTGAGTCTGTTGAAGCCATGGGAGCCAGACTGTGTGAAATCAGTCTGGAACCAGTTGTTTAGTGCAGGGTTCCACACCCAACCCAGAAGCAGATTGGTCCTTTAACTGTTGGTTGTCCCAGGCCTCCAGGCCAAAAGGTCCCAGAAGCTGGTCGCAGACACAGCCCTGCCTGCCTCTAAACATCCATGAACCGTGATCTAACCTCTGCAAGACCTCTAACATGGAATTAACCAGCGAATGACCAGAGGAACATTTGGTCATTCGGTAGGGCTTCCGAGTAGGGCTGAACCCTGAAGAGCACGGGGGGAATCTGTGAGAGGTGAACATCAAACAAGTGCCTAACTACCAATGGACGTTAACGACCAGAGGAAATGTCAGGCGATCTGGGAGCCGTGCAGAGGCGGAGGAAGAGGGAGGGAGGGGGAGAGATGGGATGAGATGGAGGGATGAGACGATGGATAAGAGCTGGAAGGAGAGGAGGAACGGAGCGAGGAGACAAGAGATGAGCAATGATCGAGGGAGGTGGAAGGAGATAATGATGGGAGAGGAAGGAGCAAGTGGGAGGGTGGGTGGTGGGTGGCTGGTCGCTGGGGGGGCGGAGGGGGGGCGTCCACGGAGATAAGGAGGGAATGAGCGGACGGACGGACGGAGAGAACCAGATGAAGAGATACGGGAGAGATCAGGAGATGGGAAGGAAGAGAGCGAGAGGAGGGCAGATATCAGGGACAGAGAGGGAGAGAGGGAGAGAGGGAGAGAGGGAGAGAGGGAGAGGAACAGAGAATTAAGGGCGAGGGAGAGGGAGACAATGAGTGTGTCAGAGATGGCCATTAAGATGAAAAGTGACAAGAGGGGCTCCAAAGCTGGAACTGCCTTATCAATGGCTGTGTGAATGACAGCATAACCTTCTGGGGTTGGTGTGCGTTTGTGTGTGAGTGTGCGCGCATGTGTATGCGCGCGTGTGTGTGTGTGTGTGTGTGTGTGTGTGTGTGTGTGTGTGTGTGTGTGTGTGTGTGTGTGTGTGTGTGTGTGTGTGTATGTGTGTTTTGGTTGACTGAGACTGACTTTGACAGAAGGGCGCATTGACATTTCTCAAAGGACCCAACAACGAAAGGAAGGAGACAGAAATCAAAGCTCTCTCCCGTACAAACACACATGACCACGTGCACGCTCTCACACACACACACACACACACACACACACACACACACACACACACACACACACACACACACACACACACACACACACACACACACACACACACACACACACACACACACACACACACACACAGCAGTGTGTATTGGGAAGGTCTGGTTGGCTCTAACATGATTACAGAGGGATCATTCTCCTCAATATCTCTTAGCCCTGAGAGCTAAACCTGGATCAATCTAGCCTCCTTCCTGTGCGCTGTGTGTAGCCACTGTGTGTAGCAGCCACTGTGTGTAGCAGCCGCTGTGTGTCTTGCTACGGCCATTAGTGTGTAGTGGCGCGTCTGGTGGCTTGTGTGTGTCTTGCTGCAGGCCGGTAGTTTGTCATGAGGAACCGGCTGGAAGCTGGCCTCTGGAAGACGTGGTGACATATCCACACACAAAATATAGAAGAACCCAAGCCAAAAAACGACAAGGCACGCTGAACTCAATCAGCAAATGGTTTTCAACTACGCACAACACAAGCTCGAAAGCAGTTTTTCATGCAATTTGAATGTAATAATTCTAAGAATAAAAAAGAATCGTCAACAAAGACCACAGCTGAAGTCTAAAATGCAAGAAGGTAAAAGAGCCGCACAGGTATTCAGCCATACGGTCGCGGAGACGGAAGGACGGCCGCACAGAGTCCTCGTAATGGGATGATGAGTGTCTTTGTAAACACACGGATCATTCTTCTCCGCCCCCCCCCCCCCCCCTGACCCCGTGTCCTGTGTCCAATGTCTGATAAATTTAACCTATTATTTCTCAGGGATCAATAAGGTGCTCCTTTATTGCTGCCGCGACGTCTTCCATGGCTTTCAGGACAATTTGCCATGACAACAATAACCATTCATCATCACGGCGATGGCAAAAGCCTACAAGCCTACCCTGGCGAGCCGTAGTAGTGACCGACGTGGACTACAAATCCCAGCAGCGGCTGCCACCCCACTACCTGCGAGTATGGACTGTATTCGGAGGAGCAGGACTTTTTTTAAAGTGCCTGGGTCTCAGCCATAAAAGATAAATAGCGGCCAGTAAAAAGTTATGAGTTTAGATTGTTTTCACTGTTTATTATTCCAGCTCACCGACTACATCTGTTTTAGCGAGGCTTTGCTAATATAGGGTTCTCTCTGCAAGGCGCAGATCGATATGGAGACGGCTAGTGTAATATCAGCACTTTACGGCCTGCTATGGTATTGTGCTCTAACTCATCTCCACCTGCAGCACAGCCCCCCCCCGCTCCGCCACACACTACCTGTTCCTTCTTCATATCTGCTCTCTCTCTCGTCCCAGAACCACCTCCCTCTCTTCTCTCCTTCACGTTCCCTTTGTTTCTCCTGGTACTCATCGCAGGAGTGGGCGTTTGATGAAGAGGGAAGAGAAAGACAGAAGGGAGGGGGGGGAGGAGAGGGAGAGAGAGAGAGAGAGAGAGAGAGAGAGAGAGAGAGAGAGGGAGAGAGAGAGAGGAGAGAGAGAGAGAGAGAGAGAGAGAGAGAGAGAGAGAGAGAGAGAGAGAGAGAGAGAGAGAGAGTGTGTGTTGCTGGGGTCTGGAATATGTCTCTCCTCTCTAATCAAGTTAACTGGCGGCTCCAAGCCTGGCCTCTCCAGCTGGTATACGACCACACGCGCAAGCACACACACACACACACACACACACACACACACACACACACACACACACACACACACACACACACACACACACACACACACACACACACACACACACACACACACACAAACACACCACCTGTGTATGCCTGATGGACATCTCATTCATCATAATTAGCCAATTACAGCCTCCACCAGCCATGCCTGATGGACATCTCATTCATCATAATTAGCCAATTACAGCCTCCACCAGCCTGGCTGAACCCGCCTACTGCCATGGAGAATGGGAGAGTGAGACGTGAAGAAGAGAGAGAGAGAGAGAGAGAGAGAGAGAGAGAGAGAGAGAGAGAGAGAGAGAGAGAGAGAGAGATGTGGAGAGATTTAGAGAGAGAGATGTGGAGAGAGAGAGCGAGAGAGAGATGTAGATGTAGAGAGAGAGATGGAGAGATGTGGAGAGAGAGAGAGAGAGAGAGAGAGAGAGAGAGAGAGAGAGAGAGAGAGAGAGAGAGAGAGAGAGGAGAGAGAGAGAGAGAGAGAGAGAGAGAGAGAGAGAGAGAGAGAGAGAGAGAGAGAGAGAGAGAGAGAATAAGGAGTGTAATAAATGGTAGAATGGGGAAAATAAAAGCTGGAAGAGGAGAAAGACAGCGAACACAGTAGAAGCAGGGGGAGGAAGGGCTAAGGGGACTTCTAAAACTAAGTTTCACTGTGTGGCTAAATCTGGGTCTTCTGTTCATTTGGTGGTTATGTGGGTCTGTTTGTGCGTCGTGTTGATCTTGCACTGAGAATGTGCCAGTGCACGCACGCACACACGCACGCACGCACGACACACACACACACAAATGCGTGTGTGGCTTAAGGCCTATGTGTATATACGTATATACATCAATATATGTATGTATATATGTATATGCAAAAGTGATTTTGTAAGTTGCTGTGTTGTTGTGTACGGTATGTGTGTCAGGTATGTTCTTTACCTATGAGTAAGACATAACGGTGTGTGTGTGTGCGTGTGTGTGAGTGCGTGTGTGCCTGTGTGCACGTGTGTACCTGAGGCCACAGTATTGATGGCTCCCTCCTGTCCAACGATCTGCTCCTTCAGCCTCCTCTCCAGAGGGAACCGTCTCCTCTCCTCAGCCTCACTCCTCGCCTTCACCTCCTGGAACTGGAGAGGGAGGGAGGGAGGGAGAGAGAGAGAGAGAGAGGCAGGTAGAGTTAAAGAGAGAGGAGAGAGAGAGAGGAGAGAGAGAGAGAGAGAGAGAGAGAGAGAGAGAGAGAGAGAGAGAGAGAGAGAGAGAGAGAGAGAGAGAGAGAGAGAGAGAGAGAGAGAGAGAGAGAGAGAGAGAGAGAGAGAGAGAGAGAGAGAGAGGGAGAGAGAGAGAGAGTTAGAGTTAGAGGGAGGGAGAAGAGAGAGAGAGAGAGAGAGAGAGAGAGAGAGAGAGAGAGAGAGAGAGAGAGAGAGAGAGAGAGAGAGAGAGAGAGAGAGAGAGAGAGAGAGAGAGAGAGAGAGGCAGGTGGAGTTAAAGGGAGAGGGAAAGAGAGATGAGAGAGAGGCAGGGTTAGAGAGACAGAGAGAGGGAGAGAGAGAGGGAGGTAGAGTTAACAGGAGGGAGAGAGAGAGAGGAAAAACATTAGAAATGGTAACAGAGTATGTAACAGATTACACTCACACACTCCAGAAATTCATATTCACCCTACAAAATACCAAAAGGCTCATTATTTGCATGCTTGATTCGTTTCAGAAATGCATCTGACTGTTTGCAGCTTGACGTCCTGTTTCTAAAACTTCAGCAGAGTGGAGTGGGAGGGGGAACGTGATATTATCAAGCATATGTATGCAGAAAATAGATGACTGATGGTAGCAGAAGGGGGTTCTGTCAAGGAGTATGAATTCCAGCATCCTCTGCTATTAGGTTTTCAAACAGAGCCCCTTTTCACAGTGTTAGAAAACATTGCAAACAAGCTCAGAGTGCACACAGGCTGATTCTGTAGTCCAGCATTTATTTAATCCCTATGTAAGTGAATTAGCCAGCCCTTTTGAATGATCGACTAGCCTGCCTTGACTAATGTTGGGGAAGAAGAGATTTCTTCCGTAACACCGATGATTTATTGATCTCATTCCCAACTGCAAAAGTGCTGCCCCCCCGTTGGGAGGAGTTTACACCATTTAGGGCAACAAGCATATCCAACATCGCATTGGTGCTGAAAAGTTACAATTGGTACGCGGTTTAAAGGTAACACTAGTAATGCTAATAATCGATGCCAAGCATGTTGAGCTATGGCTTTGTCTGGTTCTTATTCACTTTCCAGCTCAAACAAAAAAACGTGGGAAGTCCTTTTGACATATTCATCCACCTCCTCCATCCTCCTCCCTGACCCTGCAGCAATCTTCCTCCCATCCTCCTCTTCCCCTCTTTTAAAACACTCCCCTCCTTATCTCTTTGTCTCCCCCTTCTACCACACCCATCATCCCCCCTCCCTCCAGCGCTCCATTATCCCTTCCTCTTCTTCAGACATTACTCTCGCTCTACCGTCCTCATCCTTTTGTATCTCTCTTCTGCTAAACTATTTTTCTCACTCTCCCAATTCGTTGCATTTCTCTCTCTCTCTCTCTCTCTCTCTCGCTCTCTACCCGTCTTGTCTCCCCAACTCCCCAACTGTCCTTTTCGTTCTCTCCCCCTCTCTCTCTCTGTTCATCTGAACTCTCCTCTCCATTCTCTCCTCAGTCTCTCTCTCCCCCCGCTATCCCCCTGTCTCTTTCTCTCCCCACTCTCGCTCACCTGTCTGCTGCGTCTCTCTCCCTCTCTCTTTCTCTCCCTCTCTCCACTCTTCTCCCTCTCTCCACTCCCCTCCCCCTCTCCCCTCTTCTCCCTCTCTCTCCACTCCCCTCTGTCTCTCCCCCCTCTCTCTCACTCTCACCCCTCTTCTACCTCTCTCTCCACTCCCCTCTGTCTCTCCCCCCTCTCTCTCTCCCTCTCTCTCCACTCTTTCTCTCTCTCTCCTCTCTCATCTCTCCACTCTCCCTCTCCCTCTCCACTCTCCTCTCTCCCTCTCCCTCTCCACTCTCCTCTGTCCCTCCTCTCTCTCTCCTCTCTCTCTCTCTCTAACCCTGCCTCTCTCTCCCTCTCCCTCTCCACTCCGCTCTGTCCCTCTCCCATTCATCTTCTCCTGTTATTGTCCCTGCAGCAGCAGCCGGCTGTTTATTCTCTCTCTCCATCTTGCTTAGCTCTGCTCCGCTGTCAGGCAGGTGGATGAAGCAGAGACACACTTACTGGGCCCGAGGAGATCCGTCTGTGGGCTTCGGAGTGACGTGTGCACACGCGTGTGTCTGACGTGTGTGTGTCTGACGTGTGTGTGTGTGTGTGTTTGTGTGTGTGAAGGGAGGGGTGTTAGTTTGAAGGGGGTGTTTGTGTGTATGTCTGTGTCGCGGAGTGTGTGTGTGTGTGTGTGTGTGTGTGCGCTTGTTGTTCCAATTCTTTGCTTCCCCAGTTTGTTCCCATTTATTCTGGCCACAACAACCCACAGCCATTGAACGGCAATGAGCATTAGCCCTGACTGAATGACCTCGTACAAAACCATGCAACGATAATAGATTTAGTTCAGATGGATGCGGGGTCGTTTTTTTTATATGTATCTTATGCTAATGT